>CM062807.1:691974523-692425165 GCA_031772625.1 Pinus tabuliformis
TCAATTGAATGAGTTTAAGGAGTAGAATTACCTGAACACTGTAGATGTTGAATTCGTTGGTGGATTTGATCGGTGCGATTTGCCAAAATTTGCTTCAAGAGCCCTCTTCTCAACACTTGAATGGTAAAAATGAGTTTGGGTAACTTTAAAAAGTTATTTTATAACCAAATTTTGAAAACCCACTTTTCTAAAGTTCAATATTTTTATTTTTATAATTTCATGAACTTTTGACTTTTGGCTTGAAGTGTTGGGAAAGGTTGTTTTTCAGGGTAATGAATACTTAGTGATGTTTTTATGTTGCTTTGATTCCACAATTGTTGATCTATCATGGTAGATATTATTTATTAAACCGGCATATAGGTTAATAGATATCACTCTTTTGTTGCATTATGCATCTTAACCTCATACTATGATATTCATCCATAGGGTCAACCCCATTATGTTGCAATTTTTAACCACTTTCACACTCCATCTTATAATTCATAACATAGTGGTAGAGCCTTTCCTTCCATGGGATTCCTAGTTATATCCTAACTAACAAATGTTGGACATGTAGCAAGTATTGTGTAGGCTCAGGAGTCCTCTTTAGTCCAACCATGACTTTACATTGAAGCCTCATTCTTCTTATTCTTTGTTATTTCTTGGCCTTATACCCTAGAGGCTCCGATGTGTTAATTCATACTACTGCATTGGATTTTGACTACTTGTACCTCTTTTGTCCTTAAGTCGGCTTCATTCGGACTCGTGTATAAGCCAATTTGGCCATGACCTTTTGCCAGTTCAAACCATGCATTCATTAGCCTTTGCGACTTGACACCTATTTTTCCATGGAAAGGACATCCCCCCGAGTGTCGATGACCAACATCCGCCACCTTGTATTAAGCATAGGATTGTTCCAGTCCCAAGAACTAGTGCACTTTCCCTTGACACTTGTTCTATCCACTGTACTATAGTCATTATTTTATTCTTTTTCAAGCTTTAAATATGAAAGAGACAAAAAATCAAATATTCCAAAGAGAGCGTGAACGGGATAGTTTCTTCATCATTTGATGGCAACTAGAGTTAGTTGTGTCACCCTTGAACAAAGCACTTCAAATGAGTTTTTTCTCCATTGGGATGGGACTTAGTCTGGATTTAGGGAAGCCATAACCTTGTTCGTGAGTCAGTCCTCCTCCAGTTGGTTATCTCTTCCAATCACATGGAGAGTTTATTAATGCCTCCTGCATTGAAAACTTATACAAAGTTATTTTATGTTGCGATAAACTCACATTGTGTCTTAATTTTGTTTAAGGGAAGTAAACCTATTTTTGGCCGTTTTGCAGTTGCTATAGGGATTAATGCATGGGTGTTTGATGATGTAGAAACCCTCAAGGATCTTCCTGGGATCCTTGGCAGACAATCAGATTAGCTGTCGCTGTCACAAAGATACATGCATATCTATGTTTAAAAAATGAATATCAAAGCGAGAAGGAATTATTACATCGAGTCTTAGTGTGGTGTTGCTGGATAGTGCAATGCAGCTAGGCGGAAGACCCCTGAGCTGGCTCCAAATCAAAACCTGCACGTAGCAAAGACAAGTGTAATATCACAGCATAAAACCTTGATAAACAATGCATGAACATATAAAGATATCTAGTTTCATATAACTAAGCCACTCATGCTAATGATATTGAATAAACATACAAACAAGTCATACTATCAACATCTCAGAGTGGAAACACAACTGCAGTTCTATATTGATGTAGAAAGAGTGATTACAACCATCAATTGCATCAGCCTTCCCTTACCCCTCTAGCTCCTCTCTCTCTCTCCCTTCTTAACCTCTTCTGATGCCTTAGTCTGAGACTCTGCTCGACAGTCAAATAGGAAATCCTTTCAAATGGTTCGACCTCTTTCACAATGGCCCTAGCCTTGCATATATAGCATGTGAGGTTAGGGTTGCCAAGTCCTTCATGAGTTCCATTAGGAAAAAGCAGTGATGTTTCCATGCCATTGTGATCTTTCCCGTTTTCATACTCCATTAGGAATTAATAAAACCCCCAAATAGGTTGAGTTCTGATGTTTACCTGCTTTTATGAGCTGACATAGGAGAGAATCTAGGGATATTTTCTCAACCAACTCGTTACCTTGACCCATAGAAACTCATTAGGGTTCACTAATGCTCTTCCCGAGGTAATAGACAAAGTTACTTTGGGCACTAACGCACCCTTAGCCTTGCTAGGAAGCTTTATAAAGCAGGTTGCTAGTGTTTAGGCAATGTTAGCTTGACAATTAGGCTTGTGAACTTGGTCAGTCCTTCAGTCATCATGTCTTTCTCCTCTGAGCTAATGAGGAGGTCATTTTCCTGTATAACAAATGCCCCCTAAAGTGTGAGATCAGAGGCTACGACAATGGCTGAAATAATTTATATTTAACTGTCCTTTTCTTTGGAAAAAAGAGAGAGAGCATCTGAGCTTTGGGTGGTACAAGAAACCTGATACAACACATGTATATGAAACAACTAAAATTATGTCTTGAGTCGGCATTCCCACGCTCAGTAGTTATGTCAGAGTGATTTTCTCAGAAAAGAGATATGACAATGCTGGCCGTCGATAAGCACAATGAGGAACCTGTGTCATAATAGGATCATTCTGATAAGATGTCTTTAGAAAACAATAAACACAACTTGGGAGAGGAAACAATGCTGAGTGATGCAAGCCAGTACCCAAGGTCTTGATTTCTACTTCACCGAATATCATAGATCGATACATGTGAATATAGGCGTTGATGTCAAACATGCATGAAATTGTCTGATTGCCAGTCAATAATGCATACTGTTAACAGACACAAGGATGAGCACTGATAATGGTGATGGTCTCCAAGATGCATAGTAAAATCTAGCGAGTGCGAATAATGTTTTTATCGTTGAACACTCATAGAATCATTTAACCAGGAGCCAATAATGAAAACCCCTGACCAAATACAAGGTGACCTGCCACTGATGTTTGCAAGTACCAAGGCATTGAAGTGTTTCTAGGTCTTCTTCCTAGATAGAGTGTTGAAGTCGATAGGAAGAGACTTGTCGAAAGGCAAGCAATAAGGTGTCCTACATCAGTCGACACAAAATGGGACAAGAATGATTGTTTTTTGAGGAATCTTTTGAGCATTGGGTCAAAGCGACAGAGGGAATGATGGTAGGATATGCCTGATGTTTTGATGGAGGAAACAGAAGATAAAGGCTTTCCCTTGAACAATAGAAGGCACGACAACGGTTTTAACCATGCAGCACTAGACTCATGAACACCAAAGAGTGTTAGGATACAGAGATGCAAGAACATTGGGGTATATAGGCTAAACTCATAGGATGGTAAGATTCATATTGAGAGGCCGTCACAAGGAAGGTTTATCTGAGGGAGTGCCATGTTCAAGGGAGCGACTGCTGCCAAAAAACTCTTTCAAAATATGAAACATAACACAATTGTATTGTCCACTTTCCCCATCTGATTAGTTTAGTGAGTCTATATGGGTAAACTCATCGATCTTTTCATGTTTTAAGAGTCTGAAAAGGACCGTAAAAAGAGCGACTCTATGCCGTATCTGATTATTTTAATGAGTCCAGATAGGCAAACTCGTCAATCTTTTCATGTTTTAAGAGTCTGAAAAGGATCGTAAAAAGAGCGACTCTATTCCTCATATGTGTAATTTAATGAGTCCAGACGAGACAACTCAGTGGTATTTTCATATTTCGAGAGTCTGAAAATATTGTAAAGAACGACTCCAGGTTGGTCCCTTTGTCATAGTTGTTAACCGGGTGCGACAAAAGTTTAATAGTATACCTAGAATGGTTCCTTTTTTGTAAGTTAATCTACTGAGTCCGGATAAAGAGAAACCTATGCTCAATAGATGTTTGCCTCATTTTGTTACGAGTACGATGAGATGAAGTAAACTTAATATTCGTCGTGAAATTTTAATGAGTCACGTGACGACAAACTCAATACCTTCATTGAATTTTAATGAGTCAAATGAAGAAAACTCAAGGTATCTTTTTCAGTTTAGTGAGCAAGGAAAAAGAGGTAAAAGAACTACACATTCCTTCTTCATAGATTTAACGAGCTCAAAGAAGGGAAAAACTCGGGAAATTTTTGATTTAAGAACAATAAATAGTCCCAAAAAATAAAGCGCTCATATCATTGTCATAGATGTTTAACGAGCCCAATGATGAAAACTCGGGGTTTTTTCGATTTAACGAGTGAAAAAAGTTCCTAAAAATACTTCTCGGAGATTATTCATAATTTTTTAACAAGCTTGAAGAAGGAACTAGAGGTTTTTTCAATTTTATGAGCGAGAAAAAAGTCCCAAAACCGAATGCTCAATCGATATTTTTCAGTTTAGTGAGCTAGAAAAAGAAGGAAAAAGAGTTGCTCGGACCGTCGTCGTAAGTGTTTAACGAGCCTGACGATGAAAAAATCAGGGATTTTTCAGTTTTAGAGAGAGAAAACATCCCATAAAGAAAGCCACTCATAGAGAATCGAACATGGTCATTTCTGTCATTCAATCCTGAAAATTCTTTCATCAAAACATGAGCAATTTCTGCCAATATGGGGTCATGGCACATGATAAATATCATTGGAAATGGACTACTTCTTGAGCCTCCACTTTCACCACTTGCATCATTTGAGAGCTGTGAGAGTGTTTTGGAGCTAAAGAGGAGAAAATTTTCCATGGATGATAGCGGGAGATCCAGGCGACCATTTGACGTGCCATCAGTCCCAAGTAGATGCCAAAATCTTGATCTTGCATTATTCAACCCTTTTTATCAGCTTTTGGGGTAATTTTTTGGAGAACTGGGGAGCCCTAGTTCATTAATTGCGCCTAACGCCCCCTACTAGGCCTGTAGGGAGCATTAAATGCCCTTTACAACCTGGTGGAGGGCGTTAATCCTCCCTGTGTGTCACTAGGGGGGGCATTAGTGCATGAGGGTGCACCCCAAAACCCCAGGCAGTGATTTAATGAGCATTTTTGGCCCATTTGCACTAATTTTTGGGTTGATTTGTGCAGGTTTTGAGCCATTATGACTAGTCTATGTAGAGAATGGGCCCATGACTGACAAGAATTGCTAATGCGAAATGATCCTACTTGCATACTTGCATTGCACCATTATGGACTGATGAAGTATGCTCAGTTAGACTTGATGAAGGGTCGGGAGGACCTTTTGAGCTAGATTATCCATCACCGGGATGAACACGAGTATGTGTTCAGGATTGGGGATCATGAGTTTACCATTGACCGAGATGATATATATTTCTTTTCCGATTTTTCATGCAGAGGAGCACAGGAAAACCTGATCGGGGGTAGGCCTGATCCTCGATCCACCCTAAAGCTGGTTCGAGCTTACTGCATCCCTGAGAACGAACTCGTCAGCAACAGAGTCCCTATAGAGAGAATTAGATCCAGATCTATGAGGGCCATTTTATGGATGATTGTGCATTTGGTGGGGTCAAAGAGTCCCCACGTTGTGACAAAGGCCCAACTGTTGCTTGCAGTTGACTATGTCTAGTCGTAGATATTCAATTGGTGGGAGGCAGTGCTTCGTCAGTTGAAGGCAGAATTGATCGCATGCAAGACTCAAACCCAACAGAGTTTTGGGTATGGTACTCTCATTGTCTCATTCATACTTGAGAGGGTACGCGTTATGCACTCGCGGATGAGCTTAGGTCCCCTCGATCTGAGGGAGCCTTGATAGAGACGATGGGCATCACTTGATCCTTACATAGGAGGAGGACCTATCCGACATTTTTTTGAAGAAGATTTCTTCGAATGGCTTAGTGGCCAGATTGTGATGATTGACGACTATGCCTATAAGGGCATGGACTTCACCAGCGACCCTGACTTAATTCTACCACCTGGAACAAACTTGGGGCCTTAAGGTAATAATGATTTTTTAGAGTACTTAAAGTAATTTTAAGCTTTTGAATGTTTACGTTATGTTGTTTTTGATTTTATGGGTGAACAAGTACTGACATGAAGCTTTTTGCTTGACATAGATGTGGCACTGGTACTGTTAGTGTTAGTCTTTGCAACCTTCCACCAATGCTCAAATATGCTATTATAAAGTGGTCTTGGGGTGTCAAAGTCAATTTTTTGTCATTTCAGTGAGTCTTCAAGTAAAAATTTGGTCACTGGGTATTAGGTCTAGGATTGCTTTCACTTCTTCCAAAGTTTTCCAAGTATTGATTCATGTCACCATTCGGATAAGTGTACCATCATTCAAAGAGTTTTCATCATTATCTCAGGTTCCAATGTGTCATTTTACACCTTGTTTGTGCTTCATTTGTGGTTAGGTAAGGCTCATTTCCCTCTCTTAGGGTTTTGAAGGTAATTTTTCTTGGATGGTAAAATCATCAACAAAACTTGTATCTTGATGCTCATATCCCTTCCCCTCACTCAATCCTTAAAATTAAACTTTCCTCTCCTTCCTAACATCCCTCCCTACTTCCCAAAATTTTCTCAAGTATTTAGAAGCCCCTTATCCCCTTCATTTCCCTTCATTTCTACAAATCCCCTATTCCACACATCGGATAGGTTTTATTCAAATGATGTTTCTGAGAAAGAAAAGATGAATTTGACAAATGTGAGAGAGGATTTTGTCCATAATAGACCCAAGAAGAAAAACCTCCTTCAGTTTTTACACAGGTCTCATGGTTTAGGAGAAATGTCCAAACAATAATTTGCCACAGGAGAGTTGCTACACTTCTGGAGTGACCTTGGGAAAATCAAGCTTTCTCCTAGCTGGTGTGTCCAAATGACTTTCATGATGAGTCAAATGATAACTAGAAAAACATAGCTTTCGAATGAGCTATCATGCACTCAAGTTTGAGTTGTGGAAGACCTCAAAACGTTGACTGAAACAACACTCTACATTTTCGCAGCCTCATTCTGCACATTTTGACCGGTCTTGGGAGATTGAGCTTTTGATAGGGCAAATGAGCTCCCAATTGAAAAATTCAAGATGTTCTGGAAAGTAGACTCAACAGGATTTCCAGTGAGCTATCCCACACTCAATTTATACATCGAGAAGGTAGTCAAAAGTCAGATTGAAGTGGCACTGAACGTTCAGGCCAAAGCACTGCGCGTACATGCTGAGCACTGCGCATAGAGCGATTTTGGCAGTGGAGAAAATAATGGTGCTATGATTTCAGAAGGGCACTACGTGCCTGTAGGAGGCACTGCAAGTTGGGCCAACAAGCACCAAAAGACATCCTACCACCCTAAAAGACATCAAAATTTCCCTCCTTTCCCTCAAACAAGTAAGTTTTCTTCCCATACTACATTATTGGTTTGCAATCAAAGCTTTTAAGGATAATTTACCATGGCAATGTGAAACCCTAAATCCTCCCCTAGCTATGCCTAAAACCCTAACCCCATTTATTCCTCCTATCACCTATCACTAAAACTCTAAACCCTTTCCCTATATCACTACATAACATTTGCATCCCTTGGTCCTTCATCCCATAAGCAATACTTCAAAAAAAATGACCCAAGCCCCTCTCCCTCATTTTCATGATTCATACCCTCTCATTCATTTTCTAGCCCACCAAATTCCTCACAAGGTCATCTCACATTCCCTTATTCCTAATCACTCTTGCTCACTCCCTTCATCCCTTTTCTAGGAGTGCACAACCTTAGAATTTGCAAACATGGACAAAGAAGACAGGGACTATGAGGAAGAAAACATTGGCCGTGACAGTTCAATAGATAAACCTAGGCATCAGAGAAAACCACACAAAGGAGGCATAATTATCAGGGAAGAGCCATCAAACCTCAGAGAGTTGCGGGCCTCTCATTTGGCTGTCACTTGTTTCAGGCATCTAGAGTGCTATGAGTTCTGTGAGCAGGTGGAGAGAGTTCAATACCATCCTGAACTCACCAGGCTTTTTGTGGCCAATCTTCATGACAACAAAGTGACTCTTGTTGGGGTGACATTCACAGTTTCACCCTCCATCATTGTGGATGTGACCAGGATTCCAAATGTGGGAGAGAAATGGTACAAGGCACAAGACCCAGAACAAAATTTGCAATATAAGGGTCAAATAGATGAAAGCAAGTGTTGGACACCTAATCCTCAATGGGTTTGTGTGGAAGCCGAATAGACAAAAGGAGTCTAAGAGACCTTGGGATGTGGAACCCAATGGTCACAATATGTACTATAAATGTATATCATTTGTTAATAAAAATGTATTCTCATGTTTTATCTTTCATATTATGTTGCTTCCCATGTGTGTTTAACATGGTATTGGAGCGAGCGATCTCCTACCCTGCTCAAATTTGAGCCATTTGTTTTGTGGCCTCTATGTGCATATCAGTTATGACATTTTTGTTCATTGTCCATAACACTCCATTAATTCACTGACAGTCAGAAATTTGTTGCTTTTACTGTGTTGATTCCTTGGATTATCTCTCTGTTGTGCCTAATCGAAATTCATGCACATCTGCTATAACGTATTCTGCTTCCACTACCTTTGACCATTTCTCTTTAGATTCTTCTTTGAAAAGTGATTTGTCAGATCATTTTCCTGTTGGCTTCCTGTTGGCCTCACAAAAAAAAAGATGGCCTTTGTTGATTCTCTGACTACTCAGCGCTCACTGTAGTAACTGTGCGCTCAAATCAGTGCTATCTTTCATTGTTATTATCTGCATTGGATATCTGGCTGGCCCACATTGGCATTTCTCTCCTTGCCAAGCATTATTCCCATGACGGTTTTCTCTGCTCAGAGCTATTCATTGCATTCTCAACCTGCCTTCTAAAAATGCTCCTTGCTCAGACCTGCCATCTCTGCCCTAGCAAGAACGCACCTCTGACTTATCATTGTTGGCACGTTTTTTGAATGAGTGTAACGTCTCTCGGTTTTCCAGAACTGGAGCATTGAATCTCTATGATGACTACCCAGCTCCTGGCATTGAATCTCTATGATGAACGCCCAGCTCCCACAGAGAAACGTCCAAATTTGTAACGCTGCTCTGTTGATTGAGTTGAACGCTGGTCCGTTGATTTGAACATTGAAGTGTTAATGCAGTTCGAACGCTGCCTTGAATGCCTCTCCTCCCAGGCTGTGCATTCTGACTTGCCCCCTCCACAGTCGCTGCTCACCTCTGCCATATGCTGTCATTATCCTCTATCCCTCTATCAAATTTGGAGCATTGAGTTCTGCATGCGTTGGCTCATACTGATCCCTATGTGATGAACCTTCTCCCGTGCATCAATTTCTCAATGATGGTCGATCTTTTGCATTGAAATAGTGAGATGAAATTGTTCGTTGCTCTTGTATGTACAATGGACACCATGGGTTTGACAACATGTTGAGCGAGTGACTCGAAAATTCAAGATTGAAGCAATGTTTCAGATTTACGAGGTTGTAATCAAAACCGGGGTCAAATCAGTCGTTAAAGTAAGTACTGTAGGACGCACAGTGAACCCTTAATTACCAAGTGAAGTTGGTGTTTAACTGAGGAAGAGGGCATGATGTTTTCCCTACGTGTTTCAATGTATGGATTTCTTGCATAAAACTCATGTTGTATGAGTCGAATGACGGAATTGTGAAACCAGGTTGGTTTAATAAATCGGTGTTTCGAGGGTTTCTTCCCAGCTCTGTAATTAGTTCAAGGCTGATTATAATCTGAAATCAGTTATTCACAGCGGACTGATCTGGTGCACTTTTACTGAAATTTATTCAAACATTACAATCTAGGGTTTCATTGCATTGCATGACATTGTATTGTTTCTCAGTTTTGAGCCAAATCGGGTTTTTTGGTGAAGTGGGTTTATGTTTAGTTGTTCTGTGGAGGTGCCGAGTTCAATCCCCACAGAGTTACCACAATACCCAGTTCTGGAAAGAGGCCATATTCATTAGCCCAATTGAGACTTGATCCAAATCATATTTTTGGCGAGTGAAACGCCCTTTGTTTATTCAGAGAAACTAAAACTTCGTTTGTGTACAATTGGTACAACGAGCGTGTAAACGCTGCCCCTTTTTTCCGCAACCTGTTATCAAGTGGGGCATGCCCATCAGGACTCGAAATTTGATAAGATCCCCCACTTCTCGCTACACCACAGCTTGACCAACGGATGACCAGATCATGAGATTAGTCATAGGTTTTGGCATGCGAAGCCCCATTTCCTTTGCCGCTATGTGCGAGGCCTCGTTTTGAGGTATTTTCGTAACAAAGGGGGCTCATATGGGACTCGTGATACTGAAATTTGCTGTGAGGGTGATGATGGTTAGACTGTGTTGTTAAGCAGAGAATAACACAATTATCGGTTTGGCGTGAGGGTCTTTAAGAATGAGGAATCCCTATGGGAATATGCTAGAGTTAGGGCATAAAGTAGTTATCCCGCAGAAGTCATTGTTCAGAGTTTATGGGTCTGTAATTTTATTGTGTCCTCTTTTAGGAATTTGGGAATGTATGCTTCGAAAAATGAAATACTTTTGTAGACCAGAGTGGTTGTAGTTGTGTTATTTCTTTAGGAATTTTTAATCTCTCCAGCGAGAGTTGGCGGTTTATTACATACATATATATGCATTGATTTCTTGATTTGACTGCTGCATAAGAGTTTGGTGGGCTGTATAAAGGCAATGATTGTTTTGACAAATAAAAATAATCTTTTGTGGAGAAAAGTTTAGTCGGTTGTATTGTCAGAACATAGTGTTGATCATGAGTAAACTCTTATTTTGGTGCTTGTTGGTTGTGCACTGATCATTTGCTGCACATTTATAAAGGATATTGCTAGTGGGTATTACTTTTCTGCATTGAGTAGTAGTTGTGATCAATTTTTAAGGTGTAATTCTGACATTGAAGAAAAAATGGCCAGAATCAATGAAGTATTAGAGTTCCTCAAAACTTTGATATTGTCTACTATTCATGATAAATTAAAAGTCAGCAAAGTTTCTCTCATAGACATTAAGGTCTGTCTACAAAATGCACAAGAGAAAATTGATTTTTTGCAGCTCGAATCTCAGCTACAGCAAGAAGAATTAAAACAGAGAAGTCATTCTGAACCTGTTTCTCTTCAGAACAATGAAACAGACTCCCATAAACAGCAAGACAATATTGTTGAAGCTCATTCATATCCAGTGCCCAATAAAGTAGCAGTTGTACATTCAGATGCAGAAACTCAGTCTGCACTTCCCAAGCCCATCATCAGACCTTGGGAACAGCTTGTCCACAACAAGCACAAAACTGGTCTTAGATATGAGAAGGACTTCTCCTTTCATATTCCAGACTACTCAAAATCCATTCAGTTTCAGAGTGCTGGATTCCTTCATGACAATTCACCTCCAGCTGTTCCAGATTCTGCTCCTCTTCCACAACAACAACAACAGATTGTGAAATGCCAACACTGTGACCGAGTTGGCCATTTGAAAGATCACTGTTTTGATCTTCATCCATGTAAGCACTGTCATAAAACCACCCTTTCTTCACACAAATGCTTCAGAAACAAGCGTCCTGCAAGAACAAAGATTCATCTTGGATGGATTACTTCTTGGCAATGGGCATCACAACTAAGAATATATTCCAATCACATGTCAGAACTTGTTCCAGAGTATTGAACAGTCTTGCAGTTGAGTTTTCTCCATCATCTCACCTTGTATCTAATGGAGTGGGAATGATGGTCATCTACAAGCTTCAAAGCCACATCAAGCAAGCCTAAGCCGCAACCTGCCACACCAGTTTTAGAGTTGTGGCCAGAAACAAAGATGCCCTTGAGCATGCCTTCAGTTCGTAATCTGGGACACTTCCTCTAGCAGAAGCCTTCAGCTTCTTGCTAGCTTCGGAAGAATTCCAGGAACAAAATTGAGAACACTTCCTCTAGCAGAAGACTTCATCTTCTCGTCAGTTTTGGAGAGTTCCAGGAATTGCATTAAGCATTCCAGAGTTGTTGGTCATCCTTAAACCATCACAGGTTGAGACTTCCCTTTTCAGGTTGAATTTCTCCCTTTCATGCAGGGTGAGACCTCCCTTTTATGATTGAAGGTTTCCCTCTTCAAAACAATAGAAGCACTTCCTCTAGCAGAAGACTTCAGCTTCTTGCCAGTTTGGGAAGAGTTATGGGAACTATACTAAGCGTTCTAGTGTTTGTGGTCATCCTTAAACCACCACATTTTATACCAACATTTCATAGAGCACATTCAGCCTAGTGTTGCCATGCATTTTTGCACATTTAGTATTACAACTCTCTTCTTGGACTCATACATAACCCTTCGGATTGGGGGGGGGGGGGATGTTGGACACCTAATCCTCAATGGGTTAGTGTGGAAGCCGAATAGACAAAAGGAGTCCAAGAGACCTTGGGATGTGGAACCCAATGGTCACATTATGTACTATAAATGTATATCATTTGTTAATAAAAATGTATTCTCATGTTTTATCTTTCAGATTATGTTGCTGCCCATGTGTGTTTAACAGCAAGGCTAAGACAGGCTCTAAAAGGAAAAAAAGAGGAGGATAGGCTTAGGTTGCTTGCTGAAGCTTCCTTGGCTCATCAGGATACTTGATGATGGTGTTGCTCACCAATTTTGGTCAAATTTGGAGGAGTTTTTGTTTTTTTCAAATTTTGAAAATTCTAAACACAGAAAATATGGCTCAACACGCAGCGCCAGCTTTTCCTAGGGCCACCCAATGGACAAATGGCTTGCATTTTTAGATTCAGAGCGATGAGTACATGTACCATATTCATTTGCTAAGTTTTTGGGGTAGAATTGGTCCACAAAAATGTCAAAAAACACCCCAAAAATGACCTTTCTGCCACTTTTTGGACACACAGAAGTAGTCTTGGGCGAATCACCTTTTGAGGGGAAAAATGAGCTTCAAATGAAGAAATTCTAGATTTTTTGGAAAGTAGACTTGAAGATATTTCTAATCAGATATCATGAGCTCAATTTGGATGCCGAGAAGGCCTCCAAAAGAGACCTGAAAGTGGCGCTACATGTTGGAGCAGTGGCGCTGCGCGTAGGACAAATTTTGCACATGATGGCCATTTTACTGTGTTTTGACTGCGTTCATGGATTTTCTCTCATGGAGGATGTTTTACTATTGTAAATGATGACTTGGCTTGTAAATATGATGGATAATTAGTAGTAGAGGGTAGATTCATTAGATTAAAAGTCATTTTGAGCATAAATGAATCAATTTCCTCACTTTTAGAGGCAAGTTGTTAGGATGCCTATATTCTAGTTTCTTGTTCAATGTTGGTTAGATTAGCTCCTCATCTTAGGGATTCGACCCCTAAGGATGGGAGGAGGTTGAAACAATGCCTATATCTTCTTATTCTTTCTCATTGTAAAGGGTTGGACTTAGTTGGATGCTTATGCCTTGATTGTACATCATTTTGTAGCAATTTAGCAGGAGATTAATAAAAATTACAACTATTTCTTTGGGATCCATGTGGTATGAAGTTTAGTTCAAATTATTCTCTTGTGATCATATGTTAAAATGTTTTGTGTACTCCATTAATCATTTCATTGTTTTTTGAGTGAATGTTTTCAAGTTGATAGGCAGAATCCATAAAATCACTACTTTGCTTTGGGAAAATATTCACCATTTTATGTTTTCTACAGTTTAGGAAGGATCCATGGTAATCACATGCTTTTCCTAGCTTCTCACTAGTCTTAAAACACCTCACCCATCAAGCCCTAGAGTGCTAAACCTTATGCCTACCTTTCCCCATTGAACACCCTGCAATTTTGACCTAATTCCCTAGCCCTAACTATCTAGCTCCTCCTGATCCAGCAAAACCCCTTCAAAATCAAATCAAATCTTGTGCTACTATACCTAGCCTAATATCCTTTTCCTGATCCAGTCATCTTGGCTGAGATCCTTATGGAGACCTCTCCCAGCCTAGTAAGGATAGCTACTTGGATAAGCATGGTTTGTGGTTACCCTGGCATTGCCTTCCTTCAGCCTGAGGTTCAATCCAGGTGATAACAGGTACCACCTGCAGGCGAACCTCGCCAAGTGAGGCGAGGAGGCCAACTACTTGACGAGGGGGGGGGTGATTTTGAAAGTCTTCACGAGGTTCTAAGGAACCTGGAGGGCTTGAGCATTGGTGTGGCCCCCTTCCTATGAGGGAGATCCCTGCTCATATGCAACGACACATAGTCGGTGTGCCTGAGTGGTTTTTGGTTCCTCTTCAAAGGATAGCTAGAGCAGTGTTATCATTTCATGAGCAGTAGGCTCTATTAGCAGGTGCTTGGTATAGCCAGCGGGTGTTTATAGCTAGGCTTAGTAGCCATTTTGTACTTAAAACACCCAAATTTTGGGAATATTTTGATGTAAAAGACTGGATTCGATATATATATATATATATATATATATATATATATATCTACAAATATTTTGGTATTTTATGATGTAAATGTTTTTAAAGTGCTTTTGTAAATTTTTCACTGTTTAAATATTTACTTTCATACATGTATCTATAGTGAATGAGACAAATGCCCATCTAACACATAGTTTGCTAATGAATCAACAATTGTATTAAATTCTTTGGGAATGTGTTCATATGTGATAACCTCAAATAATTATTTATCAATTGCATAACAACAAGTTGAGAGTCTAACCTGACCACTAGATTGAAGATGTCCCTTGATGACGCTTCAGTGAGAAGTGAAATTACGGACATATACTCAGCAATATTGTTGGTGGCAGTACCAAGAAAGACTCCCCCAGAACAAAACAGTTTCAACTCAGGTGTGTAAATGACCCAAGTAGCTGATGCAATGTGTCGTGTGTGACGAGTGGCACCATCCACGTATCCTATGTATGCTAAGGGTAATGAAGGCATCTGTATTACGAGAAATATGTATGAGACAAATACTTTCAATAAATACCAAAAATCCAGTCACCTAAAAAAAAGAAGCAAAACTTATAAATACATACAATTACAAAGCACATGCCTAGTGCAGTACTAGGTATAATACTTTTTCAGATAGAGCCCATTTCGGGGCTCAGCGAGCGGGACTCCTTCCCAGTCCTGAAGTTCATATGCCCCTTTTGAGAGGGATTTATTGACGACATATGGACTGAGCCATAAGGGTTGAAGTATTCTTGCCCCCAAGAGGTCATGTTTTTAATCATAGAGTAAAACAAGATCTTCCTCTTGGTAAGAACGAGGCTTGACCTTTTTGTCGTACTGGGCTTTGACCCGACGCTTGTGGGCTTCGAGTTCCAATTCGATATCTCAACAGGTTTCATCCAGTTGATTTAGGTATAGCAGGCACTTTTCTTCGACAGTAGTGTCGGGAAAGAGTTCAACAGTGATTTATAGGGAAGGAATCTGACACTCGATTAGTAAAACTGCTTCCAGGCCATAAGCTAGTTGAAAGGGTGTGAAGCCTATAACAATCTTAATTGAAGTTCGGTATGCCCATAGCGCAGGATATAACATTCGATGCCAGTGGGTTTTATGATTCCCTACTAACCTGTGGATCATGGTTTTTAATACACCATTGATGGCCTCTACTTGACCATTAGCTTGGGGGTAGTAGGAGGATGATTGATCCTGGTGAAAACCGAGCAGCGGTGTTAAGTCAGACATCATGTGATTCTAAAAATGAGACCCATGGTATATAATGATCATGCAGGGCACACCGAAGCGACAAATGAACTGATTAAATAGGAATAGCATCGCGGTTTCTCCATCGGCCCGGAAGGTGGGAAGGGCTTCAGCCCATTTCATGAAATAGTCCACAGTTATGATAATATAGTTGTGTCTGGTAGAGGAAATGGCGTTACAAGTTATGAAGTCTATCCCCCATTTGGAAAAGGGGCCGATGGAGATAATCGGGTGCAGTAGGGCCAGTGGAGCGCACATTTTCTTTGTAAACACTTGACAAGGATGGCACTGCCGGATAGCCTTGATACAATATTTGAACAAGGTTGGCGAGTAGTGGCTTGCACGAAAATTTTTTTGAGCAGTATATATGCCAGAAAGATGACCGCCACATGCCCCAGCATGGTAGTCATTTAAAACATGTTTCGCCTCCTCATGGGTGAGGCAACGTTGAAGAATTGTATTAGCACCATGGTGATATAACATATCGTTAAGCACTAAATAGTGCCGCGCTTGGTGGCGGATGCGATGATGGTCACCTGACGATAGCTCAGGGTGGAAACATTGCACTTGGAGGTAGACAAGAATGTCACCATACCAAGGGTCAGTAGTGTCGATAAGATAGACAACTTCATCCGGAAGAGGATTGTGGGCTATCTCGTTAGGATCGACAATGGGAATATCCGATAAAAGTTCGGTGAAGACTATGGAATTTTTCACCTTGGAAGCAGTGAACACCAAATCATATTGTTGGAGGATCACAATCCATTTGGAATATTTCCCTCCAATGACTTGACGAGACAAAATGTGTCTCATGGGATTCTCCAAGGCGATGACAGTAGTCTGTCGTAGCAGTATGTAATGTTGGAAGTGGTTGATAGCAAAGACAACTACCAAGGAAAACTTTTCCACATGTGAATATCTGAGTTTGGACCTAGCCAGGCCTTTCGACAGATAGTATATCACATGCTCACTCCGGTCATCGTGAGTTTGAACCAAGACCATTCCTAGAGAGGATGGTGAGGCTGCCAGGTATAGAAGAAAGTCGCGCCCATAGTTGGGAGTGCTAAGGAGTGGGGCTGATATAAGTGCCTTTTTCAAGGCATCAAATGATCGTTGAGCTTGATCATCCCATAGATACAACACTCCCTTCTTAAGTAGGTGCATAAAGCATTTTGTCAACTCAGCATAGTTTACGATGAACCATAGTAAGAAGTTTGCTTTCCCTTGCAAATGTTGGAGCTCCAGACTGGATTGTGGTTAAGTAAATTAACTAATTGCCTTTACCTTATTGGGATCAACCCTAATCCCATACTTGGAGATAATGAATCTAAGTAAGTGTCCAAACTCGAAAAAGAAAATGCATTTATGCAGATTCAAACATATGTTATAAAGCTGACACCTAAGAAAGACAACTCTTAAATGATCTAGGTGTTGTGCTCGCTTCTTGGAATGGGCTGGAAGGTCATCCAAGTAAGCTTGAGTGATATTTCTGATATCGTGAAATGCGTAGTCCATGGCCCTTTGAAATGTTGCTCCAACATTCTTTAAACCTAATGGGAGTTTTCGATAGGAAAAGGTTCCCCATGGGAAAACAAAGGCAATTTTGTGTTGGTATTTTGGGTTTATAGTGATCTGGTTGTAACCTGAGAAACCATCCATGAATGAGAATGATTTGAAACTGGTGCAGTCGTCGATGATTTCATCAATGAATGGTGTCAGATAATTATCCTTCGTACACGCAGAGTTCAAGTCTCGATTGTCGACACATACATGGATGGTTCCTTGTTTCTTATCGACAGGAACCAGATTGGAAACCCATTCCGTTAAGGGAACACGATAGACGAAACTAGGATGTAACAACTTTTCCACCTCAGTCTTGATGGTTGCCGTTTTGCGGGGGTGGACTAGTCGAAGCCTTTGATAGACAGGTTTATCATTATCATATATCTTGATCTCATGCTCGACGATAGAAGGATCTATGTTGGGAATTTCCTCGTAATACCAAGAAAATACATCTCAGAATTCCTTAAAAAGGTAGGTGAACCTTGCAATTTCCACATGATTGCAATCTGCTCCAACCTGGATGTTTTCTACAATGCCTGTCGTGACAGAAATATTGATGAGCAATGTCTTTGAAATATTTCCCATTTTTCCTCCAAGTCCAAAGTTTGGATAGTCGTATAAGGCGAGGAAACAATATCAGGTGTGTCAAATGACAAGATTTGAAGAGGAATCATGTCCGAATCAGATATTGAAACATGATGGTGCGAGTCCTCCCAAGGTCACTCTTCTAAACACATGATCTCTCTAATAGCTTCGTCCGTAGGTAGGACTTGATTGAGGAGATCGAAAGAAGGAGCAGTTATGGGAGGGGCAGTGGTACCGTTGGCCATGACCAAAGTGACCAGAGATTCAGATGCAGATTGAATGGCTTGGTAGGCCAATTCACCTCGTGACAACGACACTTGTTCTCCGTATGTGTCAATGTCTGAAGGGACCATCAGGATCCAAGGATCGGTCAGTTCGTGAGGAATGGATGAAACCATATTGACCGTCTATGGAACCGTGGGTGGAAAAAGAGGGAAACAACCCATCAAGGAAGAGCCCTTCAATAGACTGGTACCGATACTAACATAAGAGTTAGGTACACCACCCACTAGGGGTACAGAGCCACTAGTTAACGGGGAATAACCACGGGTGGAAAAGGATAGCTGGTCCACTGTGACTCCCTTTCCATCCAATGGAAATAGGATGATGCGAAAGATAGTAGACACAATGGCAGTCATGGCATAATTCCAACTGCAACCCAACAATAGATTATAGTCGAGCTTTCTATCTATGACTTCGATGTCCATCGTTACCATTTTCCCATTCAAGGTGATGGGGTAGCTAGCTAGGTAACCTTTTGGGATGAAAGTGTGGCCGTCGAAAGCTTTAAGGGAATTCGATGGTGGGGATAGGGTTGGAGAACCCAAAGCAAGCCAACATGAAGCCGACATTACACAGGTTGAAGCACCTTTGTCAATGACAGTTCTATGTATTCCTTTCCCTTTCGAAAATATTTGCACCTGAAATGAAAGCTGGTGTGAAAGGGGAGGTTTACATTTTTCCATGTTGAAAATTGCAAGCATGGAATCCTGAGGGTCAATACCACCAATTGCTGAAAGCAAAGCTTTCCTTTGTGCTGGAAAAGTTTGTAATACTTCAAGCACCAACATAGCCAATGACACTTGTGTCAAATATTCTACAATATTGTAGTTTTGGGCAGCATGTGCAGATGTATTGTGCATTGTGCAATGAATTGCCCCTTTATGGGGGGCAAATCACAAGATCAACAACTCGGCTTTCGATATGAAGATCGTTAGGCGATGGTGGGTTTTGACTTGAGGAGAGCTCCTCTGATTGAGTGACTGGAGCTTCATAAGATTTGGCTTTGGTTTGTAGATCTACCATTTCAAAGGTGTAAACGGTAGATGGTCCTTCACCAGCTGAAGGATGTTGTTAATGACCATTTCCCCCTTGCAGGGGTTGGGGTTGGTTTGTAATAAGTTGTTGCTACTGCTAAGCAGGGAAAGGATTATTCAGGACAGCGGGGGGTCCTGCCAGTGTCCTTTTTAACAATGAAATCTGTGCATTCCTAAAGATGCAGACAACGATAGGTCATGTGGTCTTCGGAAAAGATTTTGCAAGGGAATTTGGTGATTTTATCCTTTCCATCTTCAGGGGGCACAACAACCTTCTGCTTTGGGTTGTACTACTTTGTCTTCTGCTCTTTAGAAGGAGCGGTCTTTTTCTTATTCTTCTTGTTCTAACCACTGGGTTTTTGTGTAGACTGCACAAAGTTTATCGCGATGGTAGGAATAGCAGTCAATTTAGTAGAGGGGTCAACTGACATCTAGGCAATGTGACTTCTGAGTTGTTTTATAGCAGCCCTGGAGGTTGCGCCGATAATCCCATTGGCGTGCACTGCAGGTTGCTGAGTAGCAGGAGAATTGGAGTTGTGAGGGGCATTGGGAATGATGTCGTATAAAGCTCCATATTGTGAATATATCAGATTGAAGTGTTGGGTACGACGAATGCATTGGTCTTCTTTGACTGCGCCACCTAAGGCGACATCTTTAGCGATTTGGGGGATTAGAGATTTGCAGAACCAATCCACTAATAGATAGTCTGGGAGGGGATCTTTGAATAACCTCCGCCTACGCCTCCATTCATGTATATGATCAGAGATGTGGTTGGTGGTATCTTGACGTAATGAAGTGAGGAGTTTCATCCCAATTTCATAGCAGATGGGTAGCTTGAAGTGCTTTAAGAATTCCATTGCTAAAGCGCCAAAGGAATTGGCTAACATGTGTGGTAACTAGATGTACCACTTCGCTGCATTGCTATCAAGGGTGCGAGGAAAGAGACGTAGTCAGATGCCATCATCCACCATGGAGTTAGAAACACACCATAGGTGATAGGTGGTGATGATTGTACCTGGATCATCCCCTTGTTTCCATTCGAACTTCGGGATGTCTGTTGGTATTTTATGTGGGATTGGTGGCAAAAGTAAGTTGTGATAGAGGGGTCATTTGTGAGTTTGTACAAGTTAGGGATATCAGGCGTTGCCAAGAAAGGCAAGGTGTTTGATGCCCCCGAATCAGACCAAGGGGATGACATATGACTTGAGGATCCTTGCGGTCCTCCCATCGTGTTATTTCCAATATTATACACAGGTTGCGTGGTATAGTAAGTGCCTTGGGTTATGGTATTATACTATGGGTTTCCATAGGGGTTGTTAGGCTGGGGGATGGAAGTGCCCCCAGGATAAGGAGTGCCCCCTTGACGCATTTGAGGTTGTCAGTAGGGTGTCCCTATGGATTGATTGGGACCTTGTTCAGGGTTCCCGCTCACCACATAACTAACCATAGGTCCTTGCCTAACATAAGGAGGGCTCATGTCAATCAATGACTGACCGTGCAAACCTAAAAACGGAGGGGTAACTGTTACGCTCCAGGCCAATATATGCATATTGGATATTGTAGATACCTGAATTTGGGGTTTAGAACTATACAATGGATGCCAATCATAGACTTGGTTGAAGGGACCCGTGCTAACCATGCTATATTGAGCATTATAAGGAGCACTATATGTAGTACTTTTCAAAGGTCCAGGTGCTAACACAAAAGCAGTGGAACCCGGAATGTACTGGGTTCCACTCGTGGAGGGTGACACGATATGGTTTGAACCTAGGAGAGATGGGATAGCGGGGTTCACCATCAGAGGTGTGGTACTGACTGTCGACTAGGGAGGTGGTGGTGGACCAAAAGTGTCCAAAAAATCCCACGACCCATTAGTCGTCGATGGGATGGGTGGAAATGTTCCAATGGAAGACAAAGGAGGTACAAATGCAACGAAAACCAAGAGTGGTCCCAATGGATTTGTGATTAGAGGATTGTATGGAGGAAGAAATCCTTCAGTAAAGAAATCCTCTGGTAAGATTGAATCGTGGGATGTCCAAACTGATTCTGTGTTAGATCTCGGAGAATGATTTCCTGAAGACAGGGAATCCAGTTCACTAGAGCTCGGTGGATCCTCCACAGTGGGTGGGGGAAGTCCTAAAAACCGTCTAGATTGACGATGAGGGCTAGATGTAGCCATGGTGGCTGATAATTTTTATCAGTAAATTTTACAGTGATGTTTATTAAAGTCTCGGTGAAAACACTCTGGCACTTAAAAAATAAAAAGACACTAAGGAAATCAATCAACAAGCAGAGGGAAATGACCCTATCTGATAAAAACTGATCATTGGAGATGAAACCTAGTATCACAATGAATAACATAGAGAGTTGGACAAATGTACAATTACGATTACTCTTGAGCTTCGACCGAACCTTAGATTAAGGGGCCAAGTACTCTCATGAAGATGAGCACCATCCCAAAAATCAAAGACATAGTAGGTTCATCTATGTTAGGTACCAGGGTAGCCCATCCCAATCACCTTGTGTTCATCCCTAAAGGTATGGCCACTAAGGATACCTCAAATCACAGACACTACTGGGGGGGGAATAGTCGCAGACAGTACGCTATGTGGGCAGGATATCTGAGTCCTCGACTCAACTCCGATATCCCCGATACACAAAGTACCTAAAGGAGATGTAAGCAAAGGTGGGCTACCTTCACTTATAGTCCGATGTTTTCTTGTATTTATATCCTCTTTTACTAGAGTGGTCCTGGATAGTATGAGTGTAAAAGGATTTCTCTCTTTAATGACACTAGTTTCAGTGTATGATACTGGGTAGTTAACTCACACTACCTATCCCAAGATCCAAGCCTAAACTGATGTATGTTTACTCTAAAAAGAATTGCTGATTGATTTTATTAGGTAGATTTTAAATGTACTTCATTAGAGTCTTCGGTAGGGGTGTTGACGTATGAAATTATATGGGACTCTGACTCAAATCATGCAAAAACAATTCTTGTAAATTTTCACTTTCGATGAATAAGTTGCTTCTACAAAGGGAGTGTCATTCATACATTAATATTTAAACCACGCATCCTATTCAGTAAAACACTAGCATAACTGACAAAACTTCAATGCTCACTAACAACTATTGAAACCAAATAATGTAGATCTAACTAGCTAAGCAGAAAATAGTAAAATATTTTGTAATTTTTCTTTAATGAAAACAAAAACTTTAAGAAGTAAAGCTATTTTCTTAAAAAATAAATTTGTTCAGGTCATAGATCAGTCAAACAATTGCAGTTGCAGATCACTGATCAGTCTAGAATAATATTTCCAAACCCATGAGGTCACAGGGTAAGCTATTTATCAAGAAATGGATAACTAACGCTTTGTACTAGAGGCTACAAAGAGTTAGTTTTAGCACTGACGCTCTGTTTGTGAGGACACTGTGCTTTATAAAGCACTGCTTACACTAGCAACTTGCGTTAGTGAGGAAAAATACTCAAAAAATGGGCTGTGGGGATCAGACCTATCACTAAGCATTAAGAGAAGGGTATTGTATGGTCCTGAGTGGTCGAGAAGGGAATGAAGAAGTATAGGAAGGCCTGGAAGAAAGAGATATCTTGGAACTTTCTAGGGAAAACAAGAATTAAGTGTAGTCCCCAGCAGAGTCACCAATTCTGCTATAGGGATTAATGCATGAGTGTTTGGTGATGTAGAAACCCTCAAGGATCTTCCCAGGATCCTTGGCAGATAGTCAGATTAGCTGCAACTGTCACAAAGATACATGCATATATATGTTTAATAAACGAATATCAAAGTGAGAAGGAATTATTACCTCGAATCTTAGTGTGGTGTTACTGGAGAGTGCAATGCAGCTAGGCAGAAGACCCCTGAGCCGACTCCAGATCAAAACCTGCACATAGCAAAGACAAGCGTAATATCACAGCATAAAACCTTGATAAACAATGCATGAACATATAAAGATATCTAGTTGCATATAACTAAGCCACTCATGCTAATGATATTGAATAAACATACAAAAAAGTCATACTATCAACATCTCGGAGTGGACAACACAATTGCAGTTCTATATTGATGTAGAAAGAGTGATTACAACCATCAGTTGCATCAGCCTTCCCTTACCCCTCCAGCTCCTCTCTCTCTCTCCCTTCTTAACCTCTTCTAATGCCTTAGTCTGAGACTCTACTTGACAGTCAAATAGGCAATCCTTTCAAATGGTTCGACCTCTTTCACAATGGCCCTAACCTTGCATATATATCATGTGAGGTTAGGGTTTCCAAGTCCTTCATGAGTTCCATTAGGCAAAAGCAGTGATGTTTCCATGTGTTTGTGCTCTTTCCCATTTGAATACTCCATTAGGAATTAGTAATTCCCCCAAATAGGTCGAGTTTTGATGTTTCTCTGCTTTTATGAGATGACATAGGAGAGAATCTAGGGATATTTTCTCAGTTAACTCATTCCCTTGACCCATAGAAATTCATTAGGGTTCACTAACACTCTTCCTGAGGTAATAGAAAGAGTTACTTTGGGCACTAACGCACCCTTAGACTTGCTAGGAAGCTTTATAAAGTAGGTTGCTAGTGTTTACGTAGTGTTAGCTTGACAAGTGGGCCTGTGAACTTGGTCGATCCTTTAGTCATCATGTCTTTCTCCTCAGAGCTAATGAGGAGGTCATTTTCCTATATAACAACGATGTCTCTTGACTCATTTTTTTCGTCCATACCTGAACTGTCAAGTTATCTTCATTATCACATCGACCATTTGTTCCTTCACTAGTGTTGGTTAAGTTGGTCCCCATTGACTTCTTGCTAGTGAGTTTTTCTCTTATTGACTTCGATAAATTTCTCTGAGAGTAAACCTAGAGTTGCACCCTGTACCTATTTACATCATTGATAGGTGACCTTGCACTCAACATCGATCAATATCATGGGTGTTTGACTGAGTGGTTTCCCTTTTGTTCGAGGTCATCTTACATTATCACACATTGGGATTCATGAAGTATCTTGGTTTCCATTTGACCCTATTGGTGGATTCTTCACCTCTGTGTCAGCTTTCATTATTGGTTGGTTAAGAGGATTTCTATCGTATGCTAGCCACATCTTGTGTATGCCATAAATTTACTTCGTAATGGTTACATCATCTCTCTTCGTCTGATTTCTTCCAAATTATTGGCCTGCTAGTTTCACTCGCACTCGTTTATGTGGGATGCATTAATGCCTTCCTTCCAGTGGATCTTTTACCATCGAATCTACATCATTTCTCTGGGAGTAAGGTATAGAGTATTTTTTTTAGTACCTTAGGGTTTGCAGTCCTTAAGGAATACATAACTGGTACAAATCCAAATGAAGTCAACTTAAGGAAAAAATAGGTGTTGTTTGAATTATATATCATGTATATGATTCTCTGAATTGATTTGCAGGCCTGCTCAATTCTGGAGGAAGTAGAGGGCTTGGATCCTTTGGGAACATCATCAAACGTAGGACCTTCGGGTAAGTTTCCAAGTCCACATTTAATAATTCACATGTTTGGCATGCTTTCTTTATTTCACTTTGATTATTATCTTATTCTTCTCAATTGAGGTTGTGAACCCTTACCTTAGGGAACTTTTCCTGCCAACAAAGGGAGCATCTACCAAAGTGGGAGCGTTTGTGGTCTGACTTGGTGCAAGAAGAGATAAAGTAGAGCACCAGAGATGGAACCTCATCCAAGCATGATGCTGAGGAGATTTTTTTCCTTAGCTATAAAGGAGAAGAAAGGGAAAGGAAATAAATTCCAATCCAAGGGATGTTCCAGTTAGGTGACAAGAAGGGCTTGTTGAAGATTAAATGTTTTCATTATCATAAGCTGAGGCATTATGCCATGAAGTGTCTGCATAAGAAGGCTGGAAAGAAGCCCTCATGAGGATTGGCAGGTGAAGCTCTTTCTTCATAATTTGAGTTGAATTTCACCCTCATTGCTTGCATGGTGACATTGATGATGGGTAGTGTGTGGTATCTAGATAATGGAGCCTCATTCCAGATGCTCGAAAACAAAGAATTTTTCAGTGACTTGGAGGAGAAGGACATATAGATGCACATCAAAATGGGAGATGATGGAAGGTATAGCGCAACCAACATCAGTACTATTACTTTTCAGAGGGAGACTAGTTCTCGATTCACATCAAAAGATGTCATGTATGTTCAAGGTCTAAAGAAGAATTTAGTTTTAGTTGCTATGTTGGAGGACCATGGCTACAATGTGATATTTAGCAAAGGAAAGGCTTTCCTTTGTCACATAGCCACACGATAAGTGAAGTACATTGGGGTTCGAGTGAAGAACCTCTATAAATTGGATGTAGAAGATTGCGCAGCATTGGGCACAAAATCAGAGAAGGTACAAAGCCAATACATCAGTGAATTATGGCATAAAAGATTGAGCCATCTTCACCATGGAGCTTTGAAGATCATGCAGCAGATTTCTATAGAATTTCCCAAGGGTGGACTAGAGAAGAGAGATACATGAAAAGGGTGTACATTGGGGAAGTACACCAAAGCCACCTTTCATGATAAGGACAATTGAGCACAAGCGATCCTTGAATGAGTTCATTGACATGTGTGTGGACCATTCTCGACAGCCTCCACGACCAAGCACATGTATTATGTAATATTTATAGATGATTTATCATGTAAGTGATGGATTTTCTTATGTAGAAGAAATATCAGACATTCTGTAAATTTGTGAATTTAAAGCACTTTTTGAGAAAGACACTAGCAGGAAAGTGAAGGCTCTTAGGAGCGATAACAGTGGAGAATATGTGTCGAATGAATTCAAGAACTTCTATGCATTAGAAGGAATTCAACTAGAGTTAATAGCACCCCATAACCCACAACAGAATGGGGTGGTTGAAAGGAAGAACAAAATTATTATGAGATTTTCACAGGCGATGTTACATGATTAGGGACTATCGTTGCACTTGTGGGATGAATCATGCAACATAGTTGTATATGTGTAGAACAAGAGTCCTGATCAGATTCCAGGGATGAGTACACCAGAAGAATTTTTTTCAGGTAAGAAACTAGATGTGGCACACTTTAGGATATTTGGTTCATCAGTTTACTATCATGTTACCAGGGATGTAAGGAAAACATTATAACCGACAGTTGAGTTGGGCATACTTGTGGCATACACTGATACACCTCACAACTATCGAGTGTACCTGCCATCTCACAGGATGAAATTGGTTCGTAGAGATGTCAAGTTTGATGAAGAGAAGGCCATGAGATGTTCCATTGAGAGGCAGCTTCAGTTACATGAAGATGAGGAGATTTTGGCTCCAAATGAAGAACCTCATGATGATGTGGAGTATCCATATGTAGAGGAGTAGAGAATGGAAGTACCCACTCATGCAAATACTTCCAGATATGGAAGGAAGTGTACCAAAGAAGTTGATAGATTTATGCATTATGCTAGAGAGAATGTGGGAGCACCCACATCACAATGCATGTAGAGGAGGCCTCAAGATTGGTACACTGGCTACATGGCTCTGATGAGCGAGAATGTAGAGACTGAGCCATCCTCCTTTGAGGAAGCAGTGCAACAACCAGTATGGGTCGATGCCATGGTAGAGGAGTATGACTCCATTATGAGAATTAATGTTTGGGAAGTAGTCCTAAGACCAACAGATAAGTCAATGATGAGTTCTAGATGGATTTACAAGGTAAAGAAAGAAGAAAATGGGAGTGTCGAGAAACACAGGCCAGATTTGTGGTAAAAGGGTTCTCTTAAGTGGAGGGAATTGATTACAAGGAGACCTTTGCTCCAGTATCAAGGTATTATTCAATCATATATATTATATCACTTTCAACACTAATGGAATGGAAGATACATTAGATGGATGTGAAGATAGCATTCCTCAACAGAGTGATTGCGGAAGAGGTGTACATTGAGTAGCCCGAAGGATTTGAGACCTTCAATAGAGAGTCACATGTGTGTAGAGTCAAGCTAGTGTTGTATGGATTGAAGCAAGTATCCCGTGCTTGGTACACTAGGATTGATAGTTATTTCACTAGGTTTGGCTTCACCAAAAGTGAAGCAGATGCAAACCTTTACCATATTGTGGTTGAAGGTAAATTATTGATTATAGTATTATATGTTGATGATTTAATTTTAACGGGTGATGAGGAGCTGGTAAAATCTTCCAAAGAGGATCTTGTAGGAGAATTTGAGATGAAGGACCTAGGGCTCATGCATTATTTCCTTGGTATGGAAGTATGGCAAGGAGATGAGGAATTGTTTTTCTCTTAGGGAGAGTATGCCAATAAGATACTGAAGAAGTTCCACATGGAGAGAAGCAAACCTATGGAGACTCCTCTCACAGGAAATTGGAGGAAGGAAGATGCTACTTCAGGTGAAGTAGTGGAGGCTATTATTTATAGGCATATTGTGGGCTCAATTATGTATTTGGTGAACACATGACCAAACATATTTTTTGTAGTTAACCATCTTAGTCAAGCAATAGTTAAGCCAACCAAACTATATTGGAAGGAAGCTAAACATGTGTTGAGATACCTTAGAAGCACCACTCAGTTTGGTCTTTGGTATAGATGGACATAGGGAGTGAATATCCAAGGCTTCATAGATGTAGATTGGGCAAGGAGTCCATTAGAAAAGAAGAGCACATTAGGGGGAATCTTCAATATTGGGTCAACAACAGTTTCTTGGTACAGCAGGAAGCAGAGACCAGTTACACTCAGTTCGGCAAAAGTAGAGTACATGGATGCTAGCCAAGCATATTGTGAGGCTATCTAGATGAGGAATATACTTATGGGGTTATTTGGTTAGCAGATGGATCCTATAGTGATTTATTGTGACAATCAAAGTTGTATCAAACTCTGTGAAAATCCAGTTTTTCATGATCGGTCCAAGCATATCGACATCTGATATCACCATCTACGAGATTGTGTGCAGAGTAGAATCATGTTGTTGGAGTCCATTCCTATAGAGGAACAAGATGCATACATCTTGACTAAGGCATTGTCAAGAGGAAAATTCGAGTTCCATATAGGAAAGATTGGGGTATCTGATAATCCCTTTCCTCTTGAGAGGGAGTGTTGAAAATGCAATAAGAAAATCCTAATTTAATTTTTTCCTTGAATTAAATTAGGAATAAAATTGTGATTCCACATCACAAGACTGTTGAAAATAGAAACAAGAAATGCTAAAAATAGAATTGCTAAAAGTAGCACTGCTATATATAGCAGTTCAGCCAGTGTTGATCTTAGCAATAATGGATGGAAATATGGAAGTGCTAAAAATAGAATTCTAAAAATAGCATTTCGGGATACCTTCCTATTTTAGTTAGTCCCTATACTAAAATAGTGAAGTAAAATTCGAATTTGATCTTAGCAACAATTTGTAAATTAATTAATTAATTCATCTTGAGATAATTAGTTAAGGAAAATCAAACTTGAAGTCTATGTGGGGACATGTAATAGTTTCTCTATCAATTGAGGAATTTATCTATCAGTTAAAGAGATAAGGATGAGTTCTAATTTGAGTTGTAATTAGTTGGCTCAGTTAACTGAGTCAAGTCTAGTTAGATTGATTTAAACAGTTTGTTTAAATTAATGTGAGTTCAGTTAGTTAATGCTTGCATGCATGTAACTGATGTTATTCAGATAACTGAATATTATCTCATGAATAACTCATGCATGTTAGTTCAGATAGAGACCCAGTTGAGATCAGAGGTGGGACAATGTACTATTAGTTGGATGGATTTTTTATATAAAGGAAACTCATCCATGGAGAAGGATTTATCTCCTTCAGCATTGCGCAGTTAGATCAGAGGTTAGTGAGTGTGTGAAGAGTCCAATACACACATGTGGCTTCATTGGACCCCAAGAAAAATTACACAAAGAAATAGGAGGCTTGGAGGGAACAAGAGAAGGTTTGAGAGAGGCCTTTGACTGTCTGTGAGAAGCATAGGGACTGTAGAGAGAGAAGGATAGCTTGTGAGCTGATTCTTTTTGTAATCCGGACTATATTTCCACTTGTATGATAATACAGTGTTGGGGTTTTAGGTTGATGCTTTCCCCGGGTTATTTCTTTTGTGTTATGTGTGATTGCTTCTCATTCTCAATTATTTATGTTCTTGGTTGATACTATACATATGTGATTAAGCTTCCGCAAAGTTTACGATAGAAGTAAATCTTGTATTTTTCTTTAGTACATTGCATAATTTGTTGGTCTACAATGGGAATTTCTACATGGTATCTGAGCAAAGGTGATCAAAGGAGAGAACTGTATACAAGAAGGGAGAAGTTCGAAGTTTGTGGTTCCTGAATATAGAAATCAAGTTCTTACCACATCTCATTTCCACCAATGGCGTTCAATGGTTTGAGGCTTGAGTATGCACTTG
The DNA here is from genome assembly GCA_031772625.1 of Pinus tabuliformis. Classification (NCBI taxonomy): domain Eukaryota; kingdom Viridiplantae; phylum Streptophyta; class Pinopsida; order Pinales; family Pinaceae; genus Pinus; species Pinus tabuliformis. Next base: position 692,003,981 of record CM062807.1, read on the forward strand.
ATGGTAGCTCAAACTATATAGCTTGGAAGGATCACATGGAAGCAGTATTATAGGATAACGGGTTAAAGGACTTCATTGATCAAGAAGGCCCCAAGCTTGCAGCATCTATTGCCCAAGAATTGGCGGAATGGAACAAATGTGTGGCTAGAGGAAGGAGAATCCTTCTGGAGGGAGTTTGAGATCACATAGTCTCGAGTCTCCATGGGAAGGAGACACCGTTTTCAATGTGGAAAACATTTAAAGATCTATATCAGAATAGCAGTGATCAGAGGAAGTTGATACTAAAAGACAAGCTTCGGAAGATCAAGTGTGACAAGGGTGACGTGATCTCTATGTATCTGAACAAGCTCACCACATGCAGGGATGAGCTTGGAAGTGTAGGGATCACGAAAACTAATGATGACATGGTGAGTCTTGTACTCCTCGGTCTTCCTAAGAGCTGGAATAGCTACCGAGACTCGATTAATGGAAGAGAGAAACTGCTAGATTGGGAATGACTTTGGTCGGATCCAATGCAGGAGGAGATAAGAAGAAGCATCAGAGATGGTTCATCATCCATGGAGGATGAAGAAAACTATGCCTTAGTGAGTAAGGCGAAGAAGGGGAAGGAGAAGGGTTCTCTTTCCCAATCCAATTCTTCCCAAGGTGCGAAGATGTTTGAAAAATCAAAAGTGCGATGCTTTTACTATCATGAGTGGGCCATTTTGCTACAAATTATCCACTAAGGAAATCCAAGAAGGGATCCGTGGAAGGATCAGAAGGTGAGGCACTGGCCTCACAGTTCGAGTTGGATTTCACACTGTTCACATGCATGGCTTCATCCATGGTGGGAAGTGGTTGGTTTCTTGACAGTGGAGCTTCTTTCCACATGACTGGTGATAAGAGTTTGTTCAGTACTTTGGAGGAGAAAGATCTCCAGATACTCATAGGGATGGGTAATGATGAAAAGTATAGTGTCTCAGGTTTAGGCATGGTTGTTTTTCAGAGGGAGCATGGAGCTTGCATTAACTTGACCGATGTCAAGTATGTACCAGGACTGAAGAGAAATTTGGTGTCGATCGTGATGTTGGAAGATAGAGGCTATGATGTAGTCTTCAGTAAGGGAAAGGTTTTCCTTAGACACATCATCACTAGATAGATGAAACGGTTCAGTTCACAGGTCAAGAACCTATATGCTCTTGAGGTTCAAGATGCATGCAAAGCCTTGAGGAGCAAGGCAACTGATGGAGACTTGGTGGTTGAGAGGAAGACTACATTACCTCTCAACATGCAGCCACAAGAGAAGTCTCAGATGATTGTGGAGGAGCCACGATTGGTGAAGCAGCTTCAGGAGGTTGTGGAGTAGCCACAACTGGCGAAGTCGAGAGGAGATCGAGTGGAGGCATCCACTCATGCAAAGACCTCCAGTAGGGGGAAATTTCAAGCCAAGTGGGTAGAGGGATCACATGCACCCATACCTCCAGGTAGGAGGTGGGGCGATGTGGAGTGATCATCCCAAGAAGGCTGGAATAGGGGTAGGATCTTTGAGGTACCCAACCTCTTTGATTCAAATTTTCTATGGGAGCCCCGACGACAAGTAGTAGAACTGGATGAGTGGGTAGAGACAGATGCGGATGGAGCAGCAAAGAGAGCTACAGTGTAGGAATCCCAAGACAATGCAAAGCTAGCAGGCTACAACAATGAAAGAGGCACAGGAGTGTTGCACCAGTGCAGGATGGCATAGAGAGGTGTGCAACTGTGCGAAATGCATGGAGTGTTGCAGCAACTCAGAGGTCAGAGAGGTAGCACTTGTTAGCGGTAGATGGAGCTTCAGCATCAACGTATGTTTCTAGCCCAACAAAGAGGTTAGTTGGGAGTTTTTTTGTTTCTAGAGTTGTTGGAGCAACCACACTTGGTAGAAGTGTTGCATGCATAACATTCCAAAGGTACATGATCGGGTTCGAGTTGAAGCCTTTCTTGTTGAGAGGGAGTGTTGAAAATAGCAACAGGAAATGCTAAAAATAGAATTGCTAAAATTATCACTACTATAAATAGCAGTTCAGCCAGTGTTGATTTTAGCAACAATGGATGGAAATATGGAAGTGATAAAAATAGCATTCTAAAAATAGCATTTCGGGATACCTTCCTATTTTAGTCAGTCCCTATACTAAAATAGTGAAGTAAAATTCGAATTTGATCTTAGCAACAATTTGTAAATTAATTAATTAATTCATCTTGAGTTAATTAGTTAAGGAAAATCAAACTTGAAGTCTATATGGGGACATGCAACAATTTCTCTATTAATTGAGGAATTTATCCATTAGTTAAAGAGATAAGGATGAGTTCTAATTTGAGTTGTAATTAGTTGGCTCAGTTAACTGAGTCAAGTCCAGTTAGATTGATTTAAACAGTTTGTTTAAATTAATGTGAGTTTAGTTAGTTAATGCTTACATGCATGTAACTATTGTTCTTCAGATAATTGAATATTCTCTCATGAATAACTCATGTATGTCAGTTCAGACAAAGACCCAGTTGAGATCAGAGGAGGGACAGTGTACTATCAGTTGGATGGATTTTTCCTATAAAGGAAACTCATCCATGGAGAAGGATTTATCTCCTTCAGGATTGCACAGTTAGATCAGAGGTTAGTGAGTGTGTGAAGAGGCCAATTCACACATGTGGCTTCACTGGACCCCAAAAAAACTGCGCAAGGAAATAGAAGGCTTGGAGGGCAGAGGAGAAGGTTTGAGAGAGGCCTTTGACTATCTATGAGTAGCAGAGGGATTACAAAGAGAGCATGATAGCTTGTGAGCTTATTCTTTTTGTAATCCGGACTATATTTCCACTTGTATGATAATACAAAGTTGGGGTTTTAGGTTGAGGCTTTCCATGGGTTATTTCTTATGTGTTATGTGTGATTGCTTCTCATTCTCAGTTATATCTATTCTTGGTTGACATTGCTCATAAGTGATTAAGCTTCTGCAAAGTTTATGGTAGAAGTAGATCTTGTATTTTGCTTTAGCACATTGCATAATCTGTTGATCTATAGTGGGAATTTCTACAAAGACAACTTGTATGAGTTATCTAAGTTAATTAGACTTAGTTGGCTCAGTTTATTTGAGTTGAGGGTCTAACTTGAGTCATGTAGAGTGTATCCCACATTATAGGAGCCTTGGTTGAGTTTATTTTGAGTTGTAATTAATTCATTGAGTTTAACTGAGTTAAAGTAAGTTAAACTAGTTCCAAGTGATGGAGGAACTAGTAGGAGGTGAGACAGTGGGGTGTTGCTTCATGTGTTCAACTAGTTAAATGATGATTCACTCATAATAAATCATTCATGTCAGATATAAGAGTTACCCAGTTGAGATTGGAGTTCAACGGTAGTGTACTATCATTTTTATAATCATCAAAATTGTATAGATGGTTCATTTATTCAGAGGAAGGCCTATGAGGATTGCGCAATTCATATTTAGGAATTTCCCTAATTAATAGGGGGATATATCTTAAGGAAACAACACAATAAAATAGGGACTCGGGCAAGCCAAAATTTCATCAAGTATTGGCCTAGGCTTGTCTATGAAGTAGTGAGACAAATAGAGATAATGCATAGGTTGCTCGGGTTTAAGAAACGCATTGTAATCTTCTCATATTTTCTAACTAATGCAGTATATAGATAGCGGGGGTTTTTAGTTGTGGCATTCCCAGGAAATCATTGTGTAATGTGTTGATTGAATTATTTCTCTTGTATGCTTCGTGATTTCTTGATTGTTTAAATGTTTTCGCTGATGAGTAGAGTAGATTCAAGTCTTTTGTTTTATAAAATTACATAAGCAGTTTGAATCTTCAAGGAATTTCTACTGGAATATCAGAATTTTGGTAAGTACATTTGATTTCCCTCTTTTCTCATTTGGTTGACTATGAAGCTTAGCCCACTAGTTAGAAAGACTGATTTCACTAGTAAAATGAATCCCATAATGGAAAATTTTAAATTTTTCTCACATGCGTGGTTCGGGAAACCTCGATCTTTGGGACCCTAAGAGTTATTCAAAAATTGGAGTTTGAATATCATGGAAATTTCAAATAATTGGAGGGTTCCACAACATATTCAAAATGCAATGCCACTTCCCTCACATATACAATTAAGCCTTGATATAACCAAAGTATCATACAACAACACTGCAAAGGTAGACCACCAAGAGCTACCTTATCAACTATCAGTTGACCAAATATTTGAAAAATTGCGTCGACAGTCCAACACAATGCTCTTGATTCCCCTAGGGTCCCTTCAACCACCAGGATACATTATCACACCCATGTCTGATACATAATAGAAGGAAGAAATATAAGCTACATTATACCTACAACCTTTTAAGGTTGATTTGTCACTTCCATTGGCATATTGTGCTAAGAAGTATGGTTATAAAGAATCCCACAGTCTAAAATATAAACTCTCAGAATCATCTATTGAAATGGACTTATTACAAGAATTTGGTTATGTAAAATATGTTTTCAATGAAATCTCTTGAAAAATGATGCAAGAAGTTTGAAAATCACCCCACCACAGACTTCTACGTAAAATGGAAATTCCTGTCAAATTTAGAATTAGTTGCAGTGGAGACCAAGCACAAGGAAGAATGTTTAGATCCTTGAGATAAATTTAACATCAGGGTCACCTCCATTATCTCTGATGCGCATTGAAGAATAATAGGAATAGACTAATAGGACCCCATCATATTAGTTCGACACACAAGAAATCTCGTCAGAACGAACAAGGTCAACTACACCAATGACTCAAGAGCAAGTGTCGCCAGTCCAACTGACCTCGACTAGCATGCCCATGAATGAGGTTAAGAAATAATTTATAAATATTCCAAGTAATTTTCTTGAATTGAGGCTTTCAAGTGACAAAAATATTTTAGAAATTTTAGAAAATTATGTAAAAGAAGAAAAAATAAGGATGAAGAAAAGAAAGAAAGACACTTATAAGCTTCAACAAAAAGAGGAAAAATAAAGGGAAATTTGGTTGGACTATGAACACCAAGTAGAAAAAAAAACTAAATATTGACATTCCAACTAAGGTTGATGATCATCTTGCTACTATTCAAAAATTAGTGCTTCAATTGATTAACCATAATGAGTAGCTTAATGCCAAAATAAGTGAGTTGTAGTTGAAAAAATCAGTTCTAGGAAGCGAGTGGTTGTCAGAAGTAATCCAAAAAGCACAACAAGTATTTCTGGAATCTAACAACAAATTGGAATGCACACTTGATCAAGGAACCACATTGAGCACAAGCTTGAATAATTGGCCTACATACTTGTCGTCAACTTGTAGTCATATCAGAATGTAGGACATGATCATTCATGACTTATGTTCTAGGATAGTGACAAAGCCAAGGGAAAAATTGCCACTCGATAAAAAGATTGTTCAAGAAAATAAACTCCAATCCCAAGTTATGCAAGAGGAATGCCAATGGCTAAGAGAAGGACATCAATCTCAAATGGAAGTAGCTAATGCCATAAAACTATTGCAGGGGATCCTTAATTGAGTTTAACAACTAGAAGAGTAAGAGTCCGTCAACCAAAGGATATGTGAGCATAATTCATTGGGACACAAAGTACAATATCTTGTAGAAATAAAAGGAGCCAGATGCACAAGCAAGGCTAACAGTTCATTAATGATCGATCTTCAATAATCAAATTTGAATGATTTCTCTAGTTATACACCAGCCTACTTTTACGGACATGCCTCCACTTCCACTAGTACAATCATCACCACCAAATCCACCATGGCCTACCCATACTTTCTTTGAAAATGGTGTATAAACATGTGGAGCGACTTCAAAACAACAATATCATGAAGTTGAAGTCGACCAAGAAGCTCAACATTCAATAGAACCAACCCAAGAAATGTCGATTGACCATCATGGAGAACTTGTCAAAGAGCCAACAAGTCTACAAGGAGGCACATAATATAATGTTTCCTTTTATTCTATATTGTAATAATTTTTGTACATTTTTTTTGTAACACTCCAAATCTCTACTTCTTTAGGACGAAGAAGACTTTGAGGGTGGGGGAGATGTTGGAGGGGATATTCAACTTAGTCTACTAGCCTAGTTGAGTCAGAAAGCCACATTGTAATTTGGTCGAAATCTTTGTTAAGTTGACGATCAAGTCGATTTAAGTTGAGTTGATTTGAAAATTTAAATTGTTGTAACTATCCTGAAAAATGTATATATATTAGTGAATGTATCAATGTATTGGTTTTGTTTATCTTTAAGAGATATATAACATAAAGTGTGCTTTCGATGGTTCTCCACTACTTTTTTTCTCTTCTCTATTTGCTTATGTGCATTGCTATGCAACACTTGTTTTCCTAATTACAAGTAACCATGCTTAATTTTCCCTAGATTAAAAAAAGTGGGGTTGTAGCAATGGTGTGTTGGAGGTGTTGCATCACAACAATCTGGGATATTACAAGAACACAAGGGTGTTGAAGAAATTGAACTCCCTCAAATCCTTTACTGTCATATCCAAGGGTGATGCTATAGCTGCTATAATACCACCCAAAATTTTTGGGCATATCCAAAATTTTGGGTACCCCACTGCTCGGCCTAGGCTACTAGGGTTCTGATAAGGCTTTCAACGAGTTACTCTCCATGTGACCCTTCCTATAAAACCCCGTTGATGCACCAACTCAAACTTCACCCACCACATCCATGCATGATGCTTTATCTTAGTTATAAACCTTATGATTGCATTAGGGTTTGGGGTGGGTTGCTTGAAGGAGCATTGAGAGCCTTGTGACTTCGAAACCTATCCTCCTATAGTGTACATTGTCAATTAGTGGAGCCACTGTGTGTGGACATACAAGACTTCAAGTGGGATTTCATTATGTTGCCCATATTAGGGTTTGGGAGAAACCCTAAATTGTCAAAATAGAGGGCGCATTCTCACTTGCATTGTCTAAGCATCTTGCTGAGAATCATTGCATATCATATTCCCCTAGGTTCATGATTGGTTCCCCATCTCAACATGTGCATTAGGGTTTGTGAGAGTTATAACTTTCCCTTGCATCCTTGTAGCACTAGTCTCATGTGATTGAATACCCAGGATGCATGTTAACAAGTACTTCCAAACACTTACTCTATAAGTACATCATCACCATAGGAAACACATAATATTAAAGTCATTTACAATTAGTGCCTCCCGAAAATGCCTAAATTTGAAATTGGTTTCCACATTGAAGCATGATATGCTCAACCCCTGCAATTTATAACATTTTAATTTGGATTATTGTGGTTCATGTTCCTTGAGTAAATTATTCTTATTTACTTACTATTATTTGTTTTCTCTCATGATCTCACATGAAGAGTATCGCTTTGGTAAACTAACTTGTTGTTTCACCTTCTTTTCAGGAAATTGAGTAAAGATGGTTTGGATGCACATCAGATTAGGCAACACTAGAATTAAATAAAACTTTGACATTGACACCACTCCATCGTTGGAAGAATGGAAGGTTTGGGAGTATTGTAAACACAACATACAAAGCGGCCAAGGAAATGAATGCATGAATGAGTTAATGAAGAAATTGAAAACTTTAGAAATGGTATGATGCAATCATAAAAGAAGAAGATCATTTTGACAATGGATATCATTGGTAGCTCATTATAAAAGGTGTTCGAGACCAAAAATACTTATTTTAAATAAGGCAGTTGCTCTTTTAACGCAACACGATATCCAAAGGGGCATTTTATAAAGCTCCTAAATGTTAGGCATCACATACAATCGAGCTATCTCGAAAGGATTATTTGCAAGGAATGCATATATCAAGAACCGATTCGAATGTCCACAGAAAGGAAGTTCATGGGATTGGCATTATATACTATTGACACTGATCTCATTCCATCGACGCATCCTCTTGACGTACACATGATGCTGGGGCGATATTATATGGTGAAGTGTCATGTATAGTTTTAAGGCATTCAACAAACTTCTTAGTTTTGACCGCATGACAACGCATTGGAGACTGCACATAGCTCAAACGCTAGATACATTGACGGGAAAATCGATTATGGAATGCATTGTACCATGTGTCGGTTTCTTATACATACCAAAAGGGATGATTGCATCTACGAATTGTTTGGGGTGCTAATTCGAAGGAAAATATGTTCTAGGAAGTAAGAAACGTGGAATATTCACAATGACACTAAGTCGCATCCCATCAAATCACAAAAAAAGTGTTCTTCTCATGTCGCACTTCGAAACGCGACCCTTCACAAATTGCAGTCCCTCAATGCGACCAGTCGCGAGATCACAATTAAGGAATCCCCTAAACCATCCCACCTACACTACTTGGTGAACCTATGCCCCCCAATAGTCATAGTTATAAAAACCGATCTGCTCCAGAAGATGCAACCCTCCACAAGTCATAGCTTCTCGATAGAGGCAACGGTCCATCCCACCTACGCTCTCTTGTGACTTAGCGACCTTCTTTTGTAGTGACTTACCTCACCACAAACTACTACACCTCTTGTAATCAAACACCAGCTTTTCGGATCTGAATACTAATCGGGAGTCTTAGAGCTTAACGCAAGTAATGATCGTGGTATTAATGTTGTACACGCGAGGATAAATATTTTGCAGCAGTCGCACTGGGTTCTGGAAAAATTAACAATGGTTATCTTCATCCACCATTCAAACACATAATCTTAAATGAGGCAGAATCCATGACAGAAAATGTCCAGAACACCTTACGTCATACGAAGGAGACATATTCCGAAGTTACAAGGTTTTGTTTCTTTTTGCAAAGAGGAAGGAGTTTATCTTGATTTAAAGGCCTTGAGAATGCTGAGTTCTATTTTTGAAGGTGAGCTTGGACGACCTAACATGTATTTGCAAAGTGATTCTTTCTTGTATGGATCATTGTTTCAATAATGTGGAACTGGCCAATTTTATTTAGCACAAAAAGAAGTTTCAGACATCTTACCTGAGGAACAACCAGCATCCCAAATCTTCTCAGTTGTACGACATGGTAGTTCAAGCTACAAATAATTCTGATGAGACAAAGGTTCAAATAATCCAAAGATTAGTTGATGATGATAAATTCCTTATTGACGAAGATGATGAATACCTATAGCTACTTGATGTAGCCAGCAATGCAATGTGTTCCTTGCTATGCACTTCGAAACGCGACCCTCAGCTACAATCCTCCCTCAGCAGTCGCTGACTCGCTACCTTAAGAAGCAACTGAAGGTGGGATCTTTGGTCAAATATGACCATGCAACCTCCATGGGGTGCAGTTCCTCGACACAACCAGTTGTAGGGTCACATGATTATGAGCCATAAAACCTTGTGACCTCCCAAAGTCTGCAACTTTGTGACCTCCCCTTCGCTGGCATTGGTGAAATACAACCTACACTAATTTGTCCACACTGTGACCTACGTCCTCGAAAAGTGAGAGACTTGCATTCAAGGCCACATTTACGACCCACCACCAATGCAACCTAACTAATTCCCATCGCATTTTGTCTCTTAGTTAGGCAATGAGGAATGATTGAATAATTTATCTCTTATGGTTGCATATTCTTATGCTCTTCGTCATCCCATTAAACAACACTATTAAGTCCTAGAGGGATGGTGCAAAGCAGAGGATGATTAATGCATAAGAAGTAGTGCTGAGTGTTTTTCATACACAAAACATTGAGAAAGGGATGTGCCAAAATCCAAGTTATGTGTAATGCCTCACATTGGATCAATATATGTAACAACAAAGTCAACGATTGTTCCAATGGTGATGTGGTGTTGTACTCAAAGGCAAGGGGAAGCCAAGGCATAAAAAAATACCATGACAACAATCGAAAATAGTATATTATAAGGGAGCATGTGTGTAATAAAGGGCATTGTCCAAAAGGTCCTTTTATTGTATATGGATGGTGGAAAAACCTTAAATATTTTGCACCAGTTGATAAAGCACCTTTTGAATTAGACCACAGACCCTGCATAGTCTACACATGCATTATAACACTGTGGCATAGCAACTGACCACACATCAGTCTAAACTAACATTATTCATTTCAATGTTTTTCCTTCAATTAGTTGATTGTATTTCGACTATCATTGTTTGGTTATAAATATGTCTGACTAATTTTATTCACTTGTTGGTAGAAATAAGGGATGAGATTACTAATCTATGCCAAGAAGCCAAGACTTCTCACTAGATCTATGTGGCTACCTAGACATTATGTCAGTCTTAGTGATAGATCACAATGAAAAGTAAGGATGTTGACCTAGAAAAGGGAGTTAGGGTTCCCACAAAAGCTATGCAATCAAGGTTACAATGAGTTCGAAATTGGAACCATTAAGGCTCCTAAAACTTGGTGGTAGTGTTAGGGACAAAATGATATAAGATGAATGGATGCATGTGGGGCACGATGGGAGGAATTTCAACCATTCATGCATGTCTTTGTGGCTCCACAAAAATGTTGGCAACAAGGACCAACCCTAGGGTTTCTCGAAATTTCTAATTTCTCCTCACATTCTCTCTTGTATGAATGTACAAATATTCTCATCATGATGGCAACATTATGTTGAGACTAATTTGGCATGTACTAAACAATAAGCATTCTCTCTTGTATGAATGTACAAATATTCTCATCATGATGGCAACATTATGTTGAGACTAATTTGGCATGTACTAAACAATAAGCATGAAAGAGCAGTGAGGAAGCTCAAGTGTCATGAGGGGAGGCCAAGGGTCACGGTAGGTGAATAGTCACCTCATCTTTATAAATTTTCCCTCATGCCTCATTAATAGGGAGGGAATTTATCACTTGAGTTGAGGCTAGGTTTAAAGTGACGATCTGTGCTCGGGAGCTAGAGGCACTCAACTCTTGGCATCTAGTAGAGTGGAGCTGTAGTGAGGCTAGGGTTTTGCATTCAGAAATTATTTGAGTAGCCCATGTTCCACTGCTAGATTTTGACAAACTGCTAGTTATGTACTTGAAGTTTCAACAACATTAATAATATGTTCTCTTTATTCGACACTGATTCCCATGCTTACTCATGGTGGTTGTATTGGCTCTCTGATACTTCACTATATTTGTATTTGTGTCGTCATATACATATATGAAATATGTTATGGACTGATTCATAATGATTTCATGTATGGTTTGCTTTCGAATATGTGTTTACTTTTTCCTTTCCATGTCAATGATCTATTGCGAACTATTTTTCAATTCAACTAGGTTTCAGCTCGCTGATCCCTCTCATGGCATACCTCATTTTATTGCTGCTGAGACTTATTTGTATCTATGTTTGTAGTTTGTCAAACTTGGGCCGATTCTTGTTTCACTGTCTAGGCATTTCACCCTTGTCCCCACTCCAACACATTATCATTTGACAACCAAAAGTAAAAGCATTTATGGTGGCAGTCATGCCCACATACTGGATGGGGCTCCTATCCCAAATGGTGTGAGATATAATTGGGGCTTCACACTGGGGAGACCCACTTAGTTGTTGGCGGTACATTTCAGCCCATCAAAAAATTGGCACTAGAAGGAGGGACAGATGACAAGATGAGCCCTTAGATCATGCAGTTTAGTCTTGTATTTGTAAATCATTAGGGGAATTGTCTGGTCTAAAATGGGCCTTCTAAGAAAAATATTCAACCGAAATAAACTTTATAAGAATCAGTGGGATTCAAGATGATGATGCCAACCATGGTTCACCATTTCTGGAGTAAAAAAGTAAAAAGATTAAAAAATAATAAAATATTGAATTTAGGCTTCTGTGATCCATATCAAGTTTATTGAGGAGAGATTTCAATGAAAATCACATCGAAATTCATTTGTAGACGCGTTTCGAACCAGCAAGTGCCTGACAATGAACCACACTTGCTAGTTCGAAACACGTTGACAAATGAATTTCAATGTAATTTTCGCCAAAAACTCTCAATAAAAATAATAAAATAATAAAACTATTTTTCCAACTCATATTTTCAACTTATATCCGTTAGGTTTTACTCAAATTTTGAGTGGGAGTACTCGTTGGATGAAAAATTTAATTCCTCATCCAAGGAGTACCCATATTGCATACTTTCGATGTAACGTGCTACACGGAAAATGAGAAATACATGAAAAGGTGTGATTGCAATCATGTTTTTCATGTATTTCTCATTTTTCGTGTAGAAGGGTCCATCAAAAGTATGTAACATGGGTACTCATTGGATGAGGAATCAAATTTTGCATCCAACAAGTGTTTCCACTCGAAATTTGAGTAAATGCATAGGGAAATAAGTTGAAAATACTAGTTGAAAAATTAAATTTTTCTTTTTTCCCTCTAAAATTTGATGATGTAATCTAATATTATTATTTTATTTCCACTATTATTTTATAATTTCCTTAGGAGGCCCATTTTAGACCTCAAAACTACCCTAATGTGACTCTATGCCAAATCTTTCTCCTAGGGTGTTTATCTGATTTGTCCATTTTTCAATCTTCAATCCCTAATGAGCATCTCTATCACTTATCTCAGTTAAAGTTTGATCGCAAGGATGGAACATCCTTGGCTAAGCACATTTTTGATTTCCTTAAGTTTTGTGAATCTTATGAGATCGACGATGAAGAGTTTTCTTGTGTGCTCTTATCCCTCACCCTTGAAGGTCATGTCAAGCAATGGTGCCATACATTGCCAAAAAATTCCATCCATTAATTCAAGTAAATCATCGATAAGCTCCGACAAGTGTTTCACAGGTACGATTTTCAATATGTATTTAGTACGATAAATGAGCTTAGAATGAAACTTGAAGAATCTTTAGAGGATTTTACTATTAGATTTGTCAATATTTGTTTTGAATTTCCTGAAAGAGATATTGACTGGGTGTATTTGAGTGAAAATTTTCAACGAATGGTTTTTGTTTCTCTGCAACACCTTCCATATGAAACAAGTCTTGACTCTTGTGAGTATCATGATAATCTGCAAGTTACAAGTTGTCCAGGTTTTACCCCTAATATTTTTTTTCCTATCTCTCTGAATCTGGAACAACCTCAAGCATCCGAGGAGGAAATTACTACTTGTGGGATTTCTCATCCTCCCCCTGATTTGTTACATAATAAGATTTTGGTTGTAAATGGTTCAGATGATGAAAAGTGCTTTCTGGGAGATGAATCAAATTGTCTTGAATTTGAAGCTCTCATACATCCTTTTGATTTTGAATCTAAAATTTATGTTCACACAACATCTCTCACTATTGATGAAACCCATCTTGTGCTCATCAAATGTATCCCTAGGTCTATTCTTCGATTTCATTCACCTATTAGTAATGGCTCGGGTTTTATCTCACATAGAGTTGATTTTTCTATCAAATCCAAGGATCATGAAATGCATGCAAATCCATTTCTCCCTCTATCTGACACTAATGTGTAGGATGTGAATCCTCATCTGATTGGTGCCCCATCATTTGACCCTTTGCATCCATTGTACCCTAATTTAGTTTATGGATCTACTACACCAGTGGTTTATGAAAATCATTTAGAACTTTATCCTGATGATGTTGTTTGTAGTGATGAACATGAGGGTAATGTTTCACAATTACATTATGAGAATGACGAGTCTCATGTTTATGACCTCTTCCATCCACAACCTTTAACAGGTGAAGAAGAATTCCTTACATCTCGGCCAATTCAAGATGGTTCTTTGATTAATTCCTCTTCACTCTTAATCCTAGAAGAGCTTTATGTTCCAGATACCCAACCTGATCAAATTGGTGGCTTTAGGGATTGTCATTATACAAAAAACATATTCGCTCACACCTCTAGTGATTATCATTTGTACCCATTTGTTGATCCTATGAAGCCATCATAATTTGATGATTTACCTTTCGAATGCTTCGGGGCTCATTAAGAAATTGAGGCACTTCAATTTCTATTGATGGTTATGTCAGGTTCTCACATTCCTCATGAGGCCCCTGAACCAAGTCAAATTAGTGTTTCCGCACACCATGCTCCTCTCGGCACCATTTTGACAGATGCAAGAACATCTTTAAAAGCCTTTGATTCGAGTGAGGTTTCTTCGAACACAACTTTCCACCCCTATCAGTTGATATGAATCAACCTCTATACCCTAATTTGTTTACTAAAAGGAGTACTCTAGCCATTGTCTCAAATATTTTTGACTTTTTCCTATCCAGTACAATTTGTGTATGTATACAGTCAAATGATGTCTTAAATCCCCTACATGGAAATGTGCCAATCACCTAACCTCTCCTCACCTGAGACTCTTCTGGTTGATTCAATTCATTCTTACGAATCAAAAGAATCTAATCTGTTGAACTAGAAATCTATCAATATTCATACATCTGATTCAATCGACAACTTTTTCACTAATAGTTGTCCTGTCACAGCTAATGATAACAGGATGATAAGCCACTTCTGTTTCCACTGATTCTTATGTAAGGTCTTCACGCTCTCGAAAAAATCCATGGGCACATTCAAACTAGCATTTCTGAAATTAGGCTTTCTACATTTGAATCCTTGGGTTTCTCAGTTACACCAAGCGAAAACCCCCTTTTCCAAAGTCATCAAGTTAGTCATCATCCATATCATGATAGGGTTTATGATTGGATTGAAGGACCTTATCTGACAGATTCCTCTGATAGATGGATACATCGTGCCTCACTTATGTTGGATTTAGGGTTAAGCATGAATGGACATGTCATGGTTGGATGACTATAAATTTCACTTTTGTGATTTTGTTTACTAGGATTGGGTTACAATTTTCCTTGAATGGTCTTTTTTGGCACATTTTCCTGTAAGTAGACATGGTTTTCTTTCTGTTGTGCATTTTTCACAGGTGAGCATTTTGGCTTTTTCACAATTCTTTTTATAGATTCTAATCATTGTCATCTTTGTTTTTACAAGTCGGGAACTACTGCGGTGGCTACATTGGAAGTTTGATTTCACATGACCCAAACTCTTCTCCGACTAAATTAGGTTTTAGGGTTTATAATAGTTAGGTTTTAGGTTTTTATTATTAATTTTATAATTAGTGTTTGTTTTATGTTTTAGATACACCTTGTTGTGTTTTCTTTTTCATAGGTGATTAGTTGTTATATGACATTAGGAATTTAAGCTTACACTCATATCCTTGCATTGCTCATTATTGCATGGCCTTCATGAAATCTCTGCATATGCATTGGATTGGTATTTTAATTTCAATTGGACGGTTTATTCCTCGCATTGCATTAATTCATACCTGTTGCACTACATCATGCATTTGTCTTCAAGCATAGCACACACTAGTCATTGACCTAGCCTTGCATTGACCCTTATGTTGCAAAAATATGCATGAGCCTTCTCGAACCTGGAGCCTTCAATCCTTTCATACTATGGCTAGTTCTCTCACACATGTTTGCACAAACTAAAACCTAAAGGAATATCTCTTGGCCTCCTCGCCCATGTTGAAAACCTAGAAGAGCTTCCCTGGTGACCTTGCCTTAAAACCCTAGCCCTAATGATTGTGTGCAATTGTAATGGTTACTCCAATAGGTAGATTCTCTTAGAACCAATCATAAAAGTTACATCCTAGATATCTCTCCTACGAGTCTAACTTATTAGCAAGGAAAATAAGAACAGATTGCTTGTGAGGAACCCTAATTAGTTTGAAGGACCTATACCCAAAACCTGAATCTTGTGCTCAATGTGGTCTTGATTGTTTCAATGACTTGTTTTCATTGTTCACTTGTTAATTGGAGATGAGATCCAGAATCTTGGAATGAGGGAAAACCTAAATCATAATATATTTTAGTTTTTGTCAAACAAGAAACAACCTCTCTTACTCGTAAAATAAGTCAGGATCCCTCATCCGCCCTAGCGCAATGAACACCCAGTAATAAGTGAAAATGCACACATGAAAGAAAATGAAATTAAATAAAGGGAGAATGATCATGAAATGCTTCCTATGCAGAGAGGTAATACAACAAATCCGACTGGGTACTAACCAGGCTCTCTGGTAGCGGAGAAACATCTGTGATTTCTTGAAGTGATTCTGTCGGGGTACTATCCAGGCTTGCTGGAAGTGGAGCAACACATAAAAATTATTTAAAAAAATCTGAATACAATAAGTCCTCTCCCTCATTCTTTGCATCATCATCAACTACTGGCCTGTGGGAACTTCTAATTGGGTGTTTACTAACTTGAAAGACCCAGGTGAGACATGAAGGGAAGGCATATATGCAAAGGTCAAGGCAATGCAAGAGGTACCCATAACGACTCTTGAATATTCCCTTGAATCATTAACCAAATTCAAACTATTACAGGGATGTTGAAAGAGATATTGGATTCTACAAGTGGTTCGCTAATTGTTGTAGTCACTACAACACCACCCAAAATGTTTGGGCATATCCAAATTTTTGGGTACTCCACTGCTCGCCCTAGTCTACTAGGGTTCTGATAAGGCCTTCAACGGGTAACTCTCCCCATGACCCTTCCTATCAAACCCCATTGATGCACCCACTCACACTGTGAATACCAGGATTAAAGAAAGGGCCAGCTTCACTAGCACAACATCCAAATAGTGGCCACTCCGCAACCATTCTCCACCAAAATAGTGCCAGATATCCAGATCACTTCACCAAATTCACCTCGTTTAGTCACATTATTTCATTTATGTTAGTTTGAAGTTAATAATATAATTCCATGTCAATAAGGCATTAATTGTAATCTTTTTTGCAAATTATATTTAAATACTTCATTCAGTCGAAGTATTGAGCGTTGGTTCCTGATCATTGTAACTCTTTTTGTCAAGCACTGTACTTTTTCCATGCTATTGGAGCACCATTAATAAAAAGATTTTTCACAGGATTCTTGTGTTGTGATTTACTGGTGATATTTTTCTTATTATAACTATTGTTTCCACTTTTATTCTCTGTATGTTTATCATCTAAAATCTAATTGTAAAACAGGAGATGTGAAAAATAAGATATGTTATTGAACACCTTATTTGGACTATTTTTATAGTATGTATGTTTTCTTCTGAAGTTTGATTGAAAAATTCTTAAATGCTTTTCAATCACTACTGAAACACACTTTTTCTCCGCTTCATAATTCAATTTAAAAGATCCAGTAAATGTAACTAGCGTGCCCTATGATTGCTCTTTTAAACATTTGTTGCAGCATCGAGCTTAATTTGACTCCATAGCCCAAAGGAAAGAAAGTAATTTGATCAGATCAACCAACCAACCAATCAAACAAATTCAAACAAACAAGCAAGCATAATCATAACTAGCCTAAAATCAACTTAATAAACCAAGATAAATCATAAAGAGAGATCCCTCTCTCAAGCTGGCAAGGCTAGATCCCAGCTTCAAAAGTGTTTTGATTTTTTCCAATATATTTACTCCCTCAACCTCAAGGATCTAGAACGATAACATAGTGGCAACCATACTAGGGAAGAATACATTTTAATCCAAAACATTATTATTCCCTAGCTTAAAATCAATATTTCAATAAGCAATTGTTGTATCAATATGAAATACATGATCTGAGGTTGTTTTTTGTATATATCGGCTAGATTTTAGATTATGTTTTTTATTTTTGTCTGATGATTTTTCATAACCCTGGCTCCCAAAAGAATTTATACTAGATCTCTTCTTGATCCCAACCCTGCTAAAATTCTAGATGACCCTAAGAAACTGGTAAGAAAGAAAAGCTTTACCGGAGAGTCAAGGTAGTAATAGTCCCTTGTCAAGGTCTAATTCTCCTCTAGAGAAATTTGAAACTTTATAAGACATAGAATTTGATTTGTCTTTTCAGCAAAGTTTGTTTAGATCCAAGTCTAAGGCTTATATAGATCAAACTGTCATAAACAAAGCCATACTGCAACCATATATTTCCCAAACCCATGTCCTTAAAACAGATCCTGATATTGAATATTTACAACAATTTGAAAAATTACAAGGTCTAGTTTCTGTGTTGGACCAAGCTATCGAAGAATGTTTCATTTATCAATCTGTTGAATTCTCTACTTTGACTGTTGCTATAGCCTCTTTGTCTAGTTAGTCTTCCCAATCTGTACATTTACAACCTCCCAGTCCTACTCATTCCATAGTTTCAACTTCCCTACCTCTAATTTCTCAAACTATTGTCCCTACTATCCCCGTTACAGCTCCATTAGGTCCATCCTCAATTTAATCTACCAGGACAGTTATGGAAGGAAGGTATTCACCCTTGGTGTTACCAAGCTAGCTAAATGCTATGCCTGCAGATTATCCATCCAAAATTGTGACTGTTGATAATATTGGTTCTTATACTGCCCAATAGCATGTGGATAGGATGAATGATGTGTTTGATCTCCAAGAAGTGGATGAGGCTAATGTTAAAATGATATTATTTTCCCAAAGCTTAGGAGGTGATGTGAAGAAATGGTTTATGGGTTTACCTGTAGGAAGTATAGCCATCCTTGCTTCTTTCCATCAAACGTTTTTAGCTAGACGGGAGATCAAGAAGAATCCACTTCAACTCATAAACGAATATAAAAGGTTAAAAATAAAACCCAATGAAACTATGGAAGAGTATTGTGAAAGATTTAATACTATTTACAATGCCATTCCATAAGACATCAAGCCCTCCCCTGGTCTAGCTCTAATTGATTTTCCAGATGGTTTCGATTTAGATATGGAATATCAACTTAGGGAAAGAGACATGGAAACTTTGGAAGAAATGCAAGCAAATGCAATTAAAGTTGAAGACAACATCCTGGCCAAAAAAGCCAAACTAAAGTCTGAACATAGAGTAACCATAAAAGAAGAACCTTCTACTTCTGTTGTTGACCATAAGATTGATAAATTAGTCAGAGTAGTGAATCAAATGATGCAAAGAGTGAGCATCAATGACCAAAATCAAGCAAGAGAAAACCAAAATGTCCCTCAAACTAGAAACCAAAACTTTAGAAGGAATGTTCCCCAAATTAAACAAAGAGAACAAAAGGGTCCAAATTAGAAGATTCAACCTCCTTTTCAGGAAAATTACACAAATGATGAGGGGAATATTGTGGAAGATTTGGATGATAATCAAATTAATTTGTTAGGGATAAGTGATGATGAAACAATTTTCCTCACTCAAGAGGAACAAGAACTTTTCTTATAGCCCAGACTGAAATGGATTCTGAAGAGTCAAAAGAATACGAACAAGGATTTGAAAATGCCATAATGGAAGTCCATATGTAGTATAATCTTAGAAGTAAGAAAAATTAAGATACTACTAATAAAAAGAATCTTGAAAATCCTGTCAAAAATGTTCCTCATTTTGATCCCAAGAAGACAGTCAAAAATCTTCCAAAGAAAACCACTGAAAAATTTTGAAAGAAGCCAGCAGAACCTGTCATAAAGAAGACCATTGACACAACTTTAGGAATTACTCAAACTGATCTTCCTTCTACTAGTCAACAAACAAAACTGACCACAAAAATAGTTGTTGATAAATCTGATTTTTCAAATCTGCTTAAAAATCCAACACCATTCAGTATAGAAAATGAACTTTCTAAGCTAAAAATTTCTATCCCCTTAACTGAATTAATCAACAAGAATGTATACAAGACTTAGGTCCTAAAGGCATTAAACATTGGGGAGAAAACTGATTATTTAAATTTGAGTGATGATCAGCCTAAGCTTTATTTGGGCCAGAAGTAGAAGTCAAACCACAAGAAGGAGGGGTTCCTCCATTTTATGTCAGTTTAAATATTCAATATAAAATTCTCCACAATGCTATGCTAGATTCAGGTGCATCCCATAATTTAATGTCCAAGGCTATCATGGAAAGACTAGGACTTGACATTGCTAGGCAATACAAAGATTTGTATTCCTTTGATTCTAGTAAAGTTAGATGCCTAGGCCTTATCAAAGACATGCGTGTTACTTTCTCTCAAATCCATGCTAAAAGTCTAGTGATGGATATAGTGGTTGCAAACATTCCCCCAAAGTATGGCACACTGTTGTCACTCTCATGGGGAGCAAAATTACAAGGAACCTTACAAATGAACATGACTTATGCCACTATACTAGTGTTTGGTCAATAGAGAAGACTGTATAGGGAAACTTGAATGAAGTATATGGTCAGCAGTCAAGATAAACCACATAGCTACCCTCTTTACTCTATTCATTCCAACCTAGACTCTTTCATTCTTTATAATGATGGAGACATTAATGCACAGGTTTCTCAAGTAGAAATGATATTGATGAAAAACATGAAAATAAAACTCTAATTGTGCAACAAAACGCTGAAATTGAACCTTTTTGGAACATGATCTTTGATGCCTCTGGTAGCAAAGCAGGTTCAGGGGCAGGTGTTTAGGTGTCCAATTAAACAAATAGTACACAGTGGAAATTAAACACCGTCCAACTGTACTTGATAATATGAGATATTAGCAAGTATTTGGAAGTGACAAAGAAATTGAAAGCTTTTTGAAATCCAAGGATGAGTATGAAGATTATAGTATAGATTTAGAGTGTGAAGTAGAAACTCATATTGTTGAATATGTTAGTGTAGATAAACAGCTTGATGATGTCGATGTAAATATTTTAGTCAATAAACATGTACATAAATTAGAATTGCATGACAATGTTTTTCCTAGGGGTTTAGTTCCGTTAGAAAAACTTTTTGATTTCAATGATGTAGAAAAAAAGCCAAAAATGGAATCCACAGGGGCAAACATAGAAGAATGAAATATAGGTAGTGAGCAGAATCTCAAAATGATAAAACTCTCAAAATCACTTCCTATTGTCACAAAACAATGATACATAGTCCTTTTCAAAGAATTTGTAGATGTATTTTCTTGGAGCTACGAGGACCTAAAATCATATGACACTAGTATCATACAACACAAAATCCCAATCAAGGAAGACCAAAAACCATTCAAACAAAACCTTCGTAGTATAAATCTTGTCCTAATTCCTTTGATTAAGAAAGAAGTAAAATTGATGTATGATGCTAAAATTATACTTCCTCTCAGATACTCTAAATGGGTATCTAACATTGTGCCTACTAGAAAGAAAACTGGAGAAATCAGATTGTGTATTGATTTCAGAAATATTAATAAGGTATTCCTCAAAGAGAACTACCTGTTACCTAAAATGGATCATATATTGCAAAGGGTAGTAGGGTCTATTAGAATTTCTGTATTAGATAGTTTCTCAGGTTAAAACCAAGCCTTAGTGCATACTGATGATTAGGATAAAATTTCTTCACTACACCATGGGGAACTTTCATGTATGTGAAAATGCCCTTTGGCTTAATGAATGTTGGAACCACTTTCCAAATGGATATTTCCTTTGCTGATGAAATTGTCCATTTTATTGTGATTTATCTAGATGACATTATTGTCTATTCTAAAATTGATGAGGAACATTTAGCACATTTAAGAAGAGTGCTTGAAAAATGTAGAAGTTTTTGCATCTCGCTAAGGAAAACTTCTTGGTCACATTACTTCCAAGGATGGAATTAGGATTGATCCCAGTAGAATCGAAGCAATATTAAAAATCAATCATCCAAGAAACATCAAAGGGCTTCAGTCTTTTATTGGTAAAATAATTTTCCTAAGGGGATTCATTCCTAACCTGGCAGAACATCTTAGAAATATAAAAAACATGCTTAAAAAGGATTCTAAAATCAAGTGGAGTATTGAGGCTAAACAATCCTTTAACTTAGTTAAACAAACATTGATCAAGGAACCAGTGCTGATTAGCCCTGATTTTACAAAAGATTTCATAATCTTCTCTTTTGCTTCCAAACACACCATTGCAGCAGTCTTACTGCAGAAAAATAGTGAAGGCTTCGAACAACCTATTGCATTCTTTAGTAAAGCTTTAAGAGATGCATCTCTGAAATACAATATTATTTTTCACTCCCATATTATTGATTATGTACCTAATGTAGTGGTTAAGGACATTTTGACACAGAATGGATCTGATGGAAAGCGAGGCAAATGGATTGTTGTCATTCTTGAATATGACTTGGAAATAAATCCCACCAAGTTAATCAAAGGTCAGGGACTAGCCAAATTGATGGATGAGTCAAATTTCCATTCTTTGGACATTAACTTGATTGATTCATTAGATAATCAAGAGGAACAGGTGACTCCACAAATTGATGAGGCATTTCTGAACTCACCCTCGTATGCAAACTTTATTTATGTTTAATTTAATTTAAATTCTCCTCCTAGTTTGAAAAAAACAAAGGCAAGGTTTCTGAAGTTAAAATCAGTTAAATTTTGCATTATAGATAATTTCTTGTATTGGAAAGATCCTGGGGGTATTCTACTTAAATGCTCATTAAAGGATGATGTAGAAAACGTTATGTAGGAATTCCATGAAGGAGACTCCGGTGGACATATTTATTAGAAAACCACTTCCAATAAAATCCTTAGAGTTGGTTTCTACTTGCCTATCCTTTTCCTTGAAATTCATAAACAAGTCACCTCATGCCATAAATGGCATATTTTTTAGGGAAAGAGAAAATTGTTGCCCCTGCCATTAAAGCCTATCTCTGCTGAACGCCCTTCTAGTAATGGGGATTGGATTTCATCGGTGAAATTCATCCCTCTTCCTCTGCCCAACATAAGTGGATTCTTACAGCCACTGACTACTTTACCAAGTGGATAGAGGCCATCCCTTCCATAGCTGCCACTGATGCTGTCAATATTAATTTCCTTGAGACTAATATCCTCTCCAAATTTGGCTGTCCTAAAAAAATCATCGCTGATAATGCTGCAACCTTCAAATCTAAACAGATGGTTGAATTCTGCCATAAATACCAAATTACTTTGGGACATTCAACAACTTATTACCCTCAGGGTAATGGGGTTGCTGAATCCTCAAATAAAAGCTTGGTAAACATCAGAAAAAATCTGTTAGAAGACAACAAAAATTCTTGGCACAACAAGTTGGTCAATGCACTTTGGGCTGACAGACTTACTACTAGAAAATCAATTGGCATGTCACCATACCAATTTGTTTATGGGATGGATGCAATTTTTCCATCCTCTTTAGGAGTTCGAGTCATGAAAATCATTCAAGAAGTGCAAGTTGAACCCAATGATATATAGAGAAGGACTAGTCAAACTATCCAGTTGCAATAGTGCAGGGAGGAAGTATACAACATGACCCAAGTTATTCAAGAAAATGTTAAGAAGGTCTTTGACAAAAGAACAAAAGCTAATGACTTTAACATTGGGGACTAAGTTTTGAGATGGGATTCCAGGAGAGAGGACAAAGGCAAACATGGCAAGTTTGATAATCTTTGGAATGGGGCATATATTGTTCATGCTTTCAGGGGAAATAATGCATTCTACCTCAAAGACCTAGATGGAGCAGAGATACCTGGAGGTCTTGTCAATGGCAGGATGCTGAAGCACTACTTTTCTTAGCCTACATAATTTCCTTACATCATTGTATATATCATAGTCTTTATGGTTTTGATTGGGTAACTTATTAACAAAGGTTGAAGCCCAAAGTGAAGGCCCTAAGCTTGGATTGATGAGCTGCCAATAGTACCTTAAAACAACAAAGAAATCATATGAAGACATTATAGACATGGAGTACTCAAGGCTACTGATCATGTTAGAAAATTATATATTATAGAGCAATGAAACACATAAAATATATTGCAGAAATATAAACACAGAAAACACATGAAACAAGAGAGATACAGATATACATGGTTCACCCAATTTGGGCTACGTCCATGGAGAAATAGTCAGTCCTTCATTTTATATTATCTAGCAAACTGAAGAGATACAACCTACAGAAGATCCACTATAATTCCCTCTTCACTCTCACACAATCTCCTCTCTCTTTCTCACTCAGAATACAGATCTACATAGACGCAATACAATTCCCTCATATATAGCAAGGGGTTGCCTTCTAGGGCAAAAAACCCTAAATTAAACATAACTTCTACCATCATATCTCTGCCTAATGAATGGCCCAGATTGACTATGAAATTACAACATTTTACAAGGCAATTTTACATCTATTTTTAGCTTCAGGGGTACTGCCCCCGATCCCCCACCAGGGGGGGCTCCCAAGGATCGTAGCTGCCCACCCGCTGGACCCCCCTTGCAGCATACATTTTACAGGTGGCTTTTCCGCCACATTACGAACTGGGGTCCAATGTCGCGATACCTCTAAATAAAGAAGATAATTAGGCTCTGCACCCAACAATCTCCCACTTGGAGATTGATTATAGAAACTCCACCGCTACTTCATTTGCTGGAAAATGACTCCACTTTGGACCTGGTTGTTTCTCATCTTCTTCATCATACTTGAAGACCAATTGAAATTGAGCATAATCTTAGTTTCTCCATGGTTACAACTTTTGTTAACATATCTGCAAGATTCTGGTTAGTGTGTATCTTTTCCAACTTCAATTGTCCATCTTCCAATGCTGACCGTATGAAATGGTACTTGAGCTGTATATGTTTAGTCTTGGAATGAAATGCAGAGTTCTTTGCAAGATGTATGGCACTCTGGCTGTCACTGTATAACCTGCCCAACTCCTGCTTCTTACCCAATTCATCCAGAAACCTTTGTAACCAAATCATTTCTTTACTAGCCTCTGTAGCAGCAACATACTCTACTTTCATTGTTGAGAGTGCAACAACACTTTGCAGTTTTGAAACCCAACTAATAGTTGTTCCACCTACAGCTTGTTATCTCTATTTCCCGCCATATCTGCATCAACATATCCCTGTAGAGTAATGTTTGAACCACCAAAGCATAATGCTTGATTTGTGGTACCTCTCAAATACCTGATAATCCACTTCACCACCATCCGTTCTTTTCCTGTATTGTTCATGTGGCTACTTACAAATCCCACTGCATGTGCAATGTCAGGCATTGTGCATACCATTGCATACATTAAGCTTCCAATTGCTGATGCATATGGAACTTTAGACATATAAGCCATTTCTTCCTGAGTCTTGGGACACACCTCCTTACTTAGTTTGAAATGGCTAGCCAAAGGTATACTAACTGGTTTTTTATTCTACATATTAAATATTTTCAACACCTTTTCTATGTACTCACTCTGAGACAATGTTAATTTTCGATTCTTCCTATCTCTAGTTATTCTCATAAAAAGGATTTGTTTTGCAACACCCAAATCCTTCATTGCAAACAAGTTTTCCAATTTTCTTTTGAGCACATTTATTTTCTGCATGTTAGAACTTGCAACAAGCATGTCATCTACATACAATAACAATATAATATAGCTGCCATCATTTTTCCTTTTGAGATAAACACAGTGATCAGAGTGACATCTAGTATAACCTTGTTCATACATAAACCTATCAAATTTTAGATACCACTGCCTTGGAGCCTATGTTAAGCCATACAAGCTCTTCTTCAACCTGCACACTCATTTCTCCTTCTCTTTTACCACATATCCTTGTGGTTGTTGCATATATATCTATTCCTCCAAATCCCCATGGAGAAAGGTTGTATTTACATCTAACTGCTCAAGATGCAAATCTTCAGCCGCTACTAGACTTAAAATAGTTTTGATTGAATTCATTTTAACAATAGGGGAAAATATCTCATCAAAGTCTACACCCTTTTTCTGTGCAAACCCCTTCACCACAAGTCTAGCTTTATACCCTTTTCTACCTCCATCTTCTTCCTTCAACTTGTGAAACCATTTATTCTACAATGCTATTTTACCTACAGGAAACTTGCCTAAGTCCCAAGTCTGGTTATGTGCTAAGGATTCCATCTATTCTTTCATGGCTTGCTCCCATTTCCTGGTTTCTAACTAGACATTTCCATCTAACTCAATTTCAGGCCAGTAACTTGTATTCCTGCCTGCAAATCCCAGGTCCTCTCTGCACACTGTAAACCTATCCAATTCAGATTTCACTAGTGTCTGTAACTTTACTCGATCATACCTCTGAAAGACAAGCAAACAGAATAACCTGTGAGTCCTCTGATCCACCCTCCCATCGACTTGCACCATATTCCTTTAGCAGACAGACACTATAAAATTCATGAAACCCTTTGCGAATTTGATCTTTTTGAAATGTACTGTTGGCTTGAGGACAAGTTTATGGATAAATATGATGATATTCAACTATGGGAATCTAATTTTCCCCACTATATATTTCCATGTACCCACAACACCCCTAAATTCATTAGGAAGTGTCATGCTTGCTATCTACCTAGCCAAAGAGCTATTATTGCCCCTACTGGAGAAATTTTGTTCACTATCACTCCCCAAGCTATAGACCAAATGATGCAAGCTCCTATAGCAGAGAATGCCACCCCTTTTTCCCATGAAGCACTTGTTGAATTATATAAAAAACTAGACTTTGTTAAAAGATCCAAAACCCTTGAGCTTTTCTTGACTGAAGATGCCCCATTACCCAAGAAAAATCCTCCCTATCCATCCTCCATTTTCACTGAGAGAGCCAAACAAATCATCATAGTCATCTCCTACCTCCTTGGCTATTACTCAGATCAGTGGGTAGATGAGGCAATCATAGGATTTCTTTCCATTTTCTTTGCAGATTCTAAGCCTTCAATCTTGTTCAACTTTAGCCAATTTCTTGCAGATTCCATCCATGAACAGTTTGTCAAATTCCAAACTGAGGAAGTATTTAAATATGCTTCTATGTTAGTGTATATGTTTTTATTTTTTCATGGAGACAACCTCAAGCTTGGCCTACAAAAGTTGGATGAAGAAGGAAATCAGCAATCAGTAATCTTCTGGACTATGCTGGTAATGAAGGAAGAAAAGGAATATTCATACAAACAATTCATAGAGATGTTTGTACATCCAACACTCAATCTCCTAAGCAGTAGGTCAGAGCCAAGAATCAGTGAAGAAATCAGAAAGATCTTGTAGTTATCAGACCAAGTCCAGATAGGGGATTGGTACCTTTATCAAAATTACACAAAACTAAGGATATTTGGGTTTGAACTTGCCCCTTACAAGCTGATAAAATTCCTCCCAATGAAGATTTTTGCTCTAGAATACATCAGGAAAATGCTTGATATGGATGAGATTCACTTTTTAGCTTCCAAGAAGAAATCCTAGTTCAAAATCAAAACTCAAATAGGGCCTTTCATTTGCAATACTAGGGCAGCAGGGGAAGAAGAAGATAAATTACTGAAAGAGATGCAGTTCAGCCTCAGTTTCACTTGGTCATATGATCCATTAGGGGTAATATCCAAGTTAAGGGTAGAGAACAAATGTACTGTTTATTTTCACATAACCAGACCAGAGATTGAAAAGTATAAAAACTAGCTAGAATGGACTGAGAACACTCTATAAGAGGTACCGGAGAATTTGGTGTCATCTTCAACAATGCAGACTCCTATCGCACAGGAGAAAACAACAAAGAGGAATAGAGAAGAAGAGTCACCTTCAGTGAATGAGATTTCCACTGAAGGCTTCAAAATCATGTACAGGAAGAAGGCTAAGCTACATTCCAAACTAAACCTAAGCAAGGATTCAGAGAAAGAGAATATTATCACCACCAAAGACCCACTTGTTTACTTATTAGTGGGTGATCAAACTACACTTTCTCCTACTACCTCAACAAATTCACAGGATCAACAACTAGTTATGCGGACCATCACATCTATCACAAGGGAGACATAAAAGAGTATATTTGATATTTTCAAGGAGATTAAAGTGAGAAATGAGGCCCTAAAGATCAACACATCTAATCAGTTCTGGAAGTAGACTTCCAATTCTCAAAGCAGGCTATTGTTAGCATTTGACTCTGAGAAAGGTAAAATGTAGATGGAATTCCTTCAATCACAGATCCCACAACCTAAGGAAGCATCAGATTACAAGAAGACATCATTTAAATTTGATGTGAAAGACATACATCCCATTGACCAAATGGAGATGCACAAGAACACTGGGTAAATGATTTCATCTACTCTCACTAACACTGCTATGAGTTTGTCTAAATTACAGGTTACATTAGCCAATGTTAAGTCAAAATTGAAGATGAAGAAAGTCTCTTCACTTGCCAAAGACACAAGGATCAAATCTTTGGAGGACTTGGTGATCAAAGTAGGTTATGATCTTGAAAATATCAATGTTGCAGAAGAGCTCATAATGAAAAAGAATACAGAGATAGCAACATTAAGGAAGCAGTTTAAATTACCTGCCATAGAAAATCCTATGGCCAAGGACATTGAAGAAACATATTCACATAAGCCAGACATGATGAAGCTCATCATGGAGCAGAGTGCACAGTTGAAGCAAATAGAGACAGAGATGGAAAAGATAATCAAATAAAAGGAGGAAGATGCCAAAATGGCTATTGTCTCTTTGGAAGCACTGCCTATCACAACAATCCCTACAGCTACATATTCTACAACAAACACAAGGGTTGTTGCAGATTAGTTGGGAAGTGCAGTGCTGCATATGTCTCTCCAAACTGAAGAAATCAAAATATTGTAGGCTCAAGTCAATATTTTACAAGACCATAAGGCAAAGACTGAAACTTTCCATGCCGCTGAGCTACAGAGGGCTCAAAACCAGATAGAAGTATGGAGTAATTCGACAGCTGAGTCCTTTATTGGCCACACACTAGATGAAATCTAGCCTTATATCCAGATTATATTTGAGCAGAAGGAGTTGATGGAGAAAGCCAAGTAGGCCATTTCAACTATCAACACCGAATTGGGAGAAATGCCTACCATGACCAACCACATCATCAAATTTCTTAACTCTAAAAACATATATGAATTGGATGATTTGGGAGTAGATGACAGAACATAAACAATCTTAGAAGTAAAGCAAGTTTAGGCAAAGAAGAATTTGATTGTGCAGCTGACAGAGAAATGTCATAGTTTAGAGGTGTTAGTGTCTATATCTTCATCCCTCCGTTAGAGATCAAATCCTCTTGTTGCATTGCATAGTAGGTGTCCCACCCAGTGAGCTGCATTCCATTAGGAGCATGGATCATCTGACAGTAGTGGCTTCTCCTACAGTTTCCCTCATGTCATTTACCTGCTGACTCATGTTTATTCATAAAAAATTATATACAGTCACCTTTTTCTCTTAAAGATTGCAAAAGTCATTTCTAGGGTTTCATTGTCATTTAGGTCTAGAGTTTCATTAGGGTTTCATCAAAAAGGTTTCAAAATGTCCAATAATAGCCAGCAGGCACATGAGGAGGTTCCAGTACCAATAAAATTCATAATCAAGTGCTCAGAGATGTGTTTTTCCTCAAAACTCTATTTTGAGGAAAAACAGAGTATTTTAACTTTTATTGTACAAATTCATGTAATTTTATTTTCTTCATATGTAAATCATTTCATCTGTAACCCTGGTCACTTTCCCTAGCCCCAGTAGCTCCAACCCCCTGCAAAGCAAACAAAACATAGGTCATTCAGTCCATCACAAGTTCTAATAAAGTGAAAAAGCTCAAAACAGAGTTCAAAATAAAGTCATTTTCCAAACATTGTAAAAGTGGGTTTTATAAACCAAAAAATTAAAGGCTCCTTGTATATAAGTCATTTCTTCAATTTGAAAAGCTCATTTGCACTCAAAGACAAAGTTGGAAGCAAAGCAAAGCCGTGTTTAGAGCAAGCAAGAGAAATTGGTGAAAAATTGCCCCAAGACAGAGGCGCGGCGCATTGGGCAACTGGCGCAGCACACATAGAAGGCGCAACGCATAGAGCCGTGATTTCTAGTGTTAAAGTGAACATGCACGCCGCATACATAGTGCGTGGTGCATTGGGTTTGAGGTGCGGCACATAGAGCCAACAAGCCCAAAATCTTCAACAACTCACTCCAAATTGCCCAACACGCTTGGATCTTCATTTGTGCAAGTAGGTTGAGCCTTTATCACTGCTAGTGAAACAATTTTTTGTGCAATTTATGGTGGTTTTCTTATGGTGATTGTTTAAAAGGAAATCAAACCCTATCTCTTGAAATCTCTCAAAGGAAACGGCTGCCTAGGGTTTGTATTGATTATTTGGCCACCAAGTCCACCTTTCCACTCCCTCACTCCATTTTCCCTCATTTCCCTATTCCCTAAACTCACAGATCCCTAAATTCACTAATCCCATATCCCTAACTCCCACTATCCCAACTCCTAAATACAAATTCCCAAACCCTAGTGCTATACCCTAAACTACTAAATTACTCTCTAATCCCCTGTTTCCCTAACTAAACCCTATCCCATTAGTCCCAAAAATCCCTCATTTTTCCCTCCCTCTACAGTCCCTTATATCACTTTTCCCTTGGTGGCAGAAATAAAAAACATCACAAATCACCTACTTCTCATCAAGACAGCTCCAAGACAGCTCACCCACTAACAACGATGGAATTTGATCCCTCATATGATTATGAAGAGGAGACCCACAGTGACTCACCTACAGAGGTACATGCACCCAAGAGACCTCATAGAGGTGGCAAACATATTCGAGAAGAACCTACCACTCTTGCTGAGTTACAAGCCTGCCCTCTCACCATGTCTTGTTTTCAACACCAGTCATGCTATGAATTTTGTGAGATGGTTGCTATAATTCAGTTTCATCATGAGTTGGCTCGTTTTTTTGTGCTTCATTTACATGATGGTCAAGCCACTCTAGCTGGTGTCACATTCACTTTAACACCAAAATCTATTTCACTAGCAACTGGCATTCCTAACATTAGAGAGCAATGGAACAAGAGGCAACAAATTGACTGGCAACATTATGAACCATACATCAAGCCCGACTATTTAGGAGAGTTTTTCCTTCTTAGTACCTCAAAGATTCATATGCTCCTTTAATGAAACTGATAATGAAGTATTTCAGCTGTGAGGGCTGGTTTTCCCGTTTATATGCCTATCATATTAGGCTGCTAATGCATTTTACCAGGGTGCGGATGATGAACATCCCTTACTTCATGTGCCGAAATATTGAAAATATGACCACTCTAGTGCAGCACAAGACTCCTCAGCAACAGTTCAATAGTATATATCATTTTTCTCTCATTAAAATTGTGGTCATCCATCAACTTGGCTTGCAGGGCATCACTTGGGAGGACTTCATTTCTCGTGAGTTTTTCACAGCTCCTCAGGGACCTTCAGAGGCTTTGCATGAGACAAGTGGACCTTCTTATTAGCATGAGGGTCATGAGACACAGACCACTAGTATGCCGGTGTTTATCACTTATCAGAAGGGCACTAGACGGTTGTTCACAGCAGCAAAGCGAGTATTATCTCCACCCGGGGTGGAAGGGGTCTCACTTCCATCATCAGCACCACAGGTTCAGGACAAAGGCAAAAGGCCATTACAGGATGAGGGGCCTTCAAGTGAGAGGGAATTTATTCTCATTGAGGGTGATGATACAGATGTGGGCCCACAAAGCACAAATCCCAAAGAAATCATCCAAGAGCAGCAGGCGGACATCAATTCCTTGTCCCTCAACTTGGAGAGGACTATGTGGATTATAAAGTACCTAGAGCAAAGGAATAAGTAGCTTGAAGATTAGCAAGCGATTATGGAATTGTGAAACATTCGGGAGAATCGCCAAGCTGCCCAAAGGAGGAGGGTGGAGTTCACTTCACTCGAGAAAGAGATCAATGCCGATCGGGAGTCTTGGCTTGAAAGAGTCAATATCCACTTAGAGAGGTTGTTGGAGAAGGCCAACAAGGAGAAGACGTTGTTGAGACATATGGCATATCATTATATGGTGAGAAACAAACTCTGCAAGGCGAGAATCAGGAGCTTAAAGGCAAAATTGAAGATGGCATCAAAGAGGCAAAAGGAGCATGATCGACTTCAAATATTGGCTAAGGTTTCCTTGGCCCAACACAATGCTTGATGGGGAAGAATCAACCCAAATTTCAAAAAATTTGGGGCACTTTTTTGCATTTTTGAATTTTTGGCACAAAAAAACAGGATTTTCTGCTCTATGTGCCGCGCCACATGGCGCTAGCTTTTGATAGGAGCCTCCAAAGCACAAAAACTCAGCATTTTTGGATTTGGCATGGAAAAATATGCTTGCCTACCAATGGCCAAGAAATTTGGATAGGTTTTGAGCCCTCAAAAAGGTCAAAAACACTCAAAAAATGACCTTACTGCCCCTATTTTGACACACAGGAAGCAATCTTGGGAAATTTGATTTTTGATAGGGTAAATTGAGGCCAAATTGAAAAATTCCACTTGGGTTGGAAAGTAGACAGGCAAACCTTTCCAGCAAGCATACTTGGAGTGAATTTGGACACTGGGAAGGCCTCCAAAAGTGGGTCCAAACAGGCACTACGCATAGAGAATCAGGCGTGGCGCATAGAGGAAATTTGGCCCAGTTTGACCAGGAATGCTCTGTTTTTCGCCTAACTTTTGCCAGTTTGACTTTTTCATCTTCTTAATGTCAAATTTTTTATGTAATTTCATGTACATTGATGGATCATGATGTAAATATGTCAAATATTCACTTAGGAAAGTAGATTCATCTGTTAAAAAGTTGTTTGAAACTGAATGAATCAGTTCCCTTGTTTCTAGAGGCATGCTGTTCCACTGCCTAATTTCTAGTTCTCAGTTTAGAATTAGTTGTAACAGCTCTTAAACATGTGAGCTCGACCCCTAGAGGCTAGGATGAGCTATGGTTTGTCTATATCTTATGTTTTTTCAGTCATTAGCATGGTTGGACTCTTGAAAAAGTAAGGAGCTTCATTATACACTAATATCAGCATTTTGGCTAAGGAATTGAGACCGAGGTTTGCAACACTCTTTGGGATCCCTGTGGCATGTTGTTTTGGTATAGTGCTTTCTTACGTATTTGTGCATTTACTTATGTGTTATGTATGTCATTTTCTCTCTTATTTCTTCTCAGCTAAATCAAACAAGAGTGAAAGTAGAACCCATTGAAATTGCAATGCTCTACTTGAGGTTTGCTTTAGTTTCTTGATGTTTTCAACTATTTGGAGAGGATCCATGGCTTCTCTTGCCCTCTTCAACTCCTCCTCTATCTAATCCCTCCATCTCATTCGATTAAAAGTGCCAAATTCAGTTGCCTACCTTGCCCCATTGAGATCTCTGCAAGACTGAGCCTCATTCCCTGCACCCAAGATCTTCCTTTTCCATTAGAGCCAGCAAACACATCATTTTATCCAATCAAACTCTTTGCACTTATACCTAGCCTAAGATCAGTAGTTAAATCAGTCATCTCAAGCCTTTAGTGATCATAATTTTCTGAGATTGACCCGGAGAGAACCCTCTCCCGACCTGGTAGGGCTAGCTAATAGGTTAAGCGTGGTTTGATGTTGGACTTGGATCATACCTTTCTCAACCTGAGGTAAATCTAGGCTCTAACAAGAAGTAGTAGTTAACAGGTTTCTCACCAGAATAGAAGCATTAAATAAAAAGGGCCTGCCTTCTTTATTTGTGATCAATGACAAACTGATGACTAGGGAAGATTATATGAAGAAGTTGAAAGACATTGCAAAGGATATGACCAAGTCTTCCCACATTAAAGGTGCTCTGACAGGGAGAACTTTTTATGAAGCTATCAACAACATGAGTTTCATCTAGCATGAGATAAAGCACATTTTTGTAGTAAAACCCACATTCACTCAGTATACCGAGGTAGATGAGATCTACCGCAAGGTAATAAAAATTACCATTCCAGATGAGGAGCAGTGGGATAAATTATGTGAATACCAAGATTAAAGAAAGGGCCGGCTTCACTAGCGCAACACCCAAGTAATGGCCACTCAGCAACTATTCTCCACCAAATTAGTGCTAGATGTCCAGATCACTTCGCCAAATTCACCTCTTTTAGTCGCATTATTTCATTTCTTGTTAGTTTGAAGTTAATAATAGAATTCCATGTCAATGAGGCATTAATTGTAATTTTTTTTGCAAATTATGTTTAAATACTTCATTCAATTGAAGTATTGAGCGTCGGTCCCTGATCACTGTAACTCTTTTTATCAAGCATTATACTTTTTCCACGTTGTTGGAGCACCATTAATAAAAAGACTTTTCACAGGATTCTTGTGTTGCAATTTACTGGTGATGTTTTTCTTATTGTAACTATTGTTTCCACTATTATTCTTTGTATGTTTATCATCTGAAATCTAATTGTAAAATAGGAGATGTGAAAAATAAGATATGTTATTGAGCACCTTATTTGGACTGTTTTTACAATTTGTATGTTTTCTTTTGAAGTCTGATTGAAAAATTCTTAAATGCTTTTCAATCACTACTGAAACACACTTTTTCTCCACTTCATAATTCAATTTAAAAGATCCAGTAAATGTAACTAGCTTGCCCTGTGATTACTCTTTTAAACATTTGGTGCAACATCCAGCTTAATTTGACTCCATAGCCCAATGGAAAGAAATTAATTTGATCAGATCAACCAACCAACCAATCAAACAAATTAAAACAAGCAACCAAATATAATAATAACTAGCCTAAAATCAACTTAAAAAACCAAGGTAAATTATAAAGAGAGATCCCTCTCTTAAGCTCACAGGGCTAGATCCCAACTTCAGAAGTGGTTTGATGTTGTCTAATATATTTACTCCCTCAACCTAAAAAATATAGAACTATAACAGTGGGCATGGATTAAATTTGCATCAGAAAATTCTTTCATCTTGATGGAGGCCTACAAGAGAGAAACATATGTGCATGAATCATGGCCTTTCCACCAATTGATGGTTGGCCAACATGCCAACAGCCGCATACACATGTAGGAAACACATTGAAGCAATACGCCATGGGGAAAATGGCAGCAATACACCATCATTTTGCAAAGCATACCAAATATATGTCCAAAGCAGTTCACATAAAATGTTTATGTTTTAATGTTAGCATTAATCAGCCTGACCGGTCGAATTTTGATTTATGACGTGATTTATCTATTAAGTTTACGTCCAATTATAAGGATCATTAGAAATAAGACTCCGAATTGTATGAACAACGTTGTCAATATCCTATAGGCTAAAAAATTATTTAACAAGATATGAATCAATAATATTTTATATTAAGGTTATTGTTTTGGTTAAAACTAATGCCAGTGGGAGCAATATTGATCTCTATATACCATGCCATGGGAAAGTATAATAAAGGTTTCACTAGCTCTATCATTTGTAGATACAAAAGGCTTAAGAAGAAACATACCCTTAGATATAAACAAGGATGCATTCCATTTGGCATACCTGCTGAATATATGGTGCTCCTTAGTTTCTTTAAGTATATTAAAATAACCACTAGCTAAGCACCGACTAAGGTGTTATTTCTCCCTCAAATGAATAACTTTGTTTGTTTACTGAGAATGACTTCAAAGATATCATGTATAAGAAACAAAAAATTATGAAAGTTAGAATAGTTTTGAAACATCTTTGGCATAAAAAATAGAAATTTGTGAAATTTATTACACTGTGGTGGTTTCGACTGGAATGTCTACTCTAGCCAAGATTTCTAAAGGCTATGAAATTTGGTTTGGTTAAACAGGAATAGCATGCTACTCCAAGACACTGCTCCCTTTGCTACTGCCTTGGATGTTGGAACCCTCTAAACTATTGGGTCTCAAAAAAAAGCTCTAGAACTATTACCCTATTAAAGAAGCTTGCAGAAATATTTTATTATTAGTATTGATTGGGGTTAAAATTTCATTTATAAATATGAGAATATCCATAAGTTAAACTTCCATTTATGAAGTGGGGCGGTATTGTATTTGTTGGTTGGTTTATGGTGTCTCTATTATGGAACAACCATTTTAATTTACATAATAAAAAAAATATTTATATAATAATTATTACCATAAAATATGTTAAAATTTATAGAAAACTTAATAGATTAAAAAGTGAAATCTTGTTCAAAGTTCAAAACAGCCTAACATGTCAACTTTTGCATTGAATCCCTGAGTACTGAAATCCTAGGTACTTGTTCAAATATCTTATTCCAATGCTTACAACTAAATATAAAAATAAACTAAATAAAACAAAGTGACAAATTAACAGGGATATCGAGAATATCATGTAACCTTTGCCTATGACCATTCATAAAACCTGTGGATATGTGTGCAATTATGAAAATAGTGTCTTGGTATCTAAAGTTTCAATGAAGCATAGATCAATGTACATAGGTAGTGCCAAATGTATCTGTCATCATACATGTCGTTCTCCAGTTGACAGTTGCAAAAAATTATGTAGCTTGAAGGTTATGTCAGTGGCTTGTAATTTTGTTTGGGCTCTCATGACTATGTTACTAAGCACCTTTTGCTTGGACTGACAGTTACAAAATTTTTCTTATTTTTGCTGTAAAATGGCCGATCTCCGAAGAAGGGGCCTATGTTGGCCAATGATTTTCTTATCGTTGTTGTAAAATGGTTGATTCCCACAGAAGGGGTTTACAATCACCAACGTCTATTGAGCAATGTTTGGTGAGCAAGGAAGGAATGGTTGCTGTGATACTGACCCCTCTAATCAAAGGTGGTCCAACCTACACATGGATTAATATACCAATTAGTAATGATTGAATTCCACCCATTATTCGAACCGATTTCGAAGAATAATTCCAAAAATTGTTATAGAATGTGTTCCAACATTACCCCAAATCCAGGTGCAACCATTACTTTTGGGTGGAATTTGGAAGGTACGACATTCGGTATGAGGAGAAATGGGAAAGGAATGGGTGGAAGGTACGAAAGAAGAACCTTGTGGTCATTAGGATGTGATCGTACTCCTTCATTTGTGTCTGGGCTTCAGATCTACACTTTGAATTGGTGGGGTGGGTAGGGAATTTTACCAAGGTTGGCTAGGGGCACGTTACAACATGGAAAAACCCTTACACATATATAAGGAATGCATGGGAAAATGGTTCACTTTATAGGTTTACCTATCTGATCTTAAGACAATATTGTAAGAACCTTTTTGGTACGTGATAACCTCACTCTTTCACCCTACAAGAATGGGTCTTTCTTTATGGCTTTAGAATAACCCCATCTAAGTCTATCATTGGGGTTCAAGTGCTTTCCAATGCTTTATCCATACCGTGGTTATTTCCAACGTTTATCCCTGTTATTCTCTGCCCTAGCTTCAACAAGGAAACCCAATACAAAATGTCTTTCTTGCCAAACGTGCCTCCTCCTCTAGTGATGCCTTAATGCTACCCCAAGACACAGCTATAAGAAATGAAAATGGCCAATGTTTCAGTCATTTACAAAAAGGAAATGAGTGTTATAGCCCTCTCTCTAGTGAGCAAGCTAAATAAGCCAACCCTCCCACCTTCCATCCATCTACCCGCCCACCTTCCATCCATCTAGGCAGAGGTGAGAGCAAGCACTCAACCCAAGAAGGGAGGTGATTCTTCCTTTTTCATTTGTATTAGGGGTGTCATAAACGAGCGCTTCTTGATATTTTTTACTAGATGTAAACTATTCAGGAATTATTGGGAAAAATAACTCTTCGATCCTCTACGCACAAAAAATTGGCCAAATTGGCAAAATTGGAAGAATTGGGGAATTAGCTGAAAAAAGAAAGAGATGGCGAGTAAGATTTTTCCCATTACAAAAAATAACAATTGTGATTTCCCTTTTTACTACAGTTTTTGGATGAGTTCTATGTCAAAGGGAAGGGATGTATTTCAAGCGAGCTTTTGAAGGGAGGGGGAAAACTCCTCAATTAATAAGGCTTGGTCGAAATGCGCGACATTATTAGCTACTTGCCTACTCCTTTCCACTAGACAGGGCTTGAAGATGGCTCACTGTCGTGGAATAAGAAGTGGAGTCTAAGGTGCTTTTAGGTGCCCAGTTTGCTGTGAAAGTTGTGTTGAAGTGGAGGAGGCCCTTGGGATTGGTAAAAAAAACACATTCGAAATAGAAAGACAAGTGTGTTCTACCTTTTCATATAACAATAAATTGTTCGGATACAAAGATTTGAGCATGAGCAAGATGGATTTGAGTTTCATCTGTGTATCTTACCGCTAGATATGAGGTTGTGTTGTAGCAACATGTGCTTGTGCTTGAACTCTCCCTCAAAATAGGTAAGAATCAACGTAAGCTATGGCTAAGATAACCAGATATTGGCAATGACCTTATGTCTCTAATTGGTATCTATGTCAAGTTCTTATCTTATTGTGTGAGTTCCTATGTGAGGTGCTCTATGTGATATGCAATAGAAGTAGGTATCTCCTACTTCTAGGGCAGGTGTCTTTCTAAGCGGACTGTCTGTGCTTTATACCAACTGTTACTGTGCATCAACATAAACATAGGATTCTGAATCAACATAAACAAAAAATCCACTTATGTTTCATCAACTCCCTCATTTGCAATGGCCAGATTTCCCCTATCTATTATCTAACCTTACAAGTTTTTCATTAAGTAAATGGTTGTTTTATATGTTTTCTCAATTTAGTTGACATGTACCAGCCAACCTAAGCCACATTCAGCCATAGTGCTAGGTTTAGATTAAAATCCAATTCTAACCCTATCAGATAGAAACCTTAAGAAGCAATTTTCCTGACAATTCAAGGATGTGTATGCTATGATTAACAAACAATTTTCAAGAATGTGAAAGCTACATAAATCTCAAAACAAATCCAATTTTCAAGAATGTCAAAGCTGCATAAATTCGTTCCTGTGCTTTATGCTGACTGTTTTATTTATATATATATATATATATATCCTCCATAATTGAATATGTTATTGGGTTTCTGAATCTTGTAGTACCCATGGAAACCTATAATTCCTAAACACATTCTATTCACTTTTAGATACTTAATACTAAAATATTTCTTGCATAATTAATTACTCTTGGTATCTTGTTCAATTTTTTGAAACCAATCCTTAAGACCTACAATACCTTTTTCTCGGATTTCCATTCTTTTCAATGTAGATCCAAAGATGTTTCCTATAATTACCTTCATATAGTTCTTGATCATTCAACCCTTTCCTATATATATAGATTAGTTTGGATATGAATCTACATACATATATAAACTTATATAGTTCAAACTATGTTTTTCTACATACACATGAGTCTTCCCCTCATAGACCATGCAAAAAAAATGTTTATCAATACATTTCCATATTGGCACATAATCACTCTAACACCCAACATAACATTTACGTATTATTGATGATATTGTGGGTTTAGTTAAATATGTTACACATACACCGCCAACAAGTTGGAAAGAGTATGGTTTGTTTACATATTATCTGTATATAATGTTTACTACCACACTCCATGTCCACGATGTACGCCACATGGAAGTTGTCACGGAACTTTTGCTTTAGTGGCTTGGGGTCCCACTATCCGTGTATACTCTAGCCAACTCGAATTTTGGTTTTAGTGGTGTGGGGTCCCACTATTCGCATATACTCTAGCCAAAT
The DNA here is from genome assembly GCA_031772625.1 of Pinus tabuliformis. Classification (NCBI taxonomy): domain Eukaryota; kingdom Viridiplantae; phylum Streptophyta; class Pinopsida; order Pinales; family Pinaceae; genus Pinus; species Pinus tabuliformis. The sequence continues at coordinate 692,043,299 of CM062807.1, forward strand.
GGCATTTTTTTCGACGGTGAAGATTTGTTTCGAATGTTTAATAGTGGGGATGGATTATGTCACAGTTAGGGTAACTACTCGACCAAAACCTACCATCAATGATTCGTTATGCTATGTCATCCATGGTGAAAGTGAGCTTTGCAAATTTTCCTTCAAACCCCATTGCCTTGAGATGATTTTTACACTTTTCCTAAGGATTTACCATCAAGCTTTTGGTTGGATTAGCTTAGGTAACCATGGAGGTTCGAATACCATCTCTTGCATGGTTTTAAACAAGCATTGTTTCATTCTCAGGTAATTTCTCTTAGGAAAAACCTTTTTTCCATTGTTTCTCTTTTGGGGTTTTTAATTTTATCCAACATCGTCCTTAATTAAACTTTAACAACTCATACATTGTGTTCGCAAATGTCACATTTTTATGGTAATGTTCCTTTAGTATTGCTACCAAACTTCCAATGGTTCTTTTGGTTCGAATTCTGCTATTCCACGGGGTTATTATGATGAGTATTCTTTATGGTAATTTTTTCAACCCTAACCCTAATGTTATCACTCTCAAGGGTTTCATTTAGTTCCTCCAATGGCCTAATATCGAGTACTAATTTCTCCTCTTTCTTGTAGAAATATCGTGACTTTGCTGCACATCCACAAGTATAATAACTTCAAACTCCAGGTTATTAGTTCTCTTTCTCCTTTTGACAATTTTCTTTAGAAACTAGACAATTGTTTACCCTGCTCATTTTCCTCACATGTACGCTTCACTAGTAATAGGGTATTTCTTTATGAACAAAAGCTTACTGGAGAGTGTCAATGGTTTTGTTTTCCCTGCAATGACTACATGTTCTTATTACTTCTTTTTATTCCTTGTCATGTCCTTCACACCACAAGAACCTTCAAACTTATTCACGGTTATTATATGTTATACTAGGGTTCTTTCCAGTAGACAAACCATTAGACTAGTCGAGAATAATTATTATTATTAAGGGCATGGCCCATTTTAGTATACTACTTTCTTCACCTTTCTCGGGCCTTGTTGTTTGGAAACATAAGGGTTTTTTTTCCTCCCTTTGAGGGTTCATATTATTACACTATTAATTAATCATTTTGATTTCCAAGAGGACTAGAATAGTTTCATCTTTTGTTTATCCAAAGAATAGTTTTTAAATGACTTTGTGTAGATTTTCCTGTAGATTCAACAACTTATGTGATTTGCTAAAACACAAGACAAGAATCTACTCTACTCTTCTCAGCAAAAACCAAAATTGATCGATGAAAACAATAAGAAGAAAAGGAAAAATATCAATTGAACATAACACAATATTTCTCTGGGGAAAGAAACTACTAAAAACCATGACTATCTATATTGCATTAACTAGAAGATGTGAGAAGAAAATACAATTCTTTTTCGTCCTGAACAATTCCCGCACTAGTACAATCTAACTCTGTACCTCACAAGCCAGCTCAAGCAGACACTTAGAATTTTGTTTCCTACCAAGCCCCTAATTCCTTGCGCAATCCCTAGAGGAATTAACCCATATTTAATTCAGAAATACACTCTCCATAATTGCGCAATCCAAACATAGGTGCTCAACTAATTTCATGCACCATCTATACAACTTGGAAAATTATACAACTAATAGTACATTGTCCCTGAATTCTAATCTCAACTGGCTCTTCTTAAGAAATAACATGCATGAGTTATTTATGAGTGAATCTTTAGTTAACTAGTGTGGTATTGGTGATGCACTAGTGCATTACTCCACTACTAGACCTCTGCTAGTTCCTTCAATAGTTAGAAACAGTTTAACTGACTATAACTTATTTAGATTGAGTTATCTAATTACAACTCCAAAGAACTGAACCTTGGCCCCTAAAATTTAGGGATCACTATACATGACTCTAGATAGACTTCCAACTCGAATTTCCTAAGTCAATTAAATCAATTTAACTTAATTAACTATTACATGTTGCTATGAGACTAGAATTACAATTTCATTCATGAAAAAATTAAATTGGAATTTCCATTTACTATTTTTAACACTCCCTCTCAACAAGAAATGGATTATCAGCTACCCTGATCATGTCTCTATGAAACTCGAATTGTCATCTTGACAATGCCTTTGTCAAAATATTCACATCCTTCTCCTCTGTTGGAATGTACTCCAACAACATAATTCTCCTTTGCACACAATAGTGAAGATGATGATACTGGATATCAATCTGCTTGGGCAGATCATGAAAAATAGGATTTTTAAAGAGTTTGATACAACTCTGAGTTTCACAGTAAATCATAGTTGGATCCATCTATTGACCAAACAAACCTATCATAATCTTCCTCATTGAGATAGCCTCACAAGATGCTTGACTAGAAGCCATGTACTCTGCCTCTGTTGAACTGAGTGCAATTGATCTCTGTTTCCTGCTGTACCAAGAAATAACTATTGACCCAATACTGAAGATCCATTCTAATGTGGTCTTCCTGATGGATGGAATCACTGCCCAATCTACATCGGTGAAGCCTTTAAGTTTCGCTTCATCTGTTTGTCTATACCATAAACCATACTGAGTAGTGCCTCTTAGGTATCTGAACACATGCTTGGCTTCCTTCCAATACAACTCGGTCATCTTCACCATTGCTTGACTAAGATGGTTAACTTCATAGCACATGCTCGGTCATGTGTTCACCAAACGTAAGAGTGAACCCACAAGATTCTTGTAAATAGTACCTTCCACTACTTCACCAGAAGTAGCATCCTCCATCCCCCAGTTACCTGCTAGAGGAGTCTTCATGGGTTTATTGCTCTCCATGTGGAACCTTTTCAGCATCTTGTTGGCATATTTTCCGTATGAGACAAAAAGTTCCTCATCACCTTTCCATACTTACATGCCTAGAAAGTAGTTCATGAGCCCCAAGTCCTTCAGTTCGAACTCTCTTGCAAGGTCCTCTTCGCAAGACTTGATCAACTTATCATCACCTGGTAGAATCAAATTGTCGACATATAAAAAATAATCAACAGTTTACCTTCAACCACAATATGGTAAAGGTTCACATCCGCTTCACTTTTGATGAAGCCCAACTCGATGAAGTAGCTATCGATCCTGGTGTACCCAGAAGGACCTCCTCACACATATACCCAAGTAACAAGCCAACCGGGGTAAACATGTGATGAGAGGCTACTATGATTGGATTCAACTTCCTATGTGACCTTAAGGAAGTGGAGCTGATGGAACACATCAACCAACCTATCCACATTAGCAACAAAACCCTCAGGAGACATATCAACCATTCAGACATCTTGTCCTTGGGCCCCACTAATATTATGGAAATCTTAAGCCTTAGTTTCTCTCATGCTATACGTATGACAGTATCCAAAAACCCATAGTCGCTCTCACAGGCTTGCCTGCCAGCATTCAGAGACCCAATTTTCCATTTTTGTGCCAGTGACGCTGGGGTTTTAGCCACTTTTTCAAGCCCATAGCCTAGGTCAATACCCATAATGGAATGATAGCTTAATATCAGTCAAATAACATGGAAACAATGATGAAAAAACAATAATTAAACAAGACCTTAATCAGAAACCTATTAGCCATGACAAGAATTTCATCAAACATATCATCAACATGTAACCTACAGGTGTAAATAACAAAATGAAGCGTAGGGATATCATACTTATTTGAGAATCTCTATGAACCATTGTTCCCTCATGTCATTTTTTGCATTATCATCTATTAGGCCATAGATATATTATCCATTCATTTACAAGTAAGAACATGATGAGAGCCATACATAGTCGATGTCATAAAACACACATATAACCAGCATAATAATAACATAAATAATCATGAAAGTACAACCATATGGACCACATATAATCCATCAAAATACTCTTATAAATATAGGGAGAAATAACCTTTCATTAATGATGCAATAAGCCAACAAGAGATGGGACTACCACGTTCCATCCGACCATAGATTGGTTGAGCCAAGTATCTCTTTAGCCAATCACCCCCATGCCATATTCTAAGCATGAATGTGGGACTCATAGAACACACAAAAAACACCAAATAAGCATGGATTCCACCAGAGTTCTCCACCTACACCGTGAGGAATTTGAGTGCCTCCTAGTCTCTTAGGCTTTACTGTAATCCACAGTCCGATCCAGGGATCACTAGGCCCTACACCGAGACACACTCTCTAGGCTTTACCGTACATCCCATCCTGGGACTACTAGGCTCAAAGGAGGAAGATCCACCTCTTGGCTTTATCATATATCCCGCCATTCACTGGAAAGGATTCCTAGGCCCACTGAGGCACACAATCCTGACTTTTCTACAACCCACGGTCTGGTTCAGGGACCACTAGGCCATTTTATTTTCATTTTGGAGATCCACCCCACTTAGATTCAAATACATCCACTCATCCCAAATAAAACTAAGTACGAGAACCCATCTCATCAAGGCTATTAGGAAATGGAAAGGCTAGGCTGAAGAACACTGTCACACCAGGTAAAACTCATTTCATGATAGAAAAGAACCACATGCAATACCATGCATTCCAAATCTAGTTAGGAAAATACACATGTAAATCAAAACCTACAATGAATCTTGATGTAGTGCTTGATCCTCCCTTTCCCTACTTGATATTTACTTCCTCTTGCCTTCTTTCCTTTCTTGCTCCAATGCCAAAGTGCTCCAAGAAAACTCTAAGTGTCCAAGAACGAGAGAGAGAGAGAGAGAGAATAGAAGAGAGCTCCAAAACTGAACTGATCAAGCTTGCCAACTAATCCTCATAAGCCTTTTTATCAATGAGGCCTCCATTTTCTTCATTTTCCATTATTTTCCTTCAATTTCGTCCTCACATGCAACCTATGACCTTTCACCTCCATTTTCTCCTAATTTCCTTTATTTGCATAAATAAATATGCCAAAAATTCCATTTTTCCTTTGCCAATTTCTTTAGCCATAAACAACCAAATGAACACCCACACTAGGATGTCTTGCCCAACATTCATCTTGGAATACATGTCCCATCAACTATGGTCTTATATATTTTTACATGGGATTTTTACCAGGGCTGTTACAAAACCCTCCCCCTTGGGGCAACATCGTCCTCGATGTTCATTGACACCTATAACCAACTTCACTACTAAAAACAAAACATACTGCCCATGGAGCTTTATAACATAGCTCGTTGCACTATTTACAATGACAACTTTTGAAAAATGAAAAACATACCATTTACTAGAGATTTATAACACATCTCATTATGATATTTACAATAATAACCACATATATGTAGAAATTCTTACTGTAGATTAAACTGATTATGAAATGTACTAAAGCAAAATACTTAATCTAATTCTACAATCAAACTTGCAGAAGCTTAATCGATTTTTAGCAAGATCAAACAGAACACATATAACAGAGAAGAAGATTCAATCACACATGAAATACAGAAGAATACTCTGGGGAAAGCCTTAGCTAAAAACCTCACTATCTGTATTATCATACAAGTGGAAATATCTCAGGATTACACAAAGATTTAGCTCTCAAGCTATCCAGCTCTCTATACAATCCCTCACTGCTGCTCATAGATAGAATAGACAACACATATGCCTTTCCCTCTATCCTCCAAGCCTCCTATTGCCTTGCGTTGTTTCTGTTGGGTGATCCAACTGTAACCTGTGTGATTCTCACCTCACACACTGCTCTAACCTTTGTAGAAACTGCGTAATCCTCAAGGAATGAATTCTTTCTGCATGCAAGAGATATTCACATGGGAATATTCTAGCAACTGATAGTACACTGTCCCTGCCTTTAATCTCAACTGGGTCTTTGTCTGAACTAACATGCATGAGTTATTTATGAGAGATTATTCAGTTATCTGGAGAACACTAGTTGCATGCATGCATGCATTAACTGACTGAACTCACAATTAGTTCCACAAACTGTTTGGAACTAATTTAACTGGACTTAACTCAGTTAACTAAGCTAACCAATAACAACTCAAATACAACTCATCCTTATCTCCTTAATTAAGGGATAACTTCCTCAATCAAAGGGATAACTGTTGCATGACTTCACAAAGACTTCATGTTTGAATTTCACCAACTAATTAACTCAAGATGAATTAACTAATTATTTTTCAAACAAATGGTGAGACTAAATTCAAATTTTAATTCAAGGACAAATTAAAATTGGAAAATATCTTGAAATGCTATCTGTAGCAATGCTATTTATAACATTTCTATTTTTAGCATTTCTTGTTGCTATTTTCAACACTCCCTCTCCACAAGAAAGGAATTCAACTCGATCTTGATCCTGGACCTGTGGAATGTTCTGCATGCAACACTTCTCTCTAGTGTTGTTGCTCTAGCAACTCCAAAAACAAAAAATATCCAACCTGAATTAGAATGATGCCTCTGTCATCAAAGTCTTTGACTGGTATTGCATCTCTCAACTGAAAAAATCTGTGCTTCTACTGACTCTGCCTTTCTGCACTGTTGTCAGTCCTTCTCTGCGCTCTTTAGTGTCTGACTGCTCTAGCCTCTGTCACTTTGATCTCTGACTGCATCAATCCCACTGATTCCTCCTTCTGCATCTGTGCTACTGCTGGTCCTATCTCCCAACACTGCATCTGCACTACACCTTCTCTCATCATGTTGCATCGTGCTGCCCAATGCTGCACTGCAACTCAATTACTAAGAAGTAAGTAACTGATCTCGTAACTGACCTCCCTGTTGAGTTAGAAACACCCTCTGATGTTGAAGCTCCCTCTAGCGCTCCATCCACATCTGTCTCTACCCACTCAACTAGTCCTACTACTCCTTGTTGGGTCTCCCGTAGCAAGGTCTATTAAAAGAGGTTGGGTACCTCAAGGATCCTGCCCCTATTTCAGCCTTCATGGGACTATTACTTCGCATTGCCCCACCTCACTCCTGGAGGTATGGCTGCATGTGATCCTTCTACCCACTTGGCTCGAAATTTCCCTCTACTGGAGGTCTTTGCATGAGTGGATTCCTCCACTCGGTCTCCTCTCAGCATCTCCAATTGTGGCTCCTCCACAATTGTTTGAGACTTCTTCTGGGATTGCATATTTAGAGGTAATTTACTCTCCCTCTCAGCCACTAAGTCTCCAACATTTTCCTTGCTCCTCAAGGCTTTGCATGCATCTTGAACCTCAAGAGCATACAGGTCCTTGACTCATGAACCGATCTACTTCACATGTCTCGTGGTTATGTGTCTAAGGAAAACCTTTCCCTTACTGAAGACAACATCATAGCCTTTGTCCTCCGACATCACGATCAATTCCAAGTTCTTCTTCAGTCCAGGCACATACTTCACATCTGTCAAGGTACTGAGAACTCCATGCTTCCTCTGAAAGGCAACCGTGCCCACTCCTAAAACACTATACCTTTCATCTTTACCCATCTCTATGCGCATCTGGAGGTATTTCTCCTCCAAGGTACTGAACAAACTCTTGTATTTGGTCATGTGGAATGAAGCTCCACTATCAAGAAACCAACCACAACCCATCATCAATGAACCCAAGCATTCGATGAGGGTAAAATCCAATTCAAACTAAGAGGCCAATGCCTCACCTTCAGATCCTTCCAAGGATCCTTTCTTGGATTTCTTCAATGGACAATTAGTTGCATAATGACCCACCTCATGACAATTAAAGCATCTCACTTTAGATTTGTCAACCTTTTTCCCTCCATGAGAAGAATTCGATTTGGAATGAGAATCCATTCCCTTTCCTTACCTTACTAACTAAGGCTAGATTTTCTTCATCATCATGCTTAGATGAAGAACCATCTCTAGTGCTTCTCCTAATCTCCTCTTGCATTAGATCCGACCACAGTCGTTCCCAATATGGCAGTTTCTCTCTTCCATTCACTGAGTCCTGGTAGCTATGCCAGCTCTTAGGAAGACTGACGAGAGAAAGACTCACCATATCATCATCAACTGTCGTGATTCCTATGCTTCCAAGCTCATCTTTGCAGGTGGTGAGCTTGTTCAGATATGTAGAAATTGTGTCACCCTTTTCACACTTGGTTTTCCAAAGCTTGTCCTTCAGTGCCAGCTTCCTCTGGTCGTTGCCGTTCTGATATAGGTCCTTCAATGTCTTCCACATTGAAAACGGAGTCTCCTTCCCATGGAGACTCGAAACAATATGGTCTCGAACTCCCTCCAGAAGAATCCTCCTCGCTCTCGCCACACATTTCTTCCATTCTGCCAATTCTTGGTCATTAGCTGCTACTGGCTTGGGGACTTCTTGATCAATGAAGTCCTTCAAACCATTGTCCTCTAATACCGCTTCCATGCAATCCTTCCATGCTATGGAATTTGAGCTGCCATCCAAGGCATACTCGAGTCTCAAGCCATCGAATGCCATTGGTGAACTTTGAGATGTGATAAGAAATCTATTTTGTACCTACAATCAAGAACTTCAAACTTCAAACTTCTCCCTTCTTTGTATACTGTTCTCCGCTTTGATCACCTTTACTCTGATACCATGTAGAAATTCTCACTGTAGATTAAACTAATTATGCAATGTACTAAAGAAAAATACTTAATCTACTTCTACAATCAAACTTGTGAAAGTTTAATCAATTTTGGGCAAGATCAAACAGAACACATATAACAGAGAAGAAGATTCAATCACACATGAAACATAGAAGAATACTCTGGGGAAAGCCTCAGCTAAAAACCCCGCTATTTGTATTATCATACAAGTGGAAATATCTCAGGATTACACAAAGGTTTAGCTCTCAAGCTATCTAGCTCTTAGTACAACCCTCACTGCTACTCATAGAGAGAATAGACAACACATATGCCTTTCCCTTTCTCCTCCAAGCCTCCTATTTCTTTGCATTGTTTCTCCTGGGTGATCCAGCTGTAACTTGTGCGATTATCACCTCACACACTGCTCTGACCTCTGTAGAAACTACGGAATCCTCAAGGAATGAATTCCTTCTGCATGCAAGAGATATTCACATGGGAATATTCTAGCAACTGATAATACACTGTCCCTGCATTTAATCTCAACTGGGTCTTTGTCTGAACTGACATGCATGAGTTATTTATGAGAGAATATTCAGTTATCTAGAGAACACTAGTTGCATGCATGCATGCATTAACTGACTGAACTCACAATTAGTTCCACAAACTGTTTGGAACTAATTTAACTGGACTTAACTCAGTTAACTGAGCTAACTAATAACAACTCAAATACAACTCATCGTTATCTCCTTAATTAAGGGATAACTTCCTCAATCAAAGGGATAACTGTTACATGACTTCACAAAGACTTCATGTTTGAATTTCACCAACTAATTAACTCAAGATGAATTAATTATTTATTTTTCAAAAAACTAGTGAGACTAAATTCGAATTTTAATTATCAATTCTAATTCAAGGACAAATTAAAATTGGAACATATCCTGAAATGCTATCTATAGCAATGCTATTTATAGCATCTATTTTTAACATTTCTTGTTGCTATTTTCAACAATATACTTATGCACATTTTCTTCAACTAGCAAATAACTATATTGTCTATGGATCTTTATAAACAAGCTCGATATAGTATTTACAATAATATACACATATACACACACATATATATATTTTCTCAACCAAAAAATAAAAGGATACGATGCCTGCATTTGCAACAAGGGAATCCAAAGGCTCACACCTCCACCCTCAAAGTAATACCAGGATATACCTCCTTCCCTGGAAGTCCAAAATCCCCTACAACACTCAACGCTGCATCCAATGTCGAATGCTACAATCCTGTACCACTTGTCCTCTAAGCGAATAGTTACCAACTCATTGTTTCGAGGTGCACTCCCAATGTGCATTTGGTTCCATCTGCAAATTCTCATGACCAAAAAAAATATATCCATGGCCTTCCCTTCTCTGCTACACAATCCCTCGGGCAATCCGGTCACCCCTTATGTGTAGTCACTCACCTTCCAAGTTTCCCGACATCCCCTATCATTGGAATGGAAAGCATTGGACTATTCAATACATAGTCTCCCATGGATAGCTTGATATTATGGCACTTTCCAAATCAATTTATGGTTCCTCCATACCATCACTTGACACTCTGGTGTTGGATATAGGAAGCAATTCAATTCCTTGGTTATCTTACAATGAATAAAGTTATGGGTACTACCCGAATCAATCAACATTATTACCTTTTTCTTCTTCATATGTCCTTCTCTTCACAATCTATGTAGATTTATTCTCAGCACACTTATGAGATTTAGTGTATTTGCTATCACAACTGTAACAAATACCTTTTTCTCCTTTTTCCTCCAATTGTTGTGGCATCAACCTTGTAGGTTGTTGAAGACTAGGACTAGAAACACTTCCATATTTATAATCGTGAGTGTTAGACTTCCTTATTGCCATAATTTTGCTTTCAACTTTTCTTGCCACCCTGAATGCCTTCTCCAATGAATCAGGTTCCCAAAGGTGAACTTCATGTTGGATGTTATCTTTTGAAGTCGCTATGAAAACATCTCTCCTATGCTCCTCTCGAATATCGATTATCCTAATATTCACTTTTTTGAAGTCTTCAATGTACTCTACCATTGAAGCCTTTTGTTTGAGATTTATCAAATGGCTAAAGAACGTGTTTCTCTTTGTGTCGTCATAATGTGCTATCATTTCCTCCATAAAAATTGACTAGGTGACAAGTGGTTTATGAGAAGAAAGGTATCTATACCATACAAAATGATTGGGTTCTAAATATAAATATACAATACGTACCTTTTGTCAGGGTTGCATGTCATGTAGATCAAAATACTTCTCCATCTGTAGTATCCAAGATACCGGATCCTTGTCATCAAACTTCCTCATATATATCTTTGGAATGTTGTGGTTCATAAACCAAACATTGGAGTCTCTAAAATCGTAATTGATATTCCTTTTGTCTTCATCATGATTTTCATGGATTGCGTTGTCACCACTCGGACACCTTCTTCTAGCAACTTTGCCAAACATTCCTTCAACCCCTCTATATTGACATTCATCATTGCTTCCATGTGTGATTTTAAACCATCATTCAAAACTCCCATGTCCCTTTATATACCATCTATCTTAACATTCGTCATTGCTTCCAATTCATTTTTCATTAATTTTTGCGATAGAAATTTGTTGCACTTGGTCTCCTAAATTTGATATATCATGTTGCATTTATTCCTCTTCTTCATGATTCATAGTATATATTTTGGGTTTATTACTAGGTGTTTCCATTTTATTTCTTTGTTTCATCAATTAATGATAATTATGCTTCACTATGCCCTTTGAATTACTTCAAACTAATTAAAAAAAAATAAAAAAAATTATGTAAATTTTAAAACTACACACCTTTTTTCTTTCGCTTTGTAGGAGCTTGATATTGAATCTGTTATATCTCTGTAATTTTAGACCTCCAAGGTCTAAAATTTCATCCTGTGGTATCCCTCTGAGTCCTCTTTCTAACCCCATAAGTATTATCGAGATTGGATTCTTCAATAAATATTTCTTCCCAATCTCCCACAATGACCTGATTATAGACTAGTTCAATAGAGTGAACTCCTACAGAGTGCCACGTGTCACAGTTTCAACCTTCAGCCCCACAAATGATACCCCAAAACTTACAATCCATCCTTTTTCTGTTGATTTTTATAAAATGTAAATATGACGCTTAGAGAAAAATCTATGACGATTTTCCCAAGGTCACCTATTTGAGATGGAATTCTGGAGCCAACAAAAGCCCTAACTTCCTCGGATCATATCTTTGAAAACATAGTGGGACAATATATGAAATTAGTACACAAGGTTCACCAAGATTTCGACTCCATGTGGTTTCAATTTAAGCTTTTGAAGATTCGTAGAAAAAAAAAGTTATATAAAAAATACCATGATGACCTGTTTGAATGGGTCACAATATAATCAGAGCCAACATAACAATAATAATGTGGGTACTACATGACACCAATAATAAAAAGGGGCTACACTGACAATAACAATGAGTGAATACACTAGTATTATAAGGACCTAACACTGTAGCTGTGTTGGAGGACAGAGGATATAATGTGGTGTTGAGTAAAGGGAAATATTTTTTGAAGCATGTTGCTACTGGATAAGTAAAATAAATTGGTGTTATAGTGAAAAATATCTACAAACTAGAGGTGGATGCATACACTACATTGACTATCAAAGCAAAACATGTTTAGAGTCGAGCTGTTGGGGAACTTTAGAATAGGTGCATGGGTCACTTACACCATGGAGTTTTGAAAAATATTGCAACAGATCACCACAGGACTTCCAAAATGCATCCTTCACCAACATGATGTTTGCAAGGGATGAACCCTTGGAAATTATGTGAAATCCCACTTCCAGGGCCGAGATAGTAGAGTTGGAGCCATCTTAGAGTGAGTCCACTCAGATGTGTGTGGACGATTTTCTACAGTCTCAGTTGCAAAGCACATGTATTATGTAATTTTCATAGATGAATTTTCTCGCAAGTGCTAGATCTATTTTATGAAGAAGAAATATGAAGTGTTTGCAAAATAGTTTATATTCAAAGAATTAGTTGAAAATGAGACTGGATAAAAAATTAAATACCTGAGAAGTGATAATGGAGGAGAGTTTGTGTCTAGTGCCTTCAAATATTTTTGTGCCAAGTAAGGTATTAGAAGAGAACTGATTGCACCCCACAACCCACAAAAAAATGGGGAGGTAGAGAGAAAAAATAGAAACATTGTAGGGGCTACAAGAGAAATGTTGCATGAATAAGGATTTCCATTATCCTTATTGGCATAAGCTTGTAATACAACATTTTATTTGCAAAACAGGGGCCCTCACAAAATACTTGGCATGATCACACCCGAAGAGGCTTTCTATGGGAGGAAGCTAGATGTATCCCATTTTTTAATTTTTGGAGCTACAATCTATTGTCATGTCTCCATGGATGGAAAGAAAAATTTGGAGCCTATAGATAAGATGGGGATCTTTGTAGGATACACAGCGACACCTCATAAATATCGGGTGTATTTTCCCTCACTCAAGATGAAATTGATGAGGAGAGACGTTAGATTTGATGAGGAGAAGGCTATACAAAGCTCTCTATAGAGAGAGATGAGTATTCCACCAGAGGAGGAGCTTCCAGCTCCAAAGGAGGATCTAGCTCTGAAGGAGGATCCTAAGGATGTTGTGGAGCAACCACATGTGGAGGAGTAGAGAGTAGGCAGACTGGAGGCACTCACTCAACCAGAATCTTCCAGAGGGGAGGAAGAGAATCAAAGTGGCTGACAAGTTTGCACGGGATGCATAGGAGCATGTGGGAGCTCCTACATCCTTGTGAAGGCAGAGGATATCACCAGACATATATACTGGTTATATGGCACTCATGACAGAACTCATTGATTCTGAGCCTTCTTCATTTGAGGAGGAAATATTCCAACTAGTGTGGGTAGATGCCATGATGGAGGAGTATGACTCCATCATGAAGAACAATATATGAGAGTTGGTGCCAAGACCAAAGAAGAAGTTAGTGGTTGGTTCCATATGGATATACAAAGTGAAACATGTCGCTAATGGTAGTATTGAGGAGTACAAGGCCAAATTTGTGGAAAAAGGATTCTCACAGGTAGAGGGAGTTGATTATGAGGAGACATTTTCCCCAGTGGCAAGATACTCCTCCATTAGAACCATTCTAGCATTAGCTACACAGTTGGGGTGGAAGATCCACAAAATGGATGTGAAGATTTCCTTCCTCAATGGAGTGGTTGAGGAATATATTTACATGGAGAAGCCTGAGGGGTTTGAGACATTTGATAGGGAGACACATGTGTGTAGACTCATGAGATCCCTTTATGGTCTCAAACAAGCACCTTGTGCTTGGTACACTTGCATAAACTCCTATCTCAATGGACTTGGATTCACTAATAGTGAAGCATATGCCAATCTCTACTACAATGTGGTATATGGAAAATTGCTTATCTTATTACTATATGTAGATGACTTGATACTGACAAGGGATGAGAAGTTGATCCAGTCTCGCAAGGAGGACCTTGAAAGAGAGTTAGAGATGAACTCATTTAGAAATGTAAGTTAATATGATGTGATGTGGGATATATGATTGCTTTGTAATTGATTTATCTCACGAAATCTCTTGCACAGTGTCTAGAATGATATCTCTTGCACAATATCAAGAAGTAAATGCCCTCTTGAAATAAATATTATCAGATAATGTTACAACAACCAACAACATGAAAATATTGTGTGCAGAGACACCTGCAAAGTAGAAAGAGCCATTAACCAAAATCATTTTAAAAAAATGACAGAAAAAGGAAATAACCAAAATTATTTTAAGAAAATGAATTTTATCCGATGGATTTCAATCCATTATCATTCAATTCCATATATTGGTCAAATTCATGTTTTCAATTTCGGATTGAAGCATGAACATATGTTGAATGAGACTCTTATTAGAGTGGTTTTCCGCCAGAAAGAGGGCCAACATATAAATCCTGATGGGGAACTCACACTATGTCCTTTACTAGTGCATAGTGCCTCCATTACCACGATAATCCTGGTTTAGCATATGTCTCCTCTGTTGCTCACATCACACCCCAGATCTATGTGTTGGCATCCTATTCCTTGGCCAGATGAATTTGAATAAGGGATATATGGCCAACATTTACAAAACTGCCTATAACCGCCTATAAGGAAATGGAAAATATAGATTTAGTAACTGGATAGCCTTTCCCTCACCTGGGTAGGTAGCCTGTAGAGCAAATGTAGCAGAGTATCCTATTGGGAAGAAAACCTATTGGCTATTAAGAGTCAAACCTATTGAGAATCAAAACTATTGGGGGTGTTGTAAGTGACCATGGATAAATGGAAAGAAGATATGATGCCCTACTCCTTCTCTGGACTGGTATCCATACACAGTTTAGTCATTGTAGGAAACCCAACACCACTAACAACACCAGTAGCATTGTATATAGAGGAATAAGCAGCACCACCATGTTTACTAGCACCATCTACAAACCTTCTGCCCTCACCTTTGCAATTAACAACATTCATGTCGGCCAACAGCCACAGAGAGCAGATGGCAGCAATATGTCGCGGGGGTAGATGGCAACAATATGCTCCTCAACAGTGGTATGCGCCAAGTATAGTAGTGATATGCTCCAAGTATTTCACATTTCACATAAAATGTTAAAAATTAATTCCAACCTTCAATCTATCATTAGTCAAGCTAATTTCTTCTCCAATTTTGATCTATTTCCTAAGTTTATATAAGAAAATGAAGCCTGCCTTGATATTACTTACAATAAAACCCCAAACTATATGATTAGCAAGTTTAAATAGCTGTCAGAATCTGATAGGCATAGAAAATTATTTAATCTATATCCCAAGTTTATATCAGAAAATGATGCTTGCCTCCATATTACTTGCAATAAGGCCCCAAATTTAAAGTAGTTGTCAGAATTTGATAAGAATAGAAAATATTTAATAATAAATGAATCCAAAAAAATTTGTATTAAGCTCATTTTCTTAATTTAAAATAATCCATTCTACACATACCCAACAATTATTGTCGTCTAGGAAATCACATTTCACCCAGGAATTTCCTGAAAGAACTTTAGGGCTTCGTAGACATGCCCATTCAGCTTATACCCTGCAATGATGGAATTCCAGGACACCATGTTTCATTGAGGTATTTTTTCAAACAGATGATGTGCCTCCTTTATACTTCCATATATTGCATATGGATGACAACAATATATCCACAAAGACATCAGACTAAAAAAACCCGCTGATTATGACTTCATGCATAGCCTTGAGGGCTCCCAAATTTGAACAAGCTTGAAAAACATCGGAAAAGGTGAATTGATTGGGTTGGACGTTTGTTCTTCATTTCATTTGGGAAAACATTATTAATTCCTCTTCAACGAACCAATGCTTTGTGTATCCTACAATTATGGTAGTCCATGAGAAGGCATCTCATGAATACATAAGGTCGAAAACTCTGCAAGCGTCTTGGAGACTTTCGCATCTAGCATACATATTGATAAGGGTATTCAATATATATCTGTCGGGCACAAGTCTCGTTTTAATGATGTGGGCATGGATTAACTTTCCATCAGACAATGCTTTCGTCTTGATGCATGCTTGCAAGAGAGAAACATATGTGCATGAATCATGGCCTTGCCACCAGTCGATGGTCGGCCAAAATGTCAACAACCACATACACATGGAGGAGGCACATGGAATAAATATGCCACGGGGAAAATGGCAGCAATACACCATCATGTTGAAAAGCATACCAAATATATGTCCAAAGTAGTTCACATAAAATATTTATGTTTTAATGTTAGCACTAATCAGCCTGCCCGGTCAAATTTTGATTTATGACGTTATCTATCTTGTAAGTTTACATCCAAATATAAGGATCATTGGAAATAAGACTCTGAACTGTATGTACAACGATGTCAATATCCTATAGGTCGAAAAATTATTTAACAAGATATGAATTAATAATACTTTATATTAAGGTTATTGTTTTGGTTAAAACTTTTGCCAGTGGGAGCGATATCGATCACTATATACCATGCCATGGGCAAGTATAATAAGGGTTTCACCAACTCTATATTTATAGATACGAAGGGATTAAAAAGAAACATACCCTTAGATATAAACAAGGATGCATTGAATTTGGCATACCTGCCGAATAAATGGTGCTCCTTAGTTTCTTTAAGTTTCAATGAAGCATATATCAATGTACATAAGTAGTGCCAAATGTATCTGTCATCATATGTGTTGTTCTCCACTTGAAAGTTGCAACAAATTATGTAGCTTGAAGGTTACGTTAATGGCTTGTAATTTTGTTTGGGCTCTCATGACTATGTTACTAAGCACCTTCTACTTGGACTGACAATCACAAATTTTTTCTTATTTTTTCTGTAAAATGGTTGATATCCAGAGAAGGGGTCTACGTTGGCCAATGATTTTCTTATTGTTGTCGTAAATGGTTGATCCCCAGAGAAGGGGTTTACAATCGTCAACGTCTAGTGAGCAATGTCTGGTGAGCAGGGAAGGAATGGTCGCTATGATACTGATCCCTCCATTCAAAGGTGGTCCAACCTACACATGGATGAATATACCAATTAGTAGTGATTGAATTCCACTGATTATTCCAACTGATTTTGAAGAAGAATGCTGAAATTTTTTATAGAATCCATTCCAACATTACCCCAAATCCGGGTGCAACCATTACTTTTGGGTGGAATTTGGAAGGTATGACATTCGGTAGGAGGATAAATGGGAAAGGAATGTGTGCAAGGTACGAAAGAAAAACCTTGTGGTTATTCAGATGTGATCATACTCCATTTGTGTATGGGCTTCAGATTTATGCTTTGAATTGGTGGGGTGGGTAGGGAATTTTACTAAGCTTGGCTGGGGGCATGCTATGGCATGGAAAGACCCTTACATGTGCATAAGGCATGCACGTGAAAGTGGTTCACTTTATAGGTATACCTATCTAATCTTAAGACAATATTGTAAAAACCTTTATGTTACATGATAACCTCACTCTTTCGCCCTACAAGAATGGGTCTTTCTTTATGGCTTTAGAATAACCCCATCTAAGCCTATCATTGGGATTCAAGTGCTTTCTAGTGCTTTATCCCTATCGTGGCTATTTCCAATGTTTATTCATGTTATTCTCTGCCCTAGCTTCAGCATGGCATCCAAATACAGAATTTCTTTCTTTCCAGAAGTGCCCGCTCCTCTAGTGATTCCTTAATGTTTTCCTAAGTCGTAGCTACAAGAAATGAAAACAACCAATGGTTCAGGCATTTACAAAAAGGAAATGAGTGTTACAGCCCTCTCTCTAGTGAGCAAGCTAAATAAGCCAACCCACCCACCTTCCATCCATCTAGGCAGAGGCAAGAACAAGTGCTCGACCCAAGAAGGGAGGAAATTCTTCCTTGTTCATTTGGATTAGGGGTTTCATAAACAAGTGCTTCTTGATATTTTTTACTATATGTAAACTAGTCAGGGATTATTGGGAAAAATAACTCTTCGATCCTCTGTGCACAGAACATTGGCCAAATTGGTGGAATTGGAAGAATTGGGGAATTAGCTGCAAAAAAGAAAGAGACGGCGAGTAAGCCTTCTCCCATTACAAAAAATATCAATTGTGATTTCCCTTTTTACTACAGTTGTTGGACCAATTTTGTCTCAAAGGGAAGGGATGAATTTCAAGTGGGCTTTCGAAGGGAGGGGGAAGATTCCTCAATTAATAAGGCTTGGTTGAAATGCAAGGGAGGCAATTCTTCCTTGTTCATTTGTATTAGGGGTGTCATAAATGAGTGCTTCTTGATATTTTTTACTAGATGTAAACTAGTCAGGGATTATTGGGAAAAATAACTCTTCGATCCTCTGTGCATAGAACATTGGCCAAATTGGTGGAATTGGAAGAATTGGGGAATTAGCTGCAAAAAAGAAAGATACAACGAGTAAGCCTTTTCCCATTACAAAAAATATCAATTGTGATTTCCCTTTTTACTGCAGTTGTTGGACTAGTTCTGTCTCAAAGGGAAGGGACGACTTTCAAGCGGGCCTTTGAAGGAAGGGGGAAAATTCCTCAATTAATAGGGCTTGGTCGAAATGCACGACATTATTAGCTACTTGCCTACTCCTTTCCACTAGATAGGGCTTGAAGATGGCTCACTACCTCAGAATAAGTAGTGGAGTCTAAGGCACTTTTGCGTGCCTAGTTTGGTGTGAAAGTTATGTTGAAGTGCAGGAGGCCCTTGGGTTTGGTAAAAAAAACACACTTGAAATAGAAAGACAAGTGTGTTCTACCTTTGCTTATAACAATATATTGTTCGAATACAAACATTTGAGCATGAGCAAAATGGATTTGAGTTTCATATGTGTATCTTATCGCTGGATATCAGGTTGTGTTGTAGCAAGATGTGCTTGAACTATCCATCAAAGGAGGTAAGCATCAACGTAAGGTATGGCTAAGATAACCAGATATTGGCAATGACCTTATGTCTCTGATTGGTATCTGTTTCAAGATATTCTCTTATTGTGTGAGTTGCTATGTGAGGTGCTCTATGTGATATGCAGTAGAAGTAAGTATCGCTGACTTTTACGGAGGGTGCCTTTCTAAGCAGACTGCCTGTGCTTTATACTGTCCATTACTATGCATCAACATAAACATAGGATGTTGAATCAACGTAAACAACAAAATCCACTTATGTTGCATCAACTCCCTCATTAGAAATGGCCATATTCCCCCTATCTATTTCTAGCCTTACAAGTTTGTCATTAAGTAAATAGTTGTTTTATAGGTTTTGTCATTTTAGTTGACATGTACTAGCCAACCTAAGCCACAGTCAGCCATAGTGCTAGGTTTAGATCAAAATCCAATTCTAACCCTATGAAATAGAAACCTTAAGAAGCAATTTTCCTGACAATTCAAGGATGTGTATGCTATGAATAATAAACAATTTTCAAGAATGTGAAAGCTACATAAATCTCAAAACAAATCCAATTTTCAAGAATTTCAAACCTGCATAAATTCCTGCATGTGCTTTATGCTGACCGTTATATATATATCCTCCATAATTGCATATGTTATTGGGTTTTTAAATCTTGCATTACCCATGGCAACCTATAACTCCTAAACACAATCTATTCACTTTTTGGATACTTAATACTAAAATATTTCTTGCATAATTAATTACTCTCAATATCTTGTTCAAGTTTTTGAAACCAATCACTAAGACCTAGAATACCTTTTTCTCAAATCTCCATTCTTTGCAATGTAGATCCAAAGATGTTTCCTATAATTACATTCATATAGGTCTTGATCGTTCAACCCTTTCCTTTATATATATATATATATATATATATATATATATATATATATATATATATATATATATATATATATATATATATATATATATATATATATATATATATAAGCTTGGATATAAATCTACATACATATATAAAGTCATATAGTTCAGAATATGTTTATCTATATACACATAAGTCATCCTCTCATGGACCCTGCAAAAAAAACGTTTATCAATACATTTCCATATTGGCACATAATCACTTTAACACCCAACATAACACTTATGTATTATTGATGATATCATGGGTTTAGTTAAATATGTTACACATACACCACCAACAGGTTGGAAAGAGTATGGTTTGTTTACATGTTACTCAAGGGTTTCATTTAGTTCCTCCAATGGCCTAATAATGAGTACTAATTTCTCCTCTTTCTTGTAGAAATATCGCGGCTTTGCTCCACATCCACAAGTATAATAACTTCAAACTCTAGGTTATTAGTTCTCTCTCTCCTTTTGACAATTTTCTTTAGAAACTAGACAATTGTTTACCCTGCTCATTTTGCTCACATGTATGCTTCAATAGTAATAAGGTATTCCTTTATCAACAAAATATTACTGGAGAGTGTCAATGGTTTTTTTTTCCCTACAATGACTACATGTTCTTATTACTTCATTTTATTCCTTGTCATGTCCTTCACACCGCAAGAACCTTCAAACTTATTCACAGTTCTTATATGTTATACTAGGGTTCTTTCTAGTAGACAGACCATTAGACTAGTCGAGTATAATTACTATTATTAAGGGCATGGCCCATTTTAGTATACTACATTCTTCACCTTTCTCAGACCTTATTGTTTGGAAACATAAGGGTTTTTTTCCTCCCTTTGAGGGTTCATATTATTACACTATTAATTAATCATTTTGATTAGAATAGTTTCATCTTTTGTTTATCCAAACAATAGTTTTTAAATGACTATGTAGATTTTTTTGTATATTCAACAACTGATGTGATTTTCTAAAACAAAAGACAAGAATCTACTCTACTCTTCTCAGTGGAAACCAAAATTGATCGATGAAAACAATAAGAAGAAAAGGAAATATATCAATCAAACATAACACAATATTTCTCGGGGAAAGAAACTACTAAAAACCATGACTATCTATATTACATTAACCAGAAGATGTGAGAAGAAAATACAATGCTTGTTCATCCTGAACAATTCCTGCACTAGTGCAATCTAACTTTGTACCTCACAATCCAACTCAAGCCAACACTTAGCCAATTTTGTTCCCTGCCAAGCCCCTACTTCCTTATGCAATCCCTAGAAGTATTAACCCATATTTAATTGGGAAATCCACTCTCCATAACTGCACAATCCATATATAGGTGCTCAACTGATTTCATGCACCATCTGTACAACTCGGAAAATTATACAACTGATAGTACATTGTCCCTGAACTCTAATCTCAACTCGCTCTTCCTAAGAACTGACATGCATGAGTTATTTATGAGTGAATCTTTACGTAACTAGTGTGGTACTGGTGATGCACTAGTGTACTACGCCACTACTAGACCTTTACTAGTTCCTCCAATAGTTAGAAACAATTTAACTAACTATAACTTATTTAGATTGAGTTATCTAATTACAACTCCAAAGAACTCAACCTAGGCCCATAAATTTTAGGGATCACTCTACATGACTCTAGATAGACTTCCAACTTGAATTTCCTAAGTCAACTAAGTCAATTTGACTTAATTAACTATTACAAGTTGCCATGAGACTAGAATTAAAATTTAATTCATGGAAAACTTAAATTGGAATTTCCATTTGCTATTTTTAACACTCCCTCTCAACAAGAAAGGGATTATCAGCTACCCCGATCTTGTCTTTGTGAAACTTGAATTTGCATCTTCACAATTCCTTTTTCAAAATCTCTACATCCTTCTCCTCTGTTGGAATGTACTCCAACAACATAATTCTCCTTTGCACACAATATCGAAGATGATGATACTAGATATCAATATGCTTGGATCGATCATGAACAACTGGATTTTCAGGAAGTTTGATACATGTCTATTTTTCACAGTAAATCACAGTTGGATCCATTAGTTGACCAAACAAACCAGCCAGAATCTTCCTCATTGAGATATCCTCACAAGATGCTTAACTAGCAACCATGTACTCTGCCTCTGTTGAACTTAGTGCAACTGATCTCTGTTTCCTATTGTACCAAGAAACAACTACTAACTTAATACTAAAGATCCCTCCTAATGTTCTCTTCCTGATGGATGGAATCACTGCCCAATCTACATCAGTGAAGCCTTGAAGTTTCACTCCATTTTTCTGTTTGTACCATAAACCATACTGGGTAGTGCCTCTAAGGTATCTCAACACATGCTTGTCTTCCTTCCAATACAACTTGGTCAACTTAACCATCGCTTGACAAAGTTGGTTAACTTCATAGCACATGTTCGGTTGTGTTTTCACAAAATGCAAGAGTGAACCCACAAGTTTCCTATAAATAGTAGCTTCCACTACTTCATCGGAAGTAGCATCCTCCTTCCCTGAGTTACCTGCTAAAGGAGTCTCCATGGGTTTACTGCTCTCCATGTGGAACTTTTTAGTATCTTGTTGGCATACTTTCCCTAAGAGACAAAAAGTTCCTCATCACCTTTCCATACTTAGATGCTTAGAAATTAGTTCGTGAGCCCCAAGTCCTTTGTTTCAAATTCTCTTGCAAGGTCCTCTTCACAAGACTTGATCAACTTATCATCACCCATCATAATCAAATCGTCGACATATAAAAGAATAATCAACAGTTTACCTTCAACCACAATATGGTAAAGTTTCACATCAACTTCACTTTTGGTGAGTCCCAACTCGATGAAGTAGCTATCGATCCTGGTGTACCTGTCGCTCTCATAGGCCTTCCTACTAGTGTCCAAAGACCAAATTTTCCAGTTCTGTGCCTGCGATGCCAGGATTTGAGGCACTTTTTCAATCCCAGAGCCCAGGTCACTGCCCATAATGGAATGATAGCTTAAGATCAGTCAAAGAACATGGAAACAATGATGAAAAAACAATAATTAAACAAGACCTTAATCAAACCCCTATTAGCCATGACAAGAATTTCGTCAAAAATATCATCAACATGTAACCTGTGGGTGTAAACAACAAAATTAAGCGTAGGGATCTCATACTTATCTGAGAATCACTATGAACAATTATTCCCTCATGTCATTTTCTGCATTATCATCTATTAGGCCATAGATATATTATCCATTCATTTACAAGTAAAAATATGTTGAGAGCCATACATAGCCACTGTCATAAAACACACATATAACTAGCATAATAAGAACATAAATACTCATGAAAGTACAACCATATAGACCACATATAATCCATCAAAATACTCTTATAAATATAGGGTGAAATAACCTTTTATTAATGATTCGATAAGCCAACAAGAGATGGGACTACCACATTCCACTCAACCATAGATTGGTTGAGCCAAATCTCTCTTTAGCCAATCACCCCCATGCCATATTCCAAGCATGAATGTGGGAATCATAGAACACACCAAAAACACTAAATAAGCATGGATTCCACTGGAGTTCTCCACCTACATCATGAGGAATTTGAGTGTCTCCTAGTCTCTTAGGCTTTAATGTAATCCACAATCCGATCCAGGGATCACTAGGCCCTACATTGAGACACACTCTCTATGCTTTATCGTACATCCCATCCCGGGACTACTAGGCTCAACAAAGAGAGATCCACCTCTTGGCTTCATTATATATTCTGCCATTCACCGGAAAGGATTCCTAGGTCCACCGAGGCACACAATCCTGACTTTTCCACAACCCAAAGTCTGGTTCAGGGGTTACTAGGACAGTGGCTTTACCATGATCCATAGTCTAGTTCAGGGACCACTAGGCCATTTGTTTTTTATTTTGGAGATCCATCCTACTTAGATTCGAATACATCTAGCCATCCCATATAAACTGAAGTATGAGAACCCATACAATCAAGGCTATCAGGAAATGGCAAGGCTAGGTTGAAGAACACTTGTCACAACTGGCAAAATCCATGCCATGATAGAAAATAACCACTTGCAATACCATGCATGCCAAATCTAGTTAGGAAAATACACATGTAAATCGATACCTACAATGAATCCTGTTGTAGCTGCTTGATCTTGCCTTTCCCTACTTGATCCTTACTTCCTCTTGCCTTCTTTGCCTTTCTTGCTCCAATTCCAAAGTGCTCCAAGAAAACTCTAAGTGTCCAAGAGTGAGAGATAGAGAGAGAGAATAGAAGAGAGATCCAAAACTGAACTGTTCAAGCTTGTCAACTGATCCTCGTAAACCTTTTTATCAATGAGGCCTCTATTTTCTTCATTTTCCATTATTTTCGTTCAATTTCCTCCTCACATGCAACTTATGACCTTTCACCTCCATTTTCTCCTAATTTCCTTTGTTTTCATAAATAAATGTGCCACAAATGCCATTTTTCCTTTGCCAATTTCCTTTAGCCATAAACAACCAAATGAACACCCACACTAGGATGTCTTACCCAACATTCATCTTGGAATACATGTCCCATCAACTGTGGTCTTATATATTTTTACGTGGCATTTTTACCAGGGCTGCTAGACAACCCTCCCCCTTGGGGAAACATCGTCCTCGGTGTTCATTGACACCTATAACCAACTTTACTACTGAAAACAAAACATACTTTCCATGGAGCTTTATAATACAGCTCGTTGCACTATTTACAATGACCACTGTTGAAACATAAAAAACATATTGTTTACTGGAGCTTTATAACATAGATCATTACAATATTTACAATAATAACCACATATACTTATGCACATTTTCTTCAACCAGCAAATAACCATACTATCTATGGAGTTTTACCAATAAGATCAATATAGTATCTACAATAACACACACACACATATATATTCTCAAACAACAAATAAAAGGATACAATGCCTTCATTTACAACAAGGGAAATCCAGAGGCTCACACCTCCACCCTCAAAGTAATACCAGGATTCACCTCCTTTTGAGGAAGTCCAGAATCAACTACCACACTCAATGTTGCATCCAATGTCCAGTGATACAATCTTGCGCCACTTGTCCTCTTAGCGAATAGTTACCCGCTCATTGTTCTGGGGTGCACTACCAATGTTCAATTGATTCCATATTGCAATGCTCATGACCAAAAAAAATATATCTCTGGCCTTCCCTTCTCTGCTACACAATCCCTCGAGCAATCCGATCACCCCTTCTGTGTAGTCACTCACCTTCCAAGTTCCCCGACATCCCCTATCATTGGAATGGAAAGCATTGGACTATTCAATACATATTCTCCCATGGATAGCTTGATATTATGGAACTTTCCAAATCAATCTATGGTTCCTCCATACGATCACTTGACACTCTAGTGTTGGATATAGGAATCAATTCAATTCCTTGGTTATCTTATAATGAATAAAGTTATGGGTACTACCCAAATCAATCAACATTATTACCTTTTTCTTCTTGATATGTCCTTCTCTTCACAATCTATGTATATTTATTCTCAGCACACTTATGACCTTTAGTGTATTTAGTATCACAACTGTAACAAAGATCTCTTGCTCTTTTTTCCTCCAATTGTTGCGGCGTTAACCTTGTAGGTTGTTGAAGACTAGGATGAACAACACTTCCATCTTTATAGTTGTAAGTGGTAGACTTCCATATTGCCATAATTTTTCTTTCAACTTTTCTTGCCACCTTGAATGCCTTCTCCAATGAATCAGGTTCCCAAAGGAAACCCTCATGTTGGATGTTACCTTTTAAAGTCCCTATGAATACATCAATCCTATGCTCCTCTCGAATATCGATTACCCTAATATTCACTTTTTGGAAGTCTTCAATGTGCTCTGCCATTGAACCCTTTTGTTTGGGATTTATCAAATGGCTAAAGAACATGTTGCTCTTTGTGTCGTCATAATGTGCTATCATTTCCTCCATAAAAATTGACTAGGTGACAAGTGGTTTATGAGAACAAAGTCATCTATACCATACAAAATTATTGGGTTCTAAATATAAATATACAATACGTACCTTTTGTGATGGTTGCACATCATGTAGATCAAAATACTTCTCCATCTGTAGTATCCAAGTTACCAGATCATTGCCATCAAACTTCCTCATATCTATCCTTGGAACGCGTTTTTTGATAAACTCGACATTGGATTCTCTAAAATCATAATTGATTTTCCTTTTGTCTTCATCATGATTTTTGTGGATTGTGTTGTCACCACTGGGACACCTTTCTTCTAGCAACTTTTCCAAACCTTCCTTCAACCCCTCTATATTGACATTCATCATTTCTTCCATGTATGCTTTTAAACCATCATTAAAAACTCCCATGTCCCTTTTTATACCATCTATATTAACATCCATCATTTATTCCAATTCATTTTTCATTACTTTTTGTGAGAGTGAAATTTGTTGCACTTGGTCTCCTAAGTTTGATATATCATGTTGCATTTATTCCTCTTCTTCATGATTCATAGTAGAGATTTTGCGATTCTTACTAGGTTTTTCTATTTTATTTCTTAATTTCATCAATTAATGATAATTATGCTTCACTATGCCCTTTGAATTACTTCAAACTAATTTTTAAAACAAAACTTATGCAAATTTTAAAACTACACACCTTTTTTCTTTTTCTTTGTAGGAGTTCGATATTGAATCTGTTATATCTCTGTAATTTCGAACCTCCAAGGTCTGAAATTTCATCATGTGGTATCCCTCTGAGTCCTCTTTCCAACCCCACAAGTATTATTGAAATTGGATTCTTCAATAAATATTTATTCCCAATTTCCTACGATGACCTGAATATAGACTAGTTTAGTGGAGCGAACTTCTATGGAGTGCCAGGAGTCACTGTTTCAACATTCAGCCCCACAAATGATATCCCAAAACCTACAGTCCATCCTCTTTCTGTTACTTTTCATAAAATTTAAATACAATGCTTAGAGAAAAAATTATGACGATTTTCCCAAGGTCACCTATTTGAGATTGAATTCTAGAGCCTGCAAAAACCCTAACTTCCTCGGATCATATCTTCTTTTTCCGGGGAAAATAGAGTTCGTAATTTCTATTAAGAGGTATAATAGATATTACATGCTGTTGATGCCAAGGCATATGCCATAGAGTGGTATTCCACTGATATGTAAGTTACATATATCTGTCCTGTTGGTGTCTCTATGGATACGATGGGGCTGTATCCATTACAAAAAATAAACAGTATTACATAGAAGTTCAAAAATTATGCATAATATAGAGGTGTACCTCTGTTCAAGTACTAAACAAAATAGCGTCTATTAGAGCCATGCCGTTTTATACAATAAAAGACAAGTGTATCAAAAGTTTCATAAGGGGAGGATGTCCCCTTGATGTAGGCCATCGATGTAGGGGCAGTGGTAGAACCTGTGCACCCCATCCGGACTGTATTCTTCAATCATCCAATCGCCTAGAGGCTGATCCACCGCGTCTTTCGAGAGCCGGTCAGCAGTTGTATTTCTTTCCCTGTAGATATGAGAAACAGTGATCCGGTCAAAATGTGTTTTGAAAAAAACAATTTCTTCCAAGATATGTTTCAATGAATAAGTATGACAGACGGATTTATTGTTTGCCCAATCAATCACAAGCTTAGAGTCCCCAAAAATTTGAATTTGTCGGCAATTTTTAGATAGAGCAAAGTAAAGTAGGTGTCTCAGAGTGATAAGCTCTGCATGATTGTTGGTACCCAGACCAAGACCCAGTCTCAGGTGGAAAAAATGTGTATCTGTTAAGTGAAAAAGTATACCCCCTCCACATCCCTGAGCCGAAGCGGCACCATCGAAATAGGCCCAGGGCAGATCCCTGTTTATATTTTCAGGTATAATGTGCCTGGGTGTATTGGTTTTGTCTTCGAATGGGATTTCTGTGTAGGCTGCACAGATGGAAGGCGGTAGAATCTGCCAGTTGCGCCTGCCAGCTGCAAAGATGATGTCGTTGCGTTTGAACCAGATGTACGCGGACACTACTAACGGTAGATTTCTTGCTTTTTCCGCAGACACAGCAGTCCACCAATGTGCCCAGGCTGTGAGGATATCTTCAGCGTGCCAGTCGGTAGTGATGTTAAGGGAGTGTTTGACCTGCTGCCAGATCCCGATGGTGATTTCGCAGTTGAGGAAAAGATGAGATGTAGTTTCCTCCGCCTTGTTGCAGAGTACACACCAGGTGGGTCCTGCAAAAGCTCTTCTTTTAAGGTTTTCCCCTGTTGGAATTTTATTCGCCAAAATGTTCCACATAAGGAGTCTGGTCCTTGGCTGAGCTTGTAGCTGCCAGATGTCCGACCACCAATTTTTAAGTATATCAGGCTTCTTGTCCTCTATGAGCTTTAAGTAGCCCAGCTTTGGTGTATATATGCCTGTTTTAGCTGGTGCCCAAATGAGTTCATCTTCCTGCTCATGTAGCTTAATATGGGTTTCAGTAAGAGCCTGAATGAATCGATGCCAATGATCCGCCCATTCATCTGTCAACTGCCACTGTTGATCCGTTATCCAAGCCTGAGTGAAGATGGTTGATCGTTGTGGGTCACCAACCTGTGCTAGATGTTTGATGCCCTTATTGTTGAGGTGTCGAATCATGTCTTCTGGCAAAAGATGAGCATTCCCTGACCCAGGCCAAGGGTCCAGCCCGATGCGAACTTGTATACCATTACCTATTTTCCATAATAGGTTATCCTTGATGAGAGGCATAGCTTTAAGCGTAGCTCTCCAGATCACAGAAACGCCCTGATAGTTCCATGAAGGTCTGCGAAGCCAGTCTGTGATATTGGAAGGCCAAATGTATTTTTTATGTATAACTTCGGCCCATAGACTATCCATCTTGAGTAGTGACCAGCCCTGCTTTGCTGTTAAGGCTTGTGCGAATTCTGAGAGGGATTTTAGTCCCCACCCACCCCAATTTTTGGGCATGGAGACAAGGGACCATCTTGTCCATGCAAAAATCTTTCCCTTTTTGTTTCCATTCCATAGGAATCTGTTGCAGATTTGTTGTATTCTTTGTAAAATGCCCTTCGGAATCCATGTGAGGGACATCCAATAAACTGGTGTGGCCTCTAGAACAGATTTGATCAGCTGTAATCTGCCAGCTTTTGATAGTAAGCGGTGGTGCCAGCAGTTGATCCTATTTTCAATTTTGTTAATGAGCCACAGCCAGTGTTCAGATTTGTATCCATCCGGCCTTAATCTGAATCCTAGATACTTAATACCTTCCAGTAGATTAATTTCCAGAAAGGGAAAGAACTGAACCGCCAACTGAGTTTCTTGCTGCGTACATCTCGTCAATGATCTGGTGGATTTGTCCCTGTTGATTTCCATACCCGTAGCTTTACAGAAGAGGAGGAGGATATTATGAAATGCAGTGCTATCTCTGACACTACCATTGAGGAAGATGAGTATGTCGTCAACAAACAAAAGGTGGGTAATGGAAATTTGATCAGTAATTTTGAGACCACTCAGCTCCCCATTCCTTTTTGCATCCGCAATAAGTCTGCTCAGACCTTCCATGACTATGAGAAAGAGTAGTGGGGAGAGAGGGCAGCCTTGTCTGATACCCCTGTTGATGTTAAAACAATCTGAAGCTGCACCATTGATGAGGATGGCAAAGGAGACAGAAGAAACACATCCCATAATCCAATTTATTAATTGATGAGGAAACCCCAGGTGAATAAGGATCATTTTGAGATATAGCCAGTTCACCTTGTCAAAAGCCTTAGCAAGGTCTATTTTTAAGGATACCCCTTTCAGGTTCTTCAACTTGATAGAATGTAAAGTTTCCTGGGCAGTGCCAATAGCTTCTTGGATATGGCGATTACGGAGGAAAGCAAATTGTTCAGCAGTAATATGGGAGGAGAGAATAGGCTTAATACGATTGGCTATAATCTTGGCAATGATTTTGTATAGACAATTACAGAGGGAGATAGGGCGAAAGTCATTAAAAGATGAGGGTTCATCGGATTTGGGGATCAGGGCAATATAGGACTGATTCATAGGAGGATGGATGTGTCCCGAGATCCGGCTTTCCTCCACAACAGCTAGCAGATCCTCTCCCAGCAGATCATAAAAGGCCAGATAGAATTCCACAGGCCATCCATCTGGTCCCGGGCTCTTGTCTTTCTTGAACCATTTAAGTGTACTTTCAAGCTCCTGAGTAGTGACAGGGTTTGTAAGGTCTTCAATATCATCCTGGGCAACAAACCGGGGGAACTTTTCTGCAACTCTAATGATATCAGGAAGGTTAACATCAGGTGGAGCTGTGAAGAGACCCTTGAAATGGGATACCCCAAGACAAGCCAGTTGCTGGTGTGTAGTAGCCCATCCGTCTGGCTCCCTAGGTAGCCGCCATATAGTGTTCGATGCCTTCCTGCCGTTGGCTAGGTTATGAAAGAATTTAGTATTACAGTCCCCCGCTTTGAGCCAAATGGCTCTACTTTTAAGCCTCCACTGCTCCTCCTTTTCTTGTAAAATTTTTGCTTGTTGCCCAATCAGTTGGTTGAGAAGAGTTTTGGAATCGTCATTAAGATAGCCAGTCCTTTGTCATCACTCAATGAAGCTATCTGAGCTTCAGTCTCTTTCAGAATCTGTTCATCTCTGTTCTGCTTGGTTGTCGCCCAATTCTCTGTTAATCCTTTGAGTTTTTTGAGTCTCTCACAGAAATCCAATGCTTTCCTCTGCTCCCGCATAGGGGGCTGAGATGCCCAAAAATCCGTAACCATCTTGATATAATCCGGATCCTGGAGAAAACCAGCAAAGAATTTGAAGGGGTCCGCGGCTTAGGATTGTTATCACTAATTTGAAGAAAAATCGGTTGATGATCTGATAGTCCCCCTGTACCAACCCACTATCTATATAATGGGCATATCTGATTTAGTTCCTGATGCATCATAAACCTGTCCAGTCGCCTCCCCAAAGCAGCCTCCCCAGTGCGCTGATTGTGCCAAGTAGGTAGCTTCTTGTTCATAGGGATATCCACAAGGTGATGTGAGTCTAGGAGCAATTTCATTTGGTCCGTAATGGGATCCCACTGTGCATTATGTCCCCAGGATTCACCAGCACCCAATGAAAAATTGAAATCCCCCCCAATCACAGTATTCTGGGTGATATGGTCACCAGAGAGAAAATCTTGCCAGAAGGGGAGACGATTCTGGTTAGGTCCGTATATATTGATAAATCTGATCGGTATACCCAGGTCACCTACAATAATATCCATACCGAGGAATCCTCTGCCCCCCCAGGCAGAGAGAGACCTACATTTCCTTGGGTTGATACCAATGAGTAATCCACCTGAACGACCACAAGCATCCAGACCATGCAGAATCCATCCCGGAAGCAAAGCATGAAGACATCTCACCGCCACTTCAGAAGTGCATAAGGTTTCTTGAAGAAAAATTATATCGCATCTAGAAACATGAAGGAGTCTTTTCAGAGCCAGACGCTTTTTGGGGTTGGCTAATCCCCTGCAGTTGAAGGAGAGCCAGATCATGGGTCACCACAGGACATGGGCTCAATAGCTCTAAGTGCCCGTTCAATAGTAGCTTGTCTCCCCATGGCGACATCAGCGACCGCATTTAACTTAGCCGAGGAGATATGGGAGGGTCTACCGCGCTTCTGTTTACGATGGCGCCCGGGGGAAGAGCCCAGCCCTAAAATACGAGGCCGAGCTCGAGGTCTCAGGTGATAAGGATGTGAACCAGAACCATCCGGCAAAGATGGGATGTCAGGACCTCCCAGAATCAGATTGTGCGAGGGAGGGGTGGTATATATGGTGGGCGGAGGGGGGGCAATGTTGCAGAGTATGGAAGGGATAGGCACAAATCCAGATTGAGATGCATGTATAGTAGTATGAACAATAGATTGCATATCAATAGAGTAAGATTGAGTGAGAGGGGAAATGGAGTCATTACCCGTTCGAGTAGGTGCAGTCTCGGCCGGTATAGTTGCCTTCACAGCAGTCTTTAAGCGAGTTCGCGGCGGTCCAGGTGCAGCCGAATCCTTACTGTGAGCAATTTTTGTAGCGCTGACTCCCTTCTTCATGGAAGGGTTCTCCTGTAGATTCTGAGCTCCTTCCGTAGGAATGTTCTCACCAACATTTTGATTCACCGTGGCCTGTTGACGGGGTCCCTTGGCGTCCTCAGAAACCACCCTTGAAATCAGTGGGCAATCCTTGTAGAGGTGCCCAACTTTGTGGCACCTCCGGCAGCGGTATGGAACACCCTCGTAATCCAGAGGCTGCTTGCACGTTACATGATTATGGTGCAGAGTGATCTTTTCCACCAGTCCGGGCCTGATATCCATATGGACTAGAATTCGCGCCATAGTCCTAGTACCTGACTTCTCGTATGACCTGTCGTGTTCCAGGTAAGTGCCAAGTGTGTCCCCAATTTTTTTGAAGGTATACTGATTCCAGAATTGCCATGGTAGCCCAGGAAGGCGAACCCAAATGGGTCCTTCCCCCAATTGTTCTCGTTCTGGGTCGAACAGGGGATCCCACCTCTTGAGTAAGACCGGGGCGAGCTCGATGTGCCAATATTGGGTAAGGACCCACTGTGTGTATTCGGACCGCTGAAAATGCAGGGCAAACCAGCCTCTTGTAAGCACCATAATCTCAGGTAGTTCTTTGAAGAAAGACCCCCAAATCTCCTCCACCCAAAGCTTTAGCCGTTCCGCTGTGTAAGTTCGGCCCCTGACGCGTCCCACCAGAACTTTCTTAGCAGCGTCCATAACATCCGGGAGCGGAGCTTCAGGCCCCAAATTGATGTTGTAGTCAGGATCAATGGACCGGAGGCAGCGGCCTTTGGTCACCTTCTCAGAGCGTTTGCCAAAAGGGATGCCCTTCAGCAAATTGCGACACGGGTCAGAGGTACTGTGCTGTGCGGAAGCAGCTGAGCGCACCGGAAGAGGCGGGGTGGTGAAACAGCCTGAATGTATCGGAGTGCAGGGTGTTGTAGAGCTGGTGCCGGGGAAGTAGGATGCAGAGGGGTGGATGTATGGCAGATGTGCTTGCGGCATAAAGGATACAGAAGGAGAATGGGAGCTCGATGGGGGCGGGGACGGACGAGGCGGAGGTAAACCAGGGCAGGCGTGAAACTGAAGCGGGGCGTCGGGAAATGGAGAGCTGAGGAAGTAGGTGCCCAAGAGCTGTGCCGTCGCTGGGGAGAGAGGAGGGCAGTCAAGGGGCGAGGCGTCCGCGGGCGAATGAACCAGCTCGTTGTTTTTACCTGATGAAGACAAATGTGGATGCTGAGTCTGTGCACCTGTCGCAAAACCTAGCGCTACGCTTCTTGGGATCATTTGTGGCCGTCTTGTATGTGCCCATATATCCTGATGCGGCATGGGGTCCGCCTCGTAATCAACCAACTCCTCGTCACCCATATAGAACTGTCGGTAGAAGGCGTAGAGGGATTCGAACGGGGGCCCGTCTGCGAGGTGTAAGGGAAAGACAGTGCGGCAGAGAGTTCACCGAGGGGACCGCAGAAAGTGACAAAATACGTCGCGAGTTACGATAAAAATGCCTCAATCAAACCGACATTACACCCAAAAACCGGAAGCTATGCCTGTAAACCGCCATGGGAAGTAGATCTGTAGCAAACCCTAGCTAGGGTTCAACCATTTTCGCACCAGCCGTGAGCTCCCTTCCCTTGGATCATATCTTCAAAAATATAGCGAGACAATATACGAAATTCATATACGAGGTTCACCAAGATTTCAACTCCACGTGGTTTCAATTTAAGCTTTTGAAGCTTCATAAAAAAAAAGTTATATCAAAAATACCACGATGGCCTATTTGAAGGGGTCTCAATATAATAAGAGTCAACATAACAATAATAATATAAGGGAACAATAATAACAATAGTGGGTTTCTATGGGGCACAATAATAACAATGTGGGTACTACATGGGCACAACAATAACAGTAAGGAGCTACACTACCAATAACAATGAGGGAATACACTAATATTATAGGGACCTAACATTGTAGCTATGTTGGAGGACAAAGGATATGATGTGGTGTTGAGTAAAGGGAAAGATTTCCTTAAGCATGTTGCTACTAAAAAAGTAAAATAAATTGGCATTATAGTGAAAAATCTCTACAAACTAGAGGTGGATGCATGCAGTGCATTGAGTAGCAAAGAGAAATATGTTCAAAGTCCAGCTGTTGGGGAACTTTAGCATAGGCGCATGGGTCAATTACACCATGCAACAGATCACCACAGGACTTCCAAAATGCATCCTTCACCAACATGATGTTTGTAAGAGATGCACCCTTGGAAATTATGTGAAATCTCACTTCCATGGCCGAGCTAGTAAAGTTGGAGTCATATTAGAGTGAGTCCACTCAGATGTGTGTGGATGATTTTCTACAATCTTAGTTGCAAATCACATGTATAATGTAATTTTCATAGATGAATTTTCCCGCAAGTGATAGATCTTTTCTATGAAGAAGAAATATGAAGTGTTTGAAAAATTTGTTATATTCAAAGTATTAGTTCAAAATGAGACTGGATAAAAAATTAAATACTTGAGAAATGATAATGGAGGAGAGTTTTTGTCTAGTGCCTACAAATATTTTTGTGCCAATTAAGGTATTAGAAGAGAACTGATTGCACCCCACAACCCACAACAAAATGGGGTGGCAGTGAGAAAAAATAGAAACATTGTAGGGGCTACAAGAGAAATGTTGAATGAACAAGGATTTCCATTATCCTTTTTGGCATAAGCTTGTAATACAACATTTTATTTGCATAACTGGAGCCTTCACAAAATACCTGGCATGATCACACCCGACGAGGCTTTCTATGGGAGGAAGCCAGATGTATCCCATTTTTTAATTTTTGGAGCTACAATCTATTGTCATGTCTCCATGGATAGAAGGAAAAATTTGGAGCCTACAGCTGAGATGGGGATCTTTGTAGGATACATAGAGACACCTCATAAATATCGGGTGTATTTTCCCTCACTCGGGATGACAGTGATGAGGAGAGATGTTATATTTGATGAGGAGAAGGCTATGCGAAGCTCTCTATAGAGAGAGATGAGTATTCCACCAGAGGAGGAGCTTCTAGCTCCAAAGGAGGATCCTCAGGATGTTGTGGAGCAACCACATGTGGAGGAGTAGGGAGTAGGAAGAATGGAGGCACTCACTCAACCAGAATCTTCCATAGGGGAGTAAGAGAATGAAAGAGGCTAACAGGTTGGTGCAGGATGCATAGGAGCATGTGGGAGCTCCTACATCCTTGTGAAGGCAGAGGAGATCACCAGAAATATATTGGTTATATGGCACTCATGACAGAACTCATTGATTCTGAGCCTTCTTCATTTGAGGTAGAAATATCCCAACTAGTGTGGGTAGATGCGATGATGGAGGAGTATGACTTCATCATGAAGAACAATATATGAGATTTGGTGCCAAGACCAAAGAACAAGTTAGTGGTTGGTTCCATATGGATATACAAAGTGAAACATGCAGTTGATGGTAGTATTAAAGAGTACAAGGCTAGATTTGTGGAAAATGGATGCTCACGGGTAGAGGGAGTTTATTATGAGGAGACATTTTCCCCAGTTGCAAGATACTCCTCCATTAGAACCATTCTAGCATTAACTACACAATTGGGGTGGAAGATCCACAAAATGGATGTGAAGATTTCCTTCCTCAATGGAGTGGTTGAGGAATATATTTACATGGAGAAGCATGAGGGGTTTGAGACATTCGACAGGGAGACACATGTGTGTAGACTCATGAGATGCATTTATGGTCTCAAACAAGCACCATGTGCTTGGTACAATTGCATAAACTCCTATCTCAATGGACTTGGATTCACTAAGAGTGAAGCATATGCCAATCTCTACTACAATGTGGTAGATGTAAAATTGCTTATATTATTATTGTATGTAGATGACTTGATACTAACAAGGGATGAGAAGTTGATCCAGTCTTGCAAGGAGGACCTTGAAAGAGAGTTAGAGATGAAGGACATGGGCTTGATGCACTACTTCCTTGGTTTCGAGGTGTGGAAGGGAGATGAAGATTTGTTTGTGGGTCATGGGAAGTATACCTCTAAAATACTTTAGAGATTCTATATGTAGGATTGCAAGCCTATGGACACTCCTCTAGATACTAGTTGGAGGAAGGAGGATGCTCCTATAGGAGAGGTAATAGATACCATGATCTATAGATAGTTGGTGGGGTCCTTGATGTATCTGGTGAACAAAAGGCCCGACATGTGTTTTGTATTTAATCAGCTTAGTTGATTTACGGTGAAGCCTAGAAAGCTTCACTGGAAAGCAACAAAACATGTGCTTAGATACCTCAGAGGCACAACAGATTTTGGGTTATGGTAAAAGAGGACTGATGGTGTGAAGCTACAAGACTTCACTAATGCAGATTGGGTAGGGAGTCCTTTAGACAAGAAGAGCACTTCGGGAGCTATCGTGAGTGCTCGGTCAACATCTATTTCCTGACATAGCAAGAAACTAAGATCTATAACACTCAACTTGGCAGAGGCCGAGTCTGTGACTACTGGTCAAGCAATGTGCGTGTTGAGAAATGGAAACAAGAAATTCCAGTTTAATTTGTCCTTGAATTAAACTGTGAAGTAAAATAGAATTTTTTTCTCATAGAAATTTGAAAATAATTAACTAAGTTTAATTAACTTTATTAATTTAGGAATTTCGAATTGGAAGTCTTTTAGAAGACATGTATATGTTCTCCCTACCTTATAGGAGTTTAGAATGAGTTATGAATTATTTGTAATTAGTTAACTCAATTTATTGAGTTAAGTCTAGTTAAACTATTTCTAATCAATTTCTAGAACTAAGAGAGTAAATAATCAATTGGGACACTAGTGACCTAATTAGTGCTACTCTAGTTAACTGAAGATTCCACCATCAGAAACTCATGCATGTCAATTCTAAGAAAGACCCAGTTGAGACTAGAGTGCAGGGACTGTGTACTATTTGTTTTAGATTTTTCTAAGTTTCATTGTTAGTGAATGCAATCAGGAACTGATCCTTGAGGGATTGCGCTATTTTTAGAGGCTTTATTTCCCTTTAAATACAAGCTATCCTGCATAGGAATTACACATTGGAATAGAGACTTGGAGAGCTTATGAATTGGCTAAGATTTTGACTTGAGCTTGCTTATGAGTTGGATATTGAATTTCCTAAGTGTTGGGATTGTTCTAGAGAGAAAAAGCATTTCATCTTAATTTTCTGGATTAATACAAAATAGATAGTGGGGTTTTGAGCTATGGCTTTCCTCGGATATTTATTGTGTTATGTGCCTTTGATTCTCTTCCTCTATTGATCATTGTTTGCTCGATGTTTATGGGCTTCTGCTATAAAGAGTATAAGTACATTATTATCTCTTTTTTTAGTAGATTACATGAGCTTGTGAATCTACAAGATTTTCCACATGGTATCGAACCAAGATTGATTTTTAGGTCGAGATTTTAAAGAGATGTTATGATAATTTACGTGAAAAATTTTCAGAAACAAATTACATATTTGGATTCCTTGGTAAAATATACCCAAATTCAGAAAAAAAAATAAAAAAAATTGGCTGAATTGGAATTCAGATGAGGGAGATACCGCTGATTTAAAATCAGTTCTCTAGAGGAGATTTCAAAGTTTTGTGTTTCAGGGTTATAGGTGAAAGTTGAATTTTCATACATACTTCAAGATCTATAGATGGCATTCCATGGGTTGAGGCTTGAGTATTCCTTGGAATTCAACTCAAATTTTATAGCCTGGAGGGACAGGATGGAGGCGGTGCTAGAAGATAATGGCTTGAAGGAATTCATTGATCAAGAAGTCCCCAAGCTAGGAGCTATGGATGCATAGAACTTGGTTGAATGGAAGAAGTGTCTGAAGAAGGCAAGGCAGATAATCCTTGATGGAGTTCGAGACCACATTGTCTTGAGTCTCCATGGAAAGTAAACACCACATGCTATGTGGAAAACATTGATGAGCTTGTATAAGAATAACAATGATCAAAGGAAGTTGGCACTGAAGGATAAAATTCATAAAATCTAGATGGAGAAAGGTGAGACGATTCCAAAGTACTTGACCAAGTTCACTCAATGTCGGGATGAACTTGTAAGTGTTGGAATCAAAGTCGCTGAGGAGGATATATGGTGAGCCTTGATCTTCTTGGACTCCCAAAGAGTTTGCATAGTTATCAGGACTTTGTCAATGGTCAGGAGAAGCTGCCAGATTGGGAACAACTATAGTTGGATTTGATGCAGGATAAGATTGAGAGGAACACCAGGGATGGCTCTTCATCAAAGACTGATGATGAAGAGAACTATGAATTAGTGATTAAGGCAAGTAAGGGGAAAAGTAAAATTTCTCATTCCAAATAAGATTCTTATGATGGAGGTAAGAAGAAGGACATGATGAAAGTTAAATGCTTTCATTGTCACAACATGGGTCACTTTGATACAAATTATCCATTGAATAAGTCCAAGGAGAAGTCCTCAAGAGGAGTGGCAAGTGAGGCTTTGGCCTCCCAATTCAAATTGGACTTTTCCCTCATTGCATGCATAATATCTTCAATGATGGGAAGTTTTTGGTACTTAGACAATGGAGCTTCTTTCCACATGACTGGCGACAAAGAGTTATTCAGTGAACTAGAGGAGGAAGTTCTCAAGATGCATATTGAGATGGGTGACGATGTTAAGTATAGTGTTATTGGTTTGGGCACTATTACTTTTCAGAGGGAGCATGCAACTCCACTCACCTTGAAGAATGTTATGCATGTACCCAAACTAACGAAGAACTTGGTATCCGTTGCCATGCTTGAGGATAGAGGCTATGATGTGATATTTTTGAAAGGAAAGGTGTTCCTTTGACACATAGCCACGGGTGAAGTAAAGAAGATAGGGATTCGAGTTCAGAATCTATATAAGATAGAGGTAGATGATTGTGTTGGTTTGAGTTCAAAACCGGAAAATATGTTGAGCCAAGACATCAACGAGTTTTGACATAGGTGATTGGGCCACTTGCATCATGGGGCTTTGAAGATATTGCAACAAATCTCTACCAGCCTTCCCAAAGGTACGCTTGAGCAAGTTGATACATGCAAGGGTTGTACTATGGGAAAATACACCAGTCTTCCTTTGGAGATAGAGACAGCCAAGCATAGTCTATTATGGAGAGAGTCCATTCAGATGTGTGTGGACCATTCTCGACAGTATCCACCACCAAACAAAGGTATTATGTTATATTTGTAGATGCCTATTCTCATAGATGATGGATATTTTTCATGGAGAGAAAGGATCAGACATCCACAAAGTTTTTTGAATTCAAAGCATTGGTCAATAAAGATTCAAGCAAGAAGGTTAAAGCTCTACAAAGTGATAATGGTGGAGATTATGTCTCCAATGAGTTTAATAACTTCTGTGTAGTGGAAGAGATTAAACGAGAGTTGACAGAACCTCACAACCCTCAACAGAATGGGGTTTTTGAGAGGAAGAATAGGAGCATAGTAGGTGTAGCAAGAGCAATGTTGCATGATAAGGGCCTACCACTACACTTGTGGGCTGAGGCATGTAACACAACGATTTATGTTTAGAACCGTAGCCCACATCGGATACTTGAGATGAAGACACCAGAGGAAAATTATTCCGGTAAGAGGCCAAATGTTGGTCACTTCAGGATTTTTGGGTCATCAGTTTATTGCCATGTGACCAAATATGTACGGAAGAAGCTTGAGCCAATAACAGAGTTGGGGATCTTTGTGGGGTACATTGATACTCCCC
This sequence comes from Pinus tabuliformis, assembly GCA_031772625.1. Classification (NCBI taxonomy): domain Eukaryota; kingdom Viridiplantae; phylum Streptophyta; class Pinopsida; order Pinales; family Pinaceae; genus Pinus; species Pinus tabuliformis. Next base: position 692,083,059 of record CM062807.1, read on the forward strand.
ACAACTATCAAGTGTACATGCAAACCAGTCGGATGGCAGTGGTTCACAGGGATGTCAAGTTTGATGAGGAGAAGGCCATGTGAGTATGCCTTGAGAGGGAGCTTGAGCTACATGCAAAGGAGGAACTTTTAGTTCCTAACGTTCAGGGAGTGGAGACATCCACTCAGGAAAAGTCTTCCAGAGAGGGAAGAAAGCGCATTAAAGAGGTTGACAGATTGTTGGATGATGCACGGGAGAATGTGGGAGCACCCTCTTATCAACGTAGACAGAGGAGGTCACCAGAGAGGTACACTAGATACATGGCACTTATGGGTGCATGTGTTGTGACAAAGCCATCTTCCTTTCAGGAAGCAGTGCAACAACCAATTTGGGTTGATGCGATGGTGGAGGAGTATGAATCCATAGTTCGAAACAGTGTTTGGGATGTGGTCCAGAGACCGAAGTACAAGCCAGTTATGAGCTCTCGTTCACTTTACAAGGTAAATCAAGTTGCAAATGGTAGTGTTGAGAAGCATAAGGCCAGATTTGTGGCCTGTGGCTTTTCATAGGTAGAGGAGATTGACTATGATGAGACTTTTTCTCCTGTTGCAAGGAACTCATCTATTAGATCTATTTTGGCACTATCTTCATAGATGGGTTGGAGTATCCATCAGATGGATGTGAAGACTACCTTCCTCAATGGAATGATTGAGAAAGAGGTGTACATAGAGCAGCCTGAAGGTTTTGAAACCTTGGACCGTGAGTTGCATGTGTGCTGACTCAAGAGAGTGTTGTATGGGCTGAAGAAAGCACCCCATGCTTGGTACACCAAGATAGATAGCTACTTCACTGGGTTGTGCTTCACAAAGAGTGAAGGAGATGCGAACCTGTATCACATAGTGGTGGAACGTAAGCTTTTGATAATTGTACTTTATGTGGATGATCTCATACTGACAGGTGATGAGAAGCTCATCAAATATTGCAAGGAGGACCTTGCAAGAGATTTTGAGATGAAGGACATGGGGCTCATGCATTACTTTCTTGACATGGAGGTATGACAAGGAGATGGGGATTTGTTTGTATCTCATGAAAAGTATGCCAATGAGATATTCAGGAGATTCCACATGGAGAGAAGTAAACCAATGGAGACTCCTCTAGCTGGTAACTAGAGGAAGGATGATGCTAATTCAAGGGAAGCAGTGGAAGCTACTATTTACAGGAAGCTTGTGGGTTCACTCATGTATTTAGTGAACACACGACTAGATATGTCTTATGAAGTTAACCAACTTATTCAAGCGAAGGTCAGGCCTACCAAGCTATATTAGAAAGCAAAAAAACATGTATTGAGATACCTCATAGGCACTACTCAGTTTGGGTTGTGGTACAGACAGACAAAGGGAGTGAAGCTTGAAGGCTTCATTGATGCAGATTGGGCGGGGAGTCCATCTAACAGGAAGAGCACATTAGGAGGGATCTTTAGTATTGGGTCAGTTGCAGTTTCTTGGTACATCAAGAAACATAGATCAGTTGCACTCAGTTCGGCAAAGGCAGAGTACATGGCTACAAGTCAAGTAGCATGTGAGGCTATCTCGATGAGGAAGATCCTCAATGGTTTGTTTGGTCAACAGATGGATCCGACATTGATTTATTGTGATAATCAGAGTTGTATCAAACTCTCTTAAAATCCATTTTTTTATGATCGATCCAAGCATATAGATATCTGGTATCATCATCTCAAAGATTGTGTATTGAGGTGGATCATGTTGTTAGATTACATTCCCACGGAGGAGAAAGATGTTGACATCTTGACAAAGGCATTGGCAAGATGTAAATTAAAGTTTCATAGAGACAAGATCAGGGTAGTGGATAATCCTTTTCTTGTTGAGAAATGGAAACAAGAAATTCCCGTTTAATTTGTCCTTGAATTAAAATGCGAATTAAAATAGAATTATTTTCTCATAGAAATTTGAAAATAATTAATTAAGTTTAATTAACTTAATTAATCAAGGAAATCTGAATTGGAAGTCTTTTAGAAGACATGTATATGTTCTCCCTAACTTATAAGAGTTCAGGACGAGTTATGAATGAGTTTTAATTAGTTAACTCAGTTTATTGAGTTAAGTCTAGTTAAAACTAGTTCCAATCAGTTTCAGGAACTAATAGTGAGTAAACAGTTAGTTGGGACACTAGTGACCTAATTAGTGCTACTCTAGTTAACTGAAGATTCCACCATCAGAAATTCATGCATGTCGATTCTGAGAAAGACCCAGCTGAGACTAGAGTGCAGGGACAATGTACTATTTGTTTTATATTTTTCTGAGTTGCACTGACAGTGCATGCAATCAGGAACTGATCCTTGAGGGATTGCACTATTTTTAGAGGCTTTATTTCCCTTTAAATACAAGCTATCCTTCATAGGAATTAGACATTGGAATAGAGACTTGGAGAGCTTGTGAATTGGCTAAGCTTTGGCCTTGAGCTTGCTTATGACTTCGAGATTGAATTTACTGAGTATTTGGATTGTCCTAGAGAGAATAAGCATTGTAATTTCATCTTTATTTTCTAGATTAATACAAAACAGATAGTGGGGTTTTGAGTTGTGACTTGCCCCGGATATTTATTGTGTTATGTGCCTTTGATTATCTTCCTCTATTGATTATTGTTTGCTCAACGTTTATGGGCTTCCGCTGTAAAGAGTAGAAATAGATTCTTGTCTCTTATTTTAGTAGATTAAATGAGCTTGTGAATGTACAAGATTTTCTACAGTGCGAGTCCATTTGGATGAGAAAAAATCTTGTTGTTATTTTCAGCAAGGAGATGGATCCTACTGTGATAATCAAAGTTGTATCAAACTCTTTGAAAATCTATAATTTCATGATAGGTCCAAGCACAATGGTATAATGTACTATCACTTTAGAGATATTGTGCAAAGAGAGAACCATGGTGTAGCAGTACATTCCCACAAAGGAGCTGGATGCAGATATTTTGACAAAGGCATTGTTAAGAGGAAAAATCGAGTTCCACAAGAGCAAGATTAGGGTGATGCAGAACCCTTTTCTTGCTAAGAGGGAGTGTTAAAATTGTAGCAAGAAAATGATTCATTTGACTTGTGCCTTAGTCAAATGGAGAAATTTGATTTTCCACATCAGTAGGTTGACTTGGATTAGAGTTGTTTGGATTGCAGTTAGTTAGAGTGAGATGGCTTTGTCTCCGAGTTAAATCAGTAAATTCAAGTTTGTAGGCTAGAAGTAGAGTTGTGCATGGGTTGATTGCTAAAATCTAGCAATATAGTGGATTTATTATTAGTTAAACTCGGTTAATTGAGCTTTAGTCTTTAGTGGAGTCAATAGGAGTTCAGTTTAGTGGCTATAATAGTTGTTAACTCACCAATCTCTTAGTTAACTGATCAATTTACCAAAATAGTCCCAGGCATGCATGGAATTCAAATTTCTGAGTTGGAGTGGAGGAAAAGGCACATTGTAATTGTCAATTGTATGCTAGTTGAGTGTACAGGTTTTGCATTGGAGCAGGTGGTCAATTCCTTCAGGATTTGAGCAAGGAAATATGGAATTATCCTATTTTTTAGGGGATAATTTCCTTAAGGATTTCACAAGGAAATAGGAGGATAACAAAGGCCTATTTTGGCTAAGTGTTGGTTAGAGTAGGTCAGTGAGTAGGAGATTAGAATTGCAGTGTAGGGTGTGCTTTAGGATTGAATAAAGACATTGTGATTGATCCATATTCTTATCTGAATTAGTGCAAAGCAGCGGAGGTGTTTTCCCTAGTTGGGTTCCCTTGTAAAATCATTTTGTTCCTTATGTTTTGATAGTTATATGTTATTTCATGTGTTTCTATTGTGTGTTTTCCTTTCTACATAATAGTAGAAGAAATTTGTGTCTCTTGATTTCAGGTCAAATTCATTAGCAGTAGCAATTTTCTTGCAATTTCTACAAAACCCTAAGAGAAATATTATGAACCACGGTATATAAACCCTATGATAAATATTACAAACAATAAAATAAACATGGTTTACCATGGTTGACCATGCTTTATTTTCATATTGATACAATCTTTGTGACAATTCAACATTGGACCATGATTAATTTTCATAATGAGACAAATTTTTTCATGATGTAACGTTGGACCATGGTTAATTTATATATTAAGACAATATTTCTCACAATTTGGAATTGGACCATGGTTGACCATGATTAAAACCTATGAATAATATTATGACGTAGGAATATGAACCCTTAGATTAATAAATCTAAGGAATTGATATTATAAACCCAAGGGATTAATTCTAAAATCCCAAGGGATTATACACCAAAGGAATAATATTAAACCCAAGGGATTAATATTATATACCTAAGGTATATAAACCTTAAGATAAATATTATAAACCCTAAAGTAAACATGGTTGACCATGGTTGATTTTCATATTGAGACAATCTTTGTCACAATGCGATGATGGACCATGGTTGACCATGATTGATTTTCATATCGAGACAGTATTTGCCACAATGTGACGTTGGATCATGGTTGATTTTCATATTGATAAAATATTTGTCACAATGTGATGTTGGACCATGGTTAGCTATGGTTTACCATGATTATAAACCCAAGAAATTTATATTAAACCCAAGGATTTATATTGTAAATTGTGTGAATAATATTTTATCCTAGGAATATGAACCCTTAGATTAATAAACCCAAGGGAATAATAGACCCAAGTGATCGAAACTAAAAGCCCAAGGAATTATAAACCCAAAGGGAATAATATTAAAGCCAAGAGAATAATATTAAACCTGAGGGATTAATATTATAAACCCAAGGTATATAAACCCTAAAATGAGCATGGTTGACCATGATTGATCTTCATATTGATAAAATCTTTGTAAGAATGCAGCATTGGACCATGGTTAACCATGGTTGACCATGATTGTTTTTCATATTGAAACAATCTTTGTCACAATGCGACGTTGGACCATGGTTGATTTTCATATTGAGAAAATCTTTGTTACATTGTGACATTGGACCATGGTTGATTTTCGTATTGAGAAAATCTTTGTCACAATGTGATGTTGGACCATGGTTGACCATGATTATAAACTTAAGGGATTTACATTAAACCCAAGGATTAATATTATAAACCCTAGGAATAATATTTTACCCTAGGAATATGAACCCTTAGAATAATGAACCCAAGGGATTGGTTTTATAAACCCAAGGAATTAATTCTAAAACCCCAAGGGAATAATATTAAACCCAAGGGATTATTATTATAAACTGAAGGTCTATAAACCCTATGATAAATATTATAAACCCTAAAATAAAAATTGTTGGCCATAGTTGACCATGGTTGATATTCATATTGAGAGAATATTTTTTGCAATGTGACGTTGGACCATGGTTGACCATGATTGATTTTCATATCGAGGCAATATTTGTCACAATGCGATGTTGGACCATGGTTGATTTTCATATTGAGAAAATCTTTGTCACAATGTGATGTTGGACCATGGTTGACCATGATTGACTATGATTATAAACCCAAGGGATTTATATTAAACCCAATGATTAGTATTATAAACCCTATGAATAATATTATACCCTAGGAATATGAACCCTTATATTAATAAACCCAAGGGAATAATATAGCCAATGGATTATAAATCGAAGGGAATAATATTAAACCCAAGAGATTAACATTATAAACACAAGGTATATAAACCCTAAGATAAATATTATAAACGCTAAAATAAATATGGTTGACCATGATTGACCATGGTTGACGATGGTTAACATTGGTTGACTATGTTTGATTTTCATATTAAGAGAATCTTTGTCACAATGTGACGTTGTACCATGGTTGACCATGATTATAAACCCAAGGGATTTATATTAAACCCTAGGATTAATATCATAAACCCTATGAATAATATTATACACTAGGAATATGAACCCTTAGATTTATAAACCCAAGGGATTGATATTATAAACCCAAGGGAATAATAAACCTAAGGGATTAAATCTAAAACCGCAAGGGATTATAAACCCAAGGGAATAATATTAAACCCAAGGGATTAATATTATAAACCCAAGGTATATAAACCCTAAGATAAATATCATAAACCCTAAAATAAACATGGTCAACCATGGTGGAGCATGGTTGATTTTCATATTGAGACAATCTTCGTCACAATGCAACAGTGGACCATGGTTGAACATGGTTGTAAACAAAGAGTTGACTGTGAATCCCTTGCGTTCATAAACGAAGAGTTGACCAAGTTTGAGCATGGTTAACTATCTAATCATTGACTATACAGGTTCACTTTATTTCACTATGTTTGAATACTTTTCTTGACTATTAATATTAATTTGACTATTTGTGTGGTTGGCTATTAAAATGATTGACTATGTATGGCTATTAATGTGGCCAAATATGTTTATTTAAACCCCAATATTACACCTAATAGCATGACCTTAGTTCACTAAAGCTGAAAGTGTTTAAGTTTATTACATGAAACCTACTTTGATTTTAAATAAAGATATGAGACTTGTACATGATTATGATTGAAAACCTGAATCACTTTCATTGTATTCATCGGAACGATGAGTGCAAAATAGAATATGATTTATTACATACATTTATCGTTATCTGATTAAATATATAGGTTTTCTAGCATATGCATGTACAAGTCTCATATCTTTATTTAAAAGCAAAGTTTCATATAATAAATGATTTTGAATTGTTCATTTTTCCTACATCACAACATTATGTAGAAACACAAAAATAATACCTTTATATCTATAATTCTTTTATTATTAGTATTTTTTCATTATATTAATAATTTTATTTTCACTGAAAAATAGAATAGTTCAACAAGCAATGAAAAAATATCCATATATGTATAATCTTATTAGCAGTATTTATTTACTATCTTAAATAGTTTTATAATATTATCAAAATCTAAAGATATATTGGAAATGTCTATTTTTTTAAGTGATATTGTACTCATTGTTAATGATAAACAAAATTATAAACATATATTAAAGAAAAGTATTAGAGTTTTGATTTGCTAAAAAAAAGTTTAATACTATAAAACTATTACGGAATTAAAAAAAAAAATTAAACACCAATATAATCTCATTAATTTTCAACACTAATAAGAAATTTGCAAATTTAATGTAACCTTATTAATTGTGAAAAATTGTGACTTTTAGTGTACAAATAGCGGACTTGTGACTTTTAGTGTACTAGTTTATTTTCATTATATTATGACTTGCAAAGATTTATACTCCTTCATACATATTTTTATTGAAGTGTTTTAAATATTAAACTTTTAGTTATATTATATTAAATAATATTCTTATATGCTATATTGTAAATGGTAAATTGAACGAAAATTGTTACAGCTATAAATGTAAATTTTATAAAAAAGTTACAATTATAAATATAAGTTTTATATAATTATTTTTATTATAAATTTTATACCATTTAACTAATTTTTTAATTTTATATATTAATTATATTAATATTATTAGTCAATATTTTTCTGATTAAAATAAAAAAATACTTTACACTTTTTAACATTATTATGATCCAATGTTTTTCTAGCTATAATTAAAAATACTTTACAACTTTTACTTTATGATTATCATCATTGATAAATAAATAATTATAATTTATATAAAAAAATACAAAAATTATAAACTTTTTAACCAAAATTTTATTATATATAATGAATAATTATAATTTTTATTAAAGAAAGTTTTGTCACATACATTGAGAAAAATATGAAATTAAATATAATCACTTAATTAACTCAATTTTTGTTTTTCCCAAAAAGCTACATCAACTAAGTACAACCTAAAATGATATATTTTCGGTGTTGTTTTGCCAGATTGGGCCCAACGAATCCTAGGGCTCCATTTTATGTGATATATTTCGGTGTTTTTTTCCGGATTGGGCCTAGCCAATCCCAGGGCTTCGTTACTCTGAAATAAACCACACCTATTGATATAACCATAAATTATGTGTGCAACACTGTATTTGATTTGCTTTGGTATTATGAAGTTTCCCTTTGTCTCATCTGCCATCTGACAGTGATCTGATTTTTCTTTGTAGTTGCATTGTTGAGTTATATAATTGATATAGTATGTATTTTTTTTATTATTTCTACTTGAATAACCAAAAAAATTACAATATTCTAGCTTTAATATGTTTTATTCCATATTTTCTTATTGTTAGCTCTTGATAACCTTAGATCTTAACTTCTTACCACGAAATTAAGATAAATATCCTCTTCCCACTTCTTTATAAACATCTTGGGAAACATCTTTCCATATGACCATGATTGTGATGTTTCAACATTAAAAATAAAAACTAATATGTGATTAAAGTAACAAACATATAAAATCCTAAACACGAAGATATTTTGGGTATGCACATTAATGTTTGGGCATTACTCTTTTGGATGAAAATGTGAATTGTAATAATAATCAAGATGATTGAGTTGCACAATGTACTTGAACCTAGAGAGGTGTTTAAAAAAAAAAACTTTCTCATCCTTGATTTAATATAGACCATCAAGATTGATGATGGTTTTATTGCAGTCAACAAATAGTTAATATAGGAAAGTGGGTTTTACTGAGGTTGGTGAGAGCTACCTAAGTTGAGAAATGATTAGTGCATGACAAGTGATATATTTTGAAACTTACACTTGCTCAATAATTAATGTGTCCAATTATCAAGTGGATGCATGTCAATGAAGTTATTTCTCTCTTTGATGGTCATTTGCTAATGTGAAAACTAATGCAATGTGATAGATATGTATTAAAATATGGATACCCTAATATGAACATCATTCGTCATGATGTGACTTTCCCACACATGTCGGTGTCTCGTCGTATATTTGCAACGCATAGGAAAATTTGTTTGGCTTTGTTCCTTTGGCTTGAAATACATGATTTCCACGAATATTTTTCTACTTATGTGTGGTGGCATTACTAATTGTGCCAAAAAAACCTTGAAATTTCATGGTTGTGAATTTCCTAACAGATCTTTGTGCTCAGAAATTCATGATGTTTGACTAAACTATCTATTATAGCAATGTTTCAGAGTATAAAGGCTTATAAGATATCCCTAATTTATGAATGATAAAACTTTGTTAAAATAATAAGTTCATTGAATTCTCAAAGGAGTTTGCAAAAGATCTAACATTTTTGGAATTACAAAATTTCAGCATATCTTTGTTCTCTCATTTAGAAAATTTCCCCATGTTCCAGGATAAAGCAATGGCAAGTCCTTTGATATGAAAATTTCCCCATGTTCCATGATAAAGCAATGCCAAGTCCTTTGATATGAAATTATGTCCTTTGCAAAAGAATATGTTTGAAGGATTAGAAAGGCTACATAAATTTGAAAATATAGATGTGGTTATAAGAGACATTTAGCAAAACATCTGAAATGACAGTTCATGACCACTATTCATTCGCAATGAGGATAGAAAACTGCAGTTTTTCAGTTCATTGTTGCATTGGAGTTGGTGAAATATTTATTTTATTTTAATTTATATTCACTCATTTATTGTAGTTGGTGAAAAATTTATTTTATTTAATTAATATTTACTAATTTATTGTAGTTGGTGAAATATTTGTTTTATTTAATTAATATCCAGTAATTCACTCTAGGTTGTGAAAGATCACCAAATATTTATTTATTTTAATTAATATTCACTAATTCACTAATTTTTGTTATTGTTGTTTTATCAAAGTGGCTAAAAGTTTATTTATGTTGAAACAAAAGTTTGCATGAAAATCATTTTTCCAATCAAACTAACATGTTGTCGAGCTATGTAAATAATAACACTAAAGAATAGAGCAAATCACTGACAATGATTAAAGTATACAATCTCATCTTATTTTTAAATGCACTAAATGGGATTTCCATCTTTATATAATATTTATTCTATTAGAAATAAGAGTTTTTATATTTAGTGATTTAGTTTTTCAAGATGATCACAAGATGATTTTCCCAAAGCCTTTATTCCTTTGGTGTATCTTTGCACCTTTAGGGGCAATAGCTAGTTTATTGATTGTTTCCATCCCATATCCATAAAATGTCTTTGAGACCCGACCTTAGCTCTTGGGTGCATAATTCACTGTACTCAAGTGTATCATCCCCAGTGTTGTGAAGCTCTACTAGGAAAAGCAAGGGCGTGACTTTTGAAATCTCGAAGTCGAGTGATAAACATCCCTTCCACCCTTCCTAGGATCCCTGCAACTTGACCTTTCAATCCTATGATTTCTTGACCCTGAATATCAAGACTTTGGCGATCTCCTCCAACTTCGATATTATGCTCAAAGCTAGCTGAGTCAAAGTGAACTAGAAATCCTACTTCACGACTTTGTCCTCGAATAGCGTGGAGAGATTGAACGCTGGACATAGGGATATGATGTTGAAGACGTTGAGGTGGGCGAGTTTGGGAATGAAGAATGTTGTGTCAAGATTGTCAAGCACGCCGACATCAATATATTTGTTGGGTTGAGAGGGTTTGAAGTCGGGCCAAAACCATGGGACCAAGCTACGACATAGCGAGGAAAACCATGATAGGAACCTAAAATAACTGTTATGGATCTTCTTATAAAAGTATAGATTCATCTTAAATATTGATGATTTAACATGAGCCTAGAGGGATCCAATTGCTTCACTTGCAAATATTTTCTATGAGCCAATATCATTTAAGTGTTTTGTATAGTTATTTAATTTTATTTGTTTCTTAGATTTTTTATTTTATTTTATTTTATTTGGGAGATATGAGTAAAATTTCAACTTTCACGATGGATAGACTTACTTACATATCACACTGGCTTGTAGAGTGAACCTCTCAACTCAACAAAGCCATCAAAATCATGCCATAGAAAAGAAAGTATCTTGCTCTTAGCACGCACAGTATAACCCCGCACGATCAAATATTTAATGTAATCGCAATTAAGGAAAGAAGCACCTTGATCTAACCGGCGGAAGAATGCAGAAGAAGATAGTGGAAGTTGTGCCACTTCCATTTCTGCCTACCGATGTGTTGTTCCAGTTTGGATAATTAATTAAAAAATAATTCGCTGCCACGTTTCAAATGAATGCAATGTAATGCGCAACATGAGAATCGTGAAATCCTCTCCATTCCTTTTTAAGAAAATTTGAAAATACGCTCACCCAATTAGCTTGACGAAGAATATTCCAATTAGCTTGTTATTCTAATTATTGACTTTTAATAAAATCTATGAAATGGAATCCAAAGAACTATGGGGAAATCGACTTTTTTTTTGGTTGGCTATATGCCGTGGTGTTGTAGTAATATCAAATCAAAGGCGAGTGAGAGATTCATCTAAGTTTACCTACGTGTTTAATCATGCACTTCACCAAATCTACATCAGACCTACAAATAATAAGGGTTTATGCAAAACATACATAAATAAATAAGGGTTTCACCCGCTCTATTATCTGTAGATACTAAGGGTTTAAGCATAAACATACCCTTAGATATAAACAAGGATGCATTGCATTTAGCATCCTTACCGAATAAATGGTGCTCCTTAGCTTCTTTAGGTATAATAAAATAACCACCAGCTAACCACCGACTAACGTGCCATTTCTCCCTTGAATGAATAGTTCTATTTGTTTATCGAGAACGGCTTCGAAATATCTTATGTATAAGAAAAATAAATCTATGAAAGTTAGAATGGATTCAAAACATATTTTCCATAAAAAAATAGAAATCTGTGAAAGTTATAACACTCTGGTGGTTTCTACGGGAATGTCTGCTCTAGCTGAGATTTCTAATGGCTATGAAATTGGGTTTGCTCGAACTAGAAGACTATGCTACTCCAAGATAGTGCTCCCTCTGCTACTGCGTTGGATGTTGGAACCTCACAAAAAAGTTCTAGAACTATTACCCTAATAAAGAAGCTTGCAGAAATATTTTAGTATTAGTATTGATTGGGGTTAAATTTTCATTTATAAATTTGAGAATATCTAGAAGTTAAACTTCCATTTATGAAGTGGGGCGTTATTGTATTTGTTGTTTGGTTGATGGCATCTCTATTATGGGACAACCATTTTATTTTACATAATAATAAAATAAGTATTTATATAATAATAATTACCATAAAATATGTTAAAATTTATAGAAAACTTAATAGATTAAAAAGTAAAATCTTGTTCGAAGTTCAAAACACTCTAACATGTGGACTTTTGCATTGAATCTTTGAGTACTTAAATCCTATCTATGCATTCAAATCTCTTATTCCAATACTTACAACAGAATATAGAAATAAACTAAATAAAACAAAGCGACAAATTAACAGGGATATCGAGAATATCATGTAACCTTTGCTTGCGACCATTCATAAAACCTGTGGATATGTGTCGAGTTATGAAAATAGTGTCTTGATCTCTGAAGTCTCAATGAAGCATATGTCAATGTACATAAGTAGTGCCAAATGTATCTATCATCATACGCATCGTTCTCCACTTGACAGTTGCAACAAATTATGTAGCTTGAAGGTTATGTCAATGGCTTATAATTTTGTTTGGGCTCTCACAACTATGTTCATAAGAACCTTCTGCTCGAACCGACAATCGCAAAAAATTTCTTATTTTTGCTGTAAAATGGTTGATCTCCAGAGAAGGGGTTTATGTCGGCCAACGATTTTCTTATCATTGTTGTAAAAATGTTGATCACCAGAGAAGGGGTTTACAATGGCCAATGTCTAGTGAGCAACGTCTAGTGAGAAAGGAAGAAATGGTCATTGTGATACTGACCCCTCCAATCAAAGGTGGTCCAACATGTACATGGATGAATATACCAATTAGTAATGGTTGAATTCCTCCCATTATTCCAACCGATTTCGAAGAAGAATGCCGAAAATTGTTATATAATGCCTTCCAACATTACCCCAAATCCATGTGAAACCATTACTTTTGGGTGGAATTTGGAAGGTACGACATTTGACAACAGGAGAAATGGGTGCAAGGTGTAAAAGAAGAACCTTGTGGTCATTCCGATGTGATCGTACTGCTTCATTTGTGTTTGGGCTTCAGATTTACGCTTTGAATTGGTGGAGTAGGTAGGGAATTTTACCAAGGCTGGCTAGGGGCACGTTACAGCATGGAAAGGCCCTTACACATACATAAGGCATGACAGGAAAGTAGTTCAGTTTATAGGCATACCTATCTAATCTTAAGACAATATTGTAAGAACTTTTTTGGTATGTGATAACGTCACTCTTTCACCCTACAAGAATGGGTATTTCTTTATGGCTTTAGAATAACCCCATCTAAGCCTGTCCTTGGGGTTCAAGTGATTTCCAGTGCTTTATCCTTACCATGGTTATTGCTAGCGTTTATCTATGTTATTCCCCGCCCTAGCTTTGGCATGGAAACCCAATACAAAATGTCTTTCTTGCCAGGCATGCCCGCTCCTCTAATGATTCCTTAATGATGCCCTAATACGTGTCTATAAGCAATGAAAGCAACCAATGGTTTAGACATTTACAAAAGGAAATGAGTGTTACAACCCTCTCTCTAGAGAGAAAGCTAAATAAACCAACCCACCCACCTTCCATCCATCTAGGCAGAGGTGAGAGCAAGTGCTCAACCGAAGAACAGAGGCGATTTTACCTTGTTCATTTGTATTAGGGGTGTCATAAACGAGTGCTTCTTGACATTTTTTACTAGATGTAAACTATTCGGGGATTATTGGGAAAAATAACTCTTCGATCCTCTGCGCACAGAACATTAGCCAAATTAGTGGAATTGGAAGAATTGGGGAACTAGCTGAAAAAAGGAAAGAGACAACAAGTAACCCTTTTACCATTACAAAAAAGATAAATTGTGATTGCCCTTTTCGTTATAGTTGGTGGACCAGTTCCGTGTTGAAGGGAAGGGACAAATTTCAAGCGAGCTTTCGAAGGGAGGGGGGAAATTCCTCAATTAATAAGGCTTGGTCAAAATGCATGACATTGTTAGCTACTTGCCCATTCCTTTCCACTAGACAGGGATTGAAGATGGCTCACTCCAGCGGAATAAGCAGTGGAGTCTAAAGCGCTTTTGGGTACCTAGTTTGGTGTGAAATTTGTGTTGAAGAGTAGGAGGCCCTTAGGTCTGGTAAAAAAAACACATCCAAAATAGAAATACAAGTGTGTTCTACCTTTGCATATAACAATAAATTGTTCAGACACAAAGATTTGAGCATGAGCAAGATGGATTTGAGTTTCATCTATGCATCTTACCGCTATATATGAGGTTGTGCTGTAGAAAGATGTGCCTGAACTCTCCCTCAAAAGAGGTAAGCATCAACGTAAGCTATGGCTAAGATAACCAGATATTGGCAATGACCTTATGTCTCTGATTGGTATCTATGTCAAGTGCTTATATTATTGTGTGAGTCTGCTATGTGAGGTGCTCTATGTGATATGTAGTAGAAGTAGGTATCTCTGACTTCTAGGGCAGTTTCCTTTTTGAGCGGACTGCCTGTGCTTTATGCTAATCATTACTGTGCATCAACATAAACATAGGATGTTGAATCAACATAAACAACAAAATCCACTTATGTTTCATCAACTCCCTCATCAGCAATGGCCAGATTTCCCCCTATCTATTATCTAACCTTACAAGTTTGACATTAAGTAAATGGTTGTTTTATAGGTTTTCTCATTTTAGTTGACATGTACCGACAACCTAAGTCACAATCATCCATAGTGCTAGATTTAGATCAAAATCCAATTCTAACCCTATCAAATAGAAACCTTAAGAAGCAATTTTCCCAACAATTCAAGGACGTGTATGCTATGATTAACAAACAATTTTCAAATATGTGAAAGCTACATAAATCTCAAAACAAAACCAATTTTCAAGAATGTCAAAGATGCATAAATTCTTGTCTGTGCTTTATGCTGATTGTTATATATATATCCTCCATAATTGCATATGTTATTAGTTTTATGAATGTTGCATTACCCATGGAAACCTATAACTCCTAAACACAATCTATTCACTTTTTAGATACTTAATACTAAAATATTTCTTGCATAATTAATTACTCTTGTATCTTCTTCAAGTTTTTGAAACCAATCATTAAGACCTAGAGTACCTTTTTCTCCGATCTCCATTCTTTTCAATGTAGATCCAAAGATGTTTCTTATAATTACATTCATACAGACCTTAATCGTTCAACCCTTTCCTATATGTATAAGTTTTGATATAAATCTACATACATATATAAACTCATATAGTTGAGAATATGTTTATCTATATACACATAAGTCATCCTCTCGCAGACCATGCAAAAAGAATGTTTGTCTATACATTTCCATATTGGCACATAATCACTCTAACACCCAACGTAACACTTATGTATTATTGATGATATCGTGGGTTTAGTTAAATATGTTACACATACACCACCAACATATTGGAAAGAGTATGGTTTGTTTACATGTTATGCCTATATAATGTTTAGTACCACACTCCCTATCCACGATGGCTACCACATGGAAGATGTCACGGGACTTTGGATTTAGTGGCTTGGGATCCCACTATCTGTGTATACTCTAGCCAAATCGAATTTTGGTTTTAGTGGCTTGGGGTCCCACTATCCACCTATACTCTAGCTAAATGGAATTTTTTTCGAAGGTGAGGATTTGTTTCAAATGCTTAATAGTGGGGATGGCTTATGTCATAGTTAGGGTAACTACTCGACCAAAACCTACCATCAATGACTTATTATGCTATGTCATCGATGGTGAAAGTGAGCTTTGCAACTTTTCCTTCAAACTCCACTGCCTTGAGATTATTTCTACCCTTTTCCTAGGGATTTACCATCAAGATTTTGGTTGGATTGTCTTAGGTAACCATGGAGGTTCGAATACCATCCATTGCATGGTTTTAAACAAGAGCTGGTTCATCCCTGGGTAATTTCTCTTAGAAAAAACTTTTTTCCTTTGTTTATCTTTTGGGGTTTTTAATTTAATCCAACATCGTCCTTCATTAAACTTTAACCACTCGTATATTGTGTTCGCAAGTGTCACATTTTTATGCTAATGTTCCTTTGGTACTGGTACTAAACTTCCACTCGTTCTTTTGGTTCAAATTCTTCTATTCTACAGGGTTATTATGATGAGTTTTCTTTATGGTGATTTTTTCAACCCTAACCCTAATGTTATCGCTCTCAAGGGTTTCATTTAGTTCCTTGAATGGCCTAATAATGAGTACTAATTTCTCCTCTTTCTTGTAGAAATATCATGGCTTCGGTTCACATCCACAAGTATAATAAATTCAAACTCCACATTATTAGTTCTCTCTCTCCTTTCGACAATTTTCTTTAGAAACTAGACAATTGTTTACCCTGCACATTTTCCTCACATGTATGTTTTAATAGTAATAAGGTATTTCTTTATGAACAAAAGATTACTGGAGAATGTCAATGGTTTTGTTTCCCCTGCAATGACTACATGTTCTTATTACTTATTTTTATTCCTTTTCATGTCATTCACACCATGAGAACCTTCAAACTTATTCACGGTTATTATATGTTATACTAAGGTTATTTCCAGTAGACAGACCATTAGTCTGGTTGGGAATAGTTATTATTATTACGGGCATGACCCATTTTAGTATACTACTTGCTTCACCTTTATCGGACCTTGTTGTTTGGAAACATAAGGGTATTTTTTCCTCCCTTTGAGGGTTCATATTATTAGACTATTAGTTAATCTTATTGATTTCCTATAGGATTAGAATAGTTTCATCTTTTGTTTATCCAAAACAATAGTTTTTAAATGACTTTGTGTAGATTTCCTTGTAGATTCAACAACTTATGTGATTTGCTAAAACACAAGACAAGAATCTACTTTACTCTTCTCAGCAGAAACCAAAATTGATAGATGAAAAAATAAGCCAAAAAGGAAGAATATCAATCAAACATAACACAATATTTCTCTGGGGAAAGAAACTACTAAAAACCATGACTATCTATATTGCATTAACCAGAAGATCTGAGAAGAAAATACAATGCTTGTTCATGCTGAACAATTCCTGTACTAGTACAATCTAACTCTCTACCTCACAAGCCAACACTTTGCCAATTTTGTTGCCTTCCAACCCCCTACTTCCGTGCAAAATCCCTAGAGGAATTAACCCATTTTAATTGGGAAATCCACTCCCCATAACTGCGCAATCCAAACATAGGTGCTCAAATGATTTCATGCACCATCTGTACAACTTGGAAAATTATACAACTGACAGTACATTGTTCCTAATCTCTAATCTCAACTGGGTCTTCCTATGAACTGACATGCATGAGTTATTTTATGAGTGAATCTTTAGCTAACTGGTGTGGTACTAGTGATGCACTAGTGCACTACTCCACTACTAGACCTCTACTAGTTCCTCCAATAGTTAGAAACAATTTAACTGACTATAACTTATTTAGACTGGGTTATCTAATTACAACTCCAAAGAACTCAACTTGGTCCCCTAAAATTTAGGGATCACTCTACATGACTCTATATAGACTTCCAACTCAAATTTCCTAAGTCAATTAAGTCAATTTAACTTCATTAACTATTACAAGTTGCCATGAGACTAGAATTACAATTTAATTCACAATTTAGTTCAATGAAAAATTAAATTGGAATTTATTATTGCTATTTTTAACAATCCCTCTCAACAAGAAAGGGATTATCAGCTACCCTGATCATGTATCCGTGAAACTTGAATTTGCATCTTGACAATGCCATTGTCAAAATATCTGCATCCTACTCCTCTGTGGGAATGTACTCCAACAACATATTTCTCCTTTGCACATAATCTCGAAGATGATGATACCAGATATCAATATGCTTGGACCGGTCATGAAAAACTAGATTTTCAGAGAGTTTGATACAACTCTAATTTTCATAGTAAATCATAGTTGGATCCAACTACTGACCAAACAAACCAACCATAATCTTCCTCATCCAGATAGCCTCACAAGATACTTGACTAGCGTCCATGTACTCTGTCTCTACTGAACTGATTGCAACCAACCTCTGTTTCCTGATGTACCAAGAAACCATTGCTGACCCAATATTGAAGATCCCTCCTAATGTTATCTTCCGGACAGATGGAATCGTTGCCCAATCTACATCAGTGAAGCCTTGAATTTTCACTTTTTCTGTCCGTATGTACCATAAACCATATTAAGTTCCTCTAAGGTATCTCAACACATGCTTGGCTTCCTTCCAATATAGCTTGGTCGACTTAACTATCACTTGACTAAGCTAGTTAAATGCATAGCGCATGTTCGGTCGTGTATTCACCAAATACAAGAGTGAACCCACAAGCTTCCTGTAAATAGTAGCTTCCTCTACTTCATCAGAAGTAGCATCCTCCTTCCTCCAGTTACCTGCTAAAGGAGTCTCCATGGGTTTACTTCTCCCCATGTGGAACCTTTTCAATATCTCACTGGCATACTTTCCCTGAGAGACAAAACATTCCTCATCACCTTGCCATACTTACATGACCAGAAAGTAGTGCATGAGCCCCAATTCCTTCATTTTGAACTCTCTTGCAAGGTCCTCTTCGCAAGACTTGATCAACTTATAATAACTTGTCAGAATCAAATCGTCGACATATAAAACAATAATCAACAATTTACCTTCAACCACCATATGGTAAAGGTTCACATCCGCTTCACTTTTGTTAAAGCCCAACCCGGTGAAGTAGCTATTGATCCTAGTGTACCTGTAAGACCCTCCTCACACATCTACCCAAGTAACTAGCCAACCGGGCTAAACATGCGATGAGAGGCTACGATGATTGGATTCGACCTCCTATGTGACCTTAAGGAAGTGGAATCAATGGAACACAACAACCAACCTATCCACAGCAACAACAGAACCCTCAGGAGACATATCAGCCACTCAGACATCCTATCCCTGGGTCCCACTGTTGTTATGGACATCTTAAACCTGAGTTTCTCTCATGCTATAGGTATGAGAACACCCAAAAACCCATGGTCGTTGTCACAGGCTTGCTTGCTAGCATCTAGAGACCCAATTTTCCAGTTTTGTGCCAGCGACACCGGGATTTGAGCCACTTTTTCAAGCCCAGACCCTAGGTCACTGCCCATAATGGAATGATAGCTTAAGATCAATCAAAGAATATGGAAACAATGATGAAAAAGCAATAAGTTAAACAAGACCTTAATCTAACCCCTACTAGCCATGACAAGAATTTTGTCAAACATATCATCAACATGTAACCTATAGGTGTAAACAACAAAATTAAGCGTAGGGATCTCATACTTATATGAGAATCACTATGAACCATTGTTCCCTCATGTCATTTTATGCATTATCATATATTAGGCCATGGATATTTTATCCATTCATTTACAAGTAAAAACATGGTGAGAGCCATACATAGCCGCTGGCATAAAACACACATATAACCAGCATAATAATGACATAAATACTCATGAAAGTACAACCATATAGACCATATATAATACATCAAAATACTCTTATAAATACAGAGAGAAATAACCTTTCATTAATGATGGAATAAGCCAATCGGAGATGGGACTACCATGTTCCACCCGACCATAGATTGGTTGAGCCAAGTCTCTCTTCATCCAATCACCCCCGTGCCATATTCCAAGCATGAATGTGGGACTCATATAACACACCAAAAACACAAAATAAGCATGGATTCCATTGGAGTTCTCCACCTACACTGTGAGGAATTTGAGTGCCTCCTAGTCTCTTAGGCTTTACTGTAATCCACAGTCTGATCCAGGGATCATTAGGCCTTACACCGAGACACACTCTCCACGCTTTACTGTACATCCCATCTCAGTACTACTAGGCACAACAGAGAGATATACACCTCTTGTCTTTATCATATATCTTGCCATTCACTGACAAGGATTCCTAGGCCCACTGAGACATACAATCCTAACATTTCCGCAACCCACAATCTTGTTCATAGGTTACTAGGCCAATGGCTTTACCTTGATCCACATTCATGTTCAGGGACCACTATGCCATGTTTTTTTCATTTCGGAGATCCACCCCACTCAGCTTCGAATACATCCAGCCATCCCACATAATCCAAAGTATGAGAACTCATATCATCAAGGCTATAATGAAATGGCAAGGCTAGGCTGAAGAAAAATGTCACACCTAGAAAAATACACGGCATGATAGAAAATAACCACATGTAGTACCATGCATGCCAAATCTAGCAAGGAATATACACATGCAAATCTATACCTGCAATGAATCCTGATGTAGGTGCTTGATCCTACCTTTCCCTGCTTGATATTTACTTCCTCCTCCCTTCTTTGCCTTACTTGCTCCAATGCCAAAGTGCTCCAAGAAAACTCTAAGTGTCCAAGAGTGAGAGAGAGAGAGAATAGAAGAGAGCTCCAAAACTAAATTGATCAAGCTTGCCAACTGATCCTCATAAGCCTTTATCAATGAGGCCTCCATTTTCTTCATTTTCCATTATTTTCCTTCAATTTCCTCCTCACATGCAACCTGTGACCTTTCACCTCCCTTTTCTCCTAATTTCCTTTATTTTCATAAATAAATGCGCCAAAAATTCCATTTTTCCTTTGACAATTTCCTTAGCCATAAACAACCAAATGAACAACCACACTAGGGTGTCTTGCCCACCATTTAGCTTGCAATAAATGTCCCATCAACTGTGGTCTTATATACTTTTACATGGAATTTTTACTAGGGTTGTTACAGAACCTTCCCCCTTGGGGGAACACCATCCTCGGTGTTCATTGACACCTATAACCAACTTGACTACTGAAAACAAAACATACTTCCCATGGAGCTTTATAACACAGCTTGTTGCAGTATTTACAATGACCATTGTTGAAACATGACAAACATATCGTTTACTGGAGCTTTATAACACAACTCATTACGATATTTACAATAATAACCACATATACTTATGAACATTTTCTTCAACCAACAAATAACCATACTATCTATGGAGATTTATAAACAAGCTTGATACAATATTTACAATAATACACACACACACACACATGCACACACACACAGATATATATATATATATATATATATATATATCTATTCTCAACCAACAAATAAAAGGATACGATGCCTGCATCTGCAACAAGGGAATCCAGAGGCTCACACCTCAACCCTCAAAGTAATACGAGGAATCACCTCCTTCACAGGAAGTCAAGAATCCACTGCCACACTCAAAGCTACATCCAATTTCCAGCGCTATAATCCTGTGCCACTTGTACTCTCAGCGAATAGTTACCAGCTCATTGTTCCGGGGCACACTCCCAATGTGCATTTTATTCCGTCTGGAAATTCTCATGACCAAAAAAAATATATCCATGGCCTTCCCTTCTCTGCTACACAATCCCTCGGGCAATCCAGTCACCCCTTCTGTGTAGTCACTCACCTTCCAAGTTCCCTGACATCCCATATCGTTGGAATGGAAAGCATTGGATGATTTAATACATATTCTCCCATGGATAGCTTTGATATTATGATACTTTCCAAAGAAATTTATGGTTCCTCCATCCCATCACTTGACAGTTTGGTGTTGGATATAGGAAGAAATTCAATTCGTTGGCTATCTTACAATGAATAAAGTTATGGGAACTACCCGAATCAATCAACATTATTACCTTTTTCTTCTTGATATGTCCTTCTCTTCACAATCTATGTTGAATAATTTCTTCATAGCACACTTATGAGCTTTAGTGTATTTTCTATCACCACTGTAACAGAGCCCTTTTACTCTTTCTTCCTACACTTTTTGCGGTGTCAACCTTGTAGGTTATTGAAGACTAGGACCAGCAACACTTCCATCTTTATAGTTGTGAGTGGTAGACTTCCTTATTGCCATATTTTTGGTTTCAATGTTTCTTTCCACCCTGAATTCCTTCTCCAATGAATCAAATTCCCAAAGGTGAACCTCATGTTGGATGTTATGTTTTAAAGTCGCAGGTTGCATGTGAGGAGGAAAATGAAGGAAAATCATGGAAAATGAAGAAAATAGAGGCCTCATTCATAAAAAGGCTTTTGAGGATCAATTGGTAACCCTTTTTCAATGGATTTTTGGAGCTCTCTCATTATTCTCTCTCTGTCATACTCTTGGACACTTAGAGTTTCTTAGACAAAGTTTTGCATTGGAGCAGGAAAGGAAAAGAAGGCAAGAGGAAGCAAAGATCAAGCAGGGAAAGGTAGGATCAAGCAACTGCAACAGGCTTCATTGTAGGTATCAACTTGCATGTGTATTTTACTTGCTAGATTTGGTATGCATGGAATTTCATGTGGTTCTTTTCCATCATGGAATGGGCTTTTCTAGGTGTAACAATGTTTTCAGCCTAGCCTTGCCATTTCCAAATAGCCATGGTGTGATGGGGTTCTCATGTTTTGGTTGAGCTAGATTACTGGATGGATTCAAAGTTGAGTGGGGTGGATCTTCGAATGATAGAGCACATGGCCTAGTGGTCCCTGAACCAGATTGTGGATCACGGTAAATCCACTGGCCTAGTGACCCCTAAGCTAGATTGTGGGTTGTGGTAAAGCCAGGATTGTGTTGCCTTGGTGGGCCTAGGAATCCTTGTTGGTGAATGGTAGGATATATGGTAAATCCAAGAGGTGGTTTTCTCTCCATTGGGCCTATTAATCTCGGTTTTGGGATATGCGATAAAGCCTGGAGAGTGGGTCTCAGTTTAAGGCCTAGTGATCTGGGTTTGGATTGCAGTAAATCCTGAGAGACTAGGAGAGAGGAAAATTCCTAATGGTGTAGGTGGAGAAATTCGGTGGCATCCATGCTTGTTTGGACTAGTGATTGGGTGGAGATTATAGTAAAGCCTATTATGATGTGTTCATTGTGTTGGCCTAGTCATCCAGGATGGATTACAATAAATCTTGGTTTCTATTGATGAGGGCGAGCTGGTTTAGCCTCGGTATGCCCTGGTTGGTTCTTTTGGTTTAAGTCCCACATTCATGCTTGTAATATGGCTTGGGGGTGAATGTTGAAGGGAGATTTGGCTCGGCCACTCTATGGTTGGGTGGAACGTGGTAGTCCCATCTCTGGTTGGTTTATTGCATTCATTAATGAGAAATTCATTCCCTTGATTTCCATGTTCAAATGTATTGATGTATATGTGGATTTTGATGGCTCATATGTTTATAATAATTCTCTTTCTATTATGTTATTTATATGTATATTTTATGGAAACAACTATGTATGGCTCTTACCATGTTTTTACTTTTATATGAATGGATAATGTGTCTATGACCTAATAGAGGATAATGCAGCAAATGACATGAGGGAACAATGGTTCATAGTGGTTCTTAGATAAGTATGAGATCCCTACACTTAAATTTGTTGTTTACACCTGTAGGTTACATGTTGATGATATGCTTGAAGAAATGCCTAACATGGAGGGTAGGGGTTTGATAATTGTCTTAGTTGACTTATTGCTTGTGCATCATTTTTCCCTGTATTTTTAATGATTTCAATATATCACTCCATTCTCGACAGTGGCTTGGGCTCTGGGCCTAAAAAATTGGCTTAAATCGCAGGGTCGCTCGCACAGAACTGGAAATTTTGGTCTCTAGTCACTGGAAGGCAAGCCTATGAGAGCATCTTTAGGTTGTTGATCACTCCCTTACCAATAGCAGGAGAGAAAATATCATTTAAGAGATCCATAAGAATAGTGGGACCCAGGGATAGGCTGTCTAAGTGGCTGACTTGTCTCCTAAAGGTTATGTTGATGATGTTGGATGACTGTTTGTTATGTTTATGTCGATTCCACTTCCTTACGGTCACATAGGAGGTCAAATATGATCATAGTAGCCTCTCGTCTCATGTTTACCTCGGTTGGCATGGTTGCTTGGGTGGTTGTGGGAGGAGGGTGTTATCTCCTAGGGTTGCTGCTCTACGCAATTATTGTGCCCGACTCTTGACCTTGACCCCTAGAGTTGCATAGTTATGTCACCCAGCCTGCATTGAACTTTGTATTTTGCATCTTCAACCCTTAATATTTTCCCTTGGTTGTTGGAACTATGCAATGTACAGAAGCCCAACCTCCCTTGAGATCTAAAAGTACGTGGTTAGCTTTTCTAGTGTCCTTTCCCTAAGCCAGACCCCACTGTATCCAGAAATTGTGTAGTATTATCCTTTAGGCTTACCTAAGCTACGCTCTGCGTAGTCTCAGAGCTCAATATCTCCTCCTAAATGTTGGAACTATGTAATGCGCAATCACTAATTCTCTCTCCCCAACATATCACTTGTCTCGAGCTCAGTTGATGGATTAGAATGCATCATCATAGACGAGGGGGTTTTCATATTGGTGTCATCTAGTCATAAGTGAATTGCAAGAATAGGTACACTATCATGTCATGGAAAGATGATGGAGAAGGAGAAGAAGGAGGTAAGCATGGATAAATAATCTCTTGTATGAACTCACAAGTGGATCAATCGAGAGGAAGCGAAGGGACACAAGTTTGCAACCACCATCTAAGACTAAAGATCATTGAAGATTCTGCATCACCAAGCCATGCAGAGGTGAAGAGAAAGAATATCCAAGAAGACATCTAATAGTTAGTAGCAACAATGACTTGACATTTCCATATCATCAAGCAATCTATGTCAGCAGTGTCATGTCATGAGTGGTCATATGCCACATCACTATTGTGGATCATGTATATTGTATTCAAATGTATTGTAAAGTGGAAGTCCAAAGGAAACACATGGAATTTAAAGATTCATGTAAGTTGAAAAAACATAGGAAGTCAAATAGTCATGAGGGTAGTTAAAGATTCACCGTTGGTTATATATACTCCCTTATTGTATGAGCAAAGTACTTTTCACCTTGGCTCCTCCCGCAAGGAATTAGAGAGATTAGCTAGTTCTTTGAGGAGAAAGGAGTGGCTCCAATGTCCCACTATTGGGGCTAGGGATGTACATTGTAAACATGTGTCTTGGAACTTTTACTTAATAACAAAAGCCTTTAAGGCCAACACATTCTTCATTCATGGACTATGACTGCTTGTAAGACTATTATGTGGATGTTTGTATTTCATGTTTTCTTTATGATCTGAAAATCACTTGTGAGTGATCTCAACTAATTAATTAATGAAGGTATTATAGACTCATGTGCTAGTGTGTGTCTATGTTATCTTAGGCAATGGATCGATAAGATTGCAAAATACACATACACTAGAAAACAGTAAGAGAGACACAGTAAGAAAATACAAAACACAACAATTTAATAAGGAGTTCACCCAATTCTCCTGGGCTACATCTCCGGTCCAGCTTTTAGTGGTGGCCTTCTTTATTGTGTCTTTAAAGTAGAGTTTTTACAATGAGGAGCTCAATCTGATTCTCCTGGAATAGATGATGCTTAGTAGGGTGGTTCTTGGATTCCCCAAGCCACTAGAGTGCACAAACTCCCCCTTGCTAAGTCTCGACCTCAACTTATCTAAATGGGATGGGTCCAATTTGGTACTCAGTTCCTGACAGATATCCTCTTAGGGATTGCTTGAACCTCTCAAGCCTGGTTCTGTCTACTTGATGCTGCCTTGACTCTGCAAGTCAGCTCGGCTCTCTGTTCTCTGTTTCCTCTGTCTCACCGTCTCCTTGTTTCTCATTGTCCTCTGTGTCTGTTTTCTATATGTTCATGGCTTAAAGCCAATCCATCTCATGATTGTCTACTTCCTCTTCCGCCTCTTCGGATCGCTTGCTGCTGTCCGCTTGGAGTTCCCTGTCTCTGCGTCATCGCCATTGTGTAACGTCTCATAGAGAATTGGCCACTTGTCCTCTCATGAACTGACTGCTAGCTTTCCTCGACAATTCGTTATTTCTGTTACTTCGTGAAATGATTCATCTGCCAACTCAGTGGTCCAATTGGACTTCAAAATTTTATGCGTTGTGGCTTATTTCTCCCTCCGAATCCAGTTTCCCATTGAGCACAACCTCCGCCGTTAGATCTGGGGCCTCCAAATCCTACGATTATCACTTTTATCACGTGGTTGACTTGCTCAAATGTTAGCCTGCAATGAGAGGTAGTTTTCTCTCTCATCCGCCGGACACGCTTCAATCAATGTATGGAATCAGTGATTCCCCTGCCAAATTCGCTTACTGCTAGAAACGCCTCTAATATTCCACCAGTTTTAGAGCGCGGGACCCGCCTTTCAGTTTAGTGCTTTTCCCACAGTTTTTGGGTTTCCTTGTGACCGAGCGCTCAGGGCTATTCCATTTCGAGGGGTTTTGCCCACCGATGTGCATCAGAAACGACCTCCATTTTCTGATCTGAGCTTCCATTTTGCCAGTTTGTGCCACTGCGTGGTCTCCATGGGCCTTGGTCAGCACACTTTGACCGAGATCCTCATCATTCCTTGCTGGTTACAAACTGCCACTATTCAAAGGTCCTTCTTGATAGCTCATTGTTTTAGAAAATTTTGAAGTCTGTCATAGTTTGAAATAGTCATAGAACTCTGATATTTTTTCATGGATCCAATTCGGATCACGGCCTTCCCACTGAAAAAGCTTTTGGGCCACCAAAAGTTGGTTTTCAAGCATCGACTAAGTGAGGATACAATTGTCTCACTTGTCCAATCTCTATCCATTTTGCACTGCTTGACTTTGAACCCTTGAGCCCAACTCTGAGGTACTCAACATCTCCCCTATGTGTCATCCTCATCTTCCTGTCCAAAACTGTGTCTTCCTACAATTCATTAAGATATTCAGGTAACAGGTAATTA
The DNA here is from genome assembly GCA_031772625.1 of Pinus tabuliformis. Taxonomy (NCBI): domain Eukaryota; kingdom Viridiplantae; phylum Streptophyta; class Pinopsida; order Pinales; family Pinaceae; genus Pinus; species Pinus tabuliformis. Next base: position 692,109,867 of record CM062807.1, read on the forward strand.
ATAGAAGGAAATTGACTCTGTTCTTCAGGATCCTCAATGAGTGAAGGTTCAAACAATCTCAAGAAATCTGCATTCACGATTGAGTAGATGTGCATGTAAGCTGGTAGATCAAGGCGAAAAGCATTCTCACCAATTTTCTCAAGTATCTTGAAAGGTCCATACCTAATGGGCTTTAGCTTTTTACCTTCACGTTGCATTTTGTCCTTGCCGATATACAGCCAGACTTGGTCACCAAACTGGAATCTATGCTCCATCTGATGCTTGTCATGCCTTGCCTTGTATTTGGCTTGGCTCTTTTCTAGCTGTTCCCGTACTACCTAGTGGATTTCTTGGATTTGTTCAATGAACCCAGTTGCACTGTCCACATCACTGTGTCCCTCAACTGTGGTGTCTTTACAAAAGACAAAATCCAAAGGATACCTTGGTGTGAAACCAAAATAGGTCTCAAAAAAAGATCTCTATGTAGAAGAATGGTTTGCTCTTTTGTAGGCATGCTGCACATAACAAAAATCCTCATCCCAAAGCTTAGGATGCTTGCTGCAATATCCCTTGAGTAACTAGATCACTATCCGGTTAACTACTTCTGTCTGGCCATCAGTTTGTGGATGAGAAGCTGTGCTTTTCTTCAATTTGGTGTCCATCAGTTCGCACAGACTTGACCAAAACTTTCCCACAAATCGGGTGTCTCAATCAGATACAACGGAAGTGGGTAGTCCAAAATGAACCCATACATGTTGAAAGAACAGTTTTGGAGTTTGTTCAGCTGTAATTTGTTTATTACAAGGTATCAAAATACACATTTCGTTGAACCTATCCACAACAACATACAGATAATCATGACCTTTCCTAGATTTAGGTAGTCCTCCAACAAAATCCATGGACACACTTTCCCAAGGGTGAGAAGGAACTGGTAATGGAGTGTACAAGCCTATTTTTCTATTCTTGGGCTTGCTTTTAGCACACACAGTACACCCTCTTACATATCTAGAAACTACCTCGTTCATTTTTTGCCAATAACAAATTCTTTGTAGCTGTGCAACTGTTTTACTTACCCCAAAGTGACCTGATATTAGAGAAGTGTGTGCTTCTCACATTATCTTTACTCTTTCAGTTTGTGGAATGCATAGCTTCCCATAATGATATAAGAGTTAGTCCTTTACATGATAATCCAATTCTTCTACTTGTTTTTCTTGACTTAAAGTTGCATATACATCTTGAAAGTCTATATCTTGAGCATATTGTTCAATGTAGCTCTCATGTAACACGGAATTATGATTAAGTATAGTAGATGCATTTATAATGGGTCTAGATAACATATCTACAACTTTATTGTGTATGCCCTTTTTATACCTGATGACTAAATGAAACTGTTGTAGAAAACCCATCCATTTATAATGTCTTGATTGCTGCAACTTAGTTTGGGAGTGTAGATATTGAAGTGGTTGATGATCAGTATGTATTACTGTCTCTTTACCCATTAAGTAATGTTTCCACTTTTTCACACAATGTACTAATGCATACAATTCTTTATCATATGTAGGATAGTGAACTACTGCAGAATTAAATGTCTTAGAATGATAACATATGGGTTTACCATGTTGTGTTAACACTGCTCCCATGGCATAGTCACTGGCATCTGTTTGGATCTCAAATGGTCTTTGAAGATCAGGCAATGCTAGTAATGGTGTTGTACTAATCTTTTCTTTCAAGGTGTAAAAGGTTTTCTGCTGTTTGCCTCCCCACTGAAACACCTTGTTCAACCCTGTTAAAGCATGTAAGGGAGCTGCAATTAAGGAAAAGTTAGAAATGAACTTTCTCCAATATTGTGCTACTCCTAAGAAACTTCTAACTTCTATAGTAGACTTGGGTTTAGGCCAGTTTACAATGACTGCCACCTTATAGGGATCTATCTTCAATTCACCACTCCCTACTATATGTCCCAAATAATTTAAAGATGTTTTTCCAAATTCACATTTTGAGAGTTTAACATAAATTTAATTTTTTTCTCTTTCAAGACATATAGTGTCTGCTTAACATGCTTTAAATGTTCTTTCCATGTTTTGCTAAAGATCAAAATGTCATCTGGATACACAATAAAAAAAAATCAAGAAAAGGTATGAGTACATCATTCATTAATCTCATGAAAGTAGCAAGAGCATTAGTTAAGCCAAAAGGCATAACCAGCCACTCATACAATCCCTGCCTTGTCTTGAAAGTAGTCTTCCATGCATCTTGTTCTACAACTCTGACCTAATGATATCCACTATGCAAGTCTAACTTGGAAAAATAAACAACCTCTTTTAATTGATCTAATAGATCATCTATGCGAGGAAGGGGATAATGATTTTTGATTGTTATCTTATTCAGTGCTTGGTAACCAATGCACATTCTCCATGAGCCATTTTTTTTTCTCACCAAAATGATTGGTGAACCACATGGTGACGTGCTAGGTCTGATGAATCCCTTCTCGAGAAAATCCTGCACCTGCTTCTTGATTTTCGTGTTCTCTAAAGCGGACAACCTATACATTCCAATGTTAGGCAATGGAGCATCTTGTTGCAAATTAATTTCATGCACTATTTCCTTTTTGGGTGGCAGACTTTTAGGTTCTTGAAATAATATATCATACTCTGAAACAACTTTTTCTAAATCAGCTTGTTGTTTAGCATCACAACCATCAAATACATTGGTTTTATCAGGTTTCTTTTCCTTTACAACCATCAGTAAGAATTGTTTGCATGAATTTATCATTCGTTTCATCTGCCCTGAGTTTATGAGAGTATAATTATTCTTGAGCTTATGAGCTCTTACAAAGTATTCGATTCCATATTTAATGAGTAGATACTTGTTCTCAACTCTATAGAAAATAGCTTTTCTATCATACAAGTAAGGACTTCCTAGAACAATTCCACATATATCCAAAGGAATTATGTCTAACTCAACCTCATATACAAATGCTGACCTAAAAGAAAACTTGAGTTTGCATTTTCTAGTCACTTGTAGTTGTGCTTTATCATTGAACCATCCTAATGGGTATGGTTTCTTGTGAGGTGTAGTCAATAATCCCAACTTCTTCACAATTGCTTCAGAAATTAAATTTACTTGTGAGCCACTATCAAACAAAGTATCAATATTTTGATGTTTGGAAACAACTCAAATATGGAAAAGCTCATGTCTTTTTCTCTCAGTTTCTTCGTCAATAATAGATTGCGCAGAATTACTAGTAGATGCTTCAGAATTCTTACCTTTTATACCTGTGGCTGCAATAGTTGTTTCATCTCTTGAGTCTGACCCCAAATCTTTATGAATAGTTGTAGCTGTCTTCTTCTTCTTGCCCTCGAACTTCTTAGGTCTTAGCTCCGGATGCAGAATCAAACAGTGCTCATCATCATGCCCATCCTTCTTACAGTAAGTGCATGAAGCCTTGCTTTTCTATGCAGTGTTGGCCTTCCTTGCTTTCCATTTCTGTTTTCTTTTCTCCTTATTCTTGCTTGCAGTGGGTTGGGATGATCCCCCAACTTCTGGACTTCCATTCTTTCCTCTAGCTTCTAGATGAGTAGCTTGAACAGATACCTCATCTATACTAGTGGGATTAAACATGAGGATAGTGTGCCTCATGTAGCTGTGTAGACCACCGATGTACTTCAACAGAGTCTCAGGTGAGTCTAATGAGATTCCTAGAATCAATGCTCTCTTCCTAAATTCTTGGGTGTAACCTTGTACACTTTTCCCTTTCAACTGTCGAAGAGTTTGCTAGCTCATCATGGCTTGCTACATGTAGGCAAATGGATAGAACTACTTTTTGATTGCAGAAAGAAATTCACTCCAGACAGAAATAGTCTTACCATGTCTCTTCATGTCAGCTTGTGTCCTACCTTCCCACAAAACCAAGGCAGTGCCTCCAAGGTGTAGGCTTGCTAGCTGAATCTTGCGCTTGTCTAAATCAATACTCTGCACTCTACAATAAACATCAATTTGTCTAATCCAATTTTCCAACTTTTCTACATTCAACTCTCCATCATATATTGGTGAATCAAATTTAACATCTAGTGTAATCAAAGATGTCTTCTTTTTATGTTCAGGGCTATTAGGAGGTGTGAGAAAGCTTTCTTCTTTTTCTTTGCCTTTTGAGTGGTCATGAAGGAGAGACTCTTCTTCTCCTTTATCTTGTTTGGAGCATGATGAATCTTCATCCTTGTGTTTTCTAAAGTCCTTATACATTTCCTCTACCATGGACCTTATGGCTAGGAAACTATTTATGAATTGAGGGTCGGGCCCCACAGAACCTTCCTCTGACATTGTCTTATGAGGATAGACTCTCCCAATTTTAGGATTAGTTTCGACCAACTCTCCTCCTCCTAATTTGAGCTTTGACCTAGTTAGCATTCAATAGCTAAATCCAGCACAAGCTTGTCTAACCTTAATAGCCTAAAGCTCTGATACCACTTGATCTGAAAATCACTTGTGACTGATCTCAGCTAATTAATTAATGAAGGTATTACAGACTCATGTGTTGGTCTGTGTCTATGTTATCTTAGGCAATGGATCGATAAGATTGTAAAATACACAGACACTGGAAAATAGTAAGAGAGACACAGTAAGAAAATACAAAACACAAAAATTTAATATGGAGTTCACCCAATTCTCCTAGGCTACGTCTCCGGTCTAACTTTCAGTGGTGGCCTTCTTTATTGTGTCTTTAAAGTGGAGTTTTTACAATGAGGAGCTCAATCTGAGTCTCCTAGAATAGATGATGCTTAGTAGGGTGGTTCTTGGATTCCCCAAGCCACTAGAGTGCATAGACTCCCCCTTGCTAAGTCTCGACCTAAACTTGTCTAAATGGGATGGGTCCAATTTGGTACTCAGTTCCCGATAGATATCCTCTTAGGGATTTCTTGAACCTCTCAAGCCTAGTTTTGTTTGCTCGATGTTTCCTTGACTCTGCAGGTCAACTCAGCTCTCTGTTCTCTATTTCCTCTTTCTCACTGTCTCCTTATTTCTCACTGTCCTCTATGTTTGTTCTCTGTCTGTTCATGGCTTAAAGAAAATCTGTCTCATGACTATCTGCTTCCTCTTCCACCTCTTCGGATCACCTACTGCTATTCGCTTGGAATTCCCTGCCTCTGCGTCATCACTGATGTGTAATGTCTCACAACAAGGAGGTGGCCACTTGTCCTCTCATGAACTGAGCGCCAACTTTCCTCAACGGTTTGTTATTTCCATTACTTCATGAAATGATTCATCCACCAACTTAGCAGTCCAATCAGACTTCAAACTTTTATGGGCCGTGGCTTATTTCTCCCTCCGAATCTGGTTTCCCATTGGGTGCAACCTCCACAATTAGATCTGAGGCCTCCAAATCCTACGGTTATCGCTCTTATCACGCGGTTGACTTACTTGAACGTTATCCCACGATGAGAGGCAGTTTTCTCTCTCATTTGCTGGACACGCGTCAATCAATGTATGGAATCGCTCGTTCCCCTGCCAAATCCGCTTACCACCCGAAACCCCTCCGATATTCCACCTATTTTGGAGCACGGGACCCGCCTTTCAGTTTAGCACTTTTCCTATTTGTGAGTTTGCGCCATTGCGCAGTCTCCATGGGCCTCAGTCAGTGCGATTTGACTGAGGTCCTAGTCATTCCTTGTTGGCTACAAAATACCACTGTTCAGAGGTCCTTCCTGATAGCTCATTGTTTTACAAAATTTTGAAGTCTGTCATAGTTTGAAACAGTCATAGAACTCTGATAAATTTTCATGAATCCAATTCGGATCACTTTCATATGTGCTAAGATAGTTGAACTATTTTGGCTATTTTAGTTCTTATCTTATTGAGAATGTGTTGTAATGGTTGTTATTGTTGTCCCATCCTTAAGGATTATTCTGCAGGATACTAGACAAATATTTCTCATTTGTTGCTTGTAGAGACTATCGCATCCAATATGGACTATTTCGCTGGATGTTAGATAGATATTTCTGGTTCATGTGTGTCTCTTCTTGGGTGTTACTATTACCTCTCACTTAGGGGCTCACTTTTCTTCCTCTCCGTAGTAGAAGCAACTCAACATAGTTGCAACTAAAAACTCACCAAGCACACGCCCCTTCTTTTCTAAGACACCATTGCATCCCTCTCACATGCTGACAACTAGAGCCAAGGCAAATATCTAAGGATTTGGAAATTGGGCCTTTATACCAGATGGAACTCCTACAACAAACGATTTGAAGTCTAATTGGTAATTCATACTGGGGAGATGCCTTGAATGTTGGTGGGTCCAAAACTATCAACAAGTACTGATCTTGTTGAATGTGTGTTGTATTTTCTTTAATGATTGTTGTGTCTATGTGAAATGTTTCACTAGATAACTAACAAATATTTCCTTGCTCTCATGTGCCTCTCCTAGGATAGTACTATTACTTTCCTCCTAGAGACTCACTCTCGTCTCCCCTTTCGTGAAAGTCTATGTTTACACATTGCAATTGGTGGTTCACAATGTCAACTTAGTTGTTATTTCAAAGGATATGTGTGTAATCCATTATGTTATTCATTGCAGCCAAGGAAAACCTTATAGTTATGATGGTCATGCCGATACTCTAAATGGGGCTCCTACTCCAAACAATGTTAGGTCCAATTATGACTTCACATTAGGGAGACCTCTTAGTTGATGGATTTCTAGCACCGTCAATAAATTCATATGATACTTGTTTATATGGCATTTTTTTAATTAACCAATTTAATTAAAAGAGAAAAAAGGTAATACTACTACTTTGGAGATAAATATTGACCTTTAATTTGTGTATACTACTACGAATATTATGGAATATTGTGTGGAGTTTAAACCTCTACCATCCACCTGTTGACGGTGTTGGACCCACCAACATGTTAGGGGATCTCACTGGTAATAAGTCCTAATTAGACCTCAGACCATTTGGTGTAGGAGTCCCAGCAGTGGGTCGTATGGTAATGCCTTGACCACGATTTCGCACATAGGCAAGTAAGATAACTTTGTTGGTAGCAAGGGTGTGACAGCTGTAGTGAGTCAAGGAAGGTGCATGAGAGGTTCTAACACACAGGGGTTGAGATGAGTGCGCCCCTTGGCAACCTGTAATAGTACTCGGCTTGGAAGGGAACACACGAGTGAAGGTGCATCATAAGCTGGAAAGAAAGTTAGCGAGCAATCCAAAGTGATGGTTAAACCAACCACACATTTAAGAAAGATTTATACATACTTATACATAATATTCCATACATGCATGCGTAAGAAAAAAATACATATATCATTTAGAGTAAACCAGATAGCTTATAATACAATGCAACATATGCATGAAACGTGTTGGCTCTTATTATATAAAGAAGTTTAAGTTCCAGTCATACAATACATCCATGTCCAACCACTAATTCCAATAGTGGAACGTTACAGCCAAATCCTCCTGCTCCTCCAAAGAAATGTATTAGCTCTGCGCAATGGAGAAGCCAAAGCTTGTTACAATACTGTCCAAGCTCTCTCCAAGATAGTCTTATCAGAAGCTTGGCTAACTAAAATCCTTTACAATGAGTTATGAGGGACTATTTATAGCAAAGGGTGGGGTGACCCTTGACATTCCCCTTTGTGACAATTCAACTACCCTCATGACTCTTCACCTACTATATGACTATTACATCCAACTACCACAACTTGACTTACACCTGACATGAATTTAGATTACAATGCACATGTACACATGTGAAAGAAAATGGCTTGAGCAAGCCAAGTTAGACATCACTTTGACTTAGACAACCATGGAAGTCCAACTCCTCAAAATATTCATGTTGATTGACAGTATCATAATGATGCCAAGATTGGTAGTCCTTGATGGTGTCCGTGTGTTCCATGGTGACAACCATTTGAAACTTGACTCTTGCCTCCATAGCATCTGATTACACTGCTCAGGATCCTCTATCTAACTCATTTGAAAGCATGTCCATCATTGTCTTCAATGCAGCTAGACCAGCAACATACTTGTGCATGATATCTGCATTGATCGACAAGTCTGGGCTGGTGGTAATGCGCATCAACTCGTCAAAGTACGAGTCAAGCTCTAGTCGGATCTGTTTCTCTGTCTTCACCTCGGTGAGAGTCCAAATAGATGGGATCGCGTGTTTGCACACAACATCCATACTCCTAAATACTCGTGCATGGGAAGCCTGTATGCTAGTGATGAGTTGCGGGAGCTCTTCATAGTTCCGAATTTGACTCCGATACGTGCCTTCATCTCGCCGCATTGGACCTCATCATCTTAGGCAAGTGAAGCGGGGCTCCCTTGTATTTCATCCTCCATGTTTGCATGTCATCAACAGTAGCATGCAAGTTCATTAAAATACGTGCTCTTCTAGCACATGGTTGTTGCCATCTGTTGAGATGGATGACTACCTTATGCACCATACCAAACTTGGAGTACAATGCTGACATAACTGTGTCAAGGGACAATACTTCATCTAGTATTTCCTTCTTCAATTTAGCTTGAGCAAACATTGTCACCAAGTCTCCTCCTTGCTTGGACGTTTGTAGTTCCTTCACCATTCACTCATTCTCAGCTTTTAGAAAGCGAACACTTGAGCTAGTGGCTTCAGCATACACTTTGGTTGCATCGTCCAGGGCTACTAGATGTTTGCGCACATTAGTCACAATCACTCGTTCCTCAACTTACATAGGAGATGTATGATCCTCTGGAGTTGACACTCTGTGAGATTGCACAACTCTATGTTAAGATTTGTCAAATGGGATGTTGTGCATCTCCCCTTTTGGCAGATCACCAAGGCTCTCAGTGCCTCCTTGGTCACTTGAGACTTGCTCATCATCTAGATGTGGTGAAGCGGGTAAGTCAACCTCTTGGTGATGAGGCATGAGGTCGGTGTCCTGTTCCAACTTGTGTTGCTCCATGTCTACATCCAACTGTTGAAGTGCTTGTTCTGTCTCATGAGCGAAGTATGGATCCTATGATGGTTCACCCTGCTTGCCTAATGCCAGCTGTTCTGATGAATCAAATACTTGTATAGGCGTTGTTTCATCTATTTTCACATGTTGCGCCCCCTGTTGTATCTGCTATTGATGCACTTCCCTCTCCTATTTTCCAACTCTTGTTCTTTTCGGAGTTGCTCCCTCATCTCATGCAATTCCTTCTATACTTATTCCATCCTTATCTTATCCCTCTGCCTTTGCACAATTCGCATGTCGCGTTGGTGCCTCTTTGCCTCTATAGCCATAACTGCTTTCTCTACCAATGGATCTGCTCAGAACTTGCAGCTTTTCTCCTCCTCCATGTGATTGACAATCTTCCTCTTACCTTTTTCGCGCACTGGTATGCTTGCCTCTGTTGTTACTATTGCTATTGCAACTGTTGGTGCTCTCTGTGATGCTGCTTCATGTTGCTTTGCTAACCACTCCACAGCAAAGCCGACCGGTTCATTGGGTCTGGAGAAACTGTAGAAATATCTCCATGGGTCCTCCTCAGCCCGATGACATACTATGTGGATCCAGTTGAACTGAAATCTCATGCAGTGATCTTTCACAATGCAATGTGAGTCATACAGATTGTAGCTTCAGAGGTCGAATGGGTACTTCTTCATCAGTTCTGCTTCAACATCCGCTTGCTTGATACTTCGCATCTCATATAACCCAATTGCAATGAAAGAGTGAGCCAAGGTGCCTTCTTCTTCCATTGTAGTCTAGATGTCAATCCTACCAAGATGTGATATGCCACTTCCTGCATGACAAGTACGTCCAAGGAAAACTTCGGTAGAACATGCAGAGGCTTCGCCGCACTGAACATTCAGATGAAGGTGCTGGATGGTGAGGCATACCAATCAACAATGCCTATTAGTGCCTCCATTGCTTCCTTTTACATGCAGGGTGGATCCCGTTCGAATATCATCTTGTACACTAGGGTGACAAAATGATCGAACAGCTGTGTGATTACTCCTCTGAAGCTACATTTAGAAAACAACTTGAAATATGTGTTCACAATAGTCTCTGTTGGTGACCATGGCCACTCCAAGCCCAAGAACTCTTGTCGAGCACAGATTGCATCTAAGATGTAGGCAGACATGTAAATCTCTGCACACATACCTCTGGGTGACTGTCGAGCCTTCGTTACTTGTTCCTTCAATTGATGAGCCAACATGCCGGACCAGTTACATGGTTTTCCTTCTCTGGCCAGTTGGTCCAGCGTGATCACCCAACTGTGTGGGAAGGTTTTCGTGATTGCTTGGCCATATAATTGACATGAAATTATGACCAAGTATTGATACGCCTTCCGCAGTATCTTAATCTTGTAGTTCTGGTTGGGCGTCAACCTGAATCGAGCCAGCTCCTTTACCGAGTTCTTAAGAATGTCTCTGGAGTTAGCACTGCTATTAGGTAAGCTGAATGGAGTCTTCATGACAGTCACGAGCTCTAACATCTAATACATCTCATCATAATCTCGTGCCCAGAAGGTTGCAAGCTTCATCCCACTGACACTGCTCAAGGTCATCGTCTCGGGATCAGTGTGAGAGATGATCCAGTGTATCATGTCCACGCATGGGAACACGGGGTATCTACATGCAATCCGGTACAAGTCGGACTTGTGAATGTTCACGTACACCTGACGGTATTTGAGGTCTTCCTCAAAAGTGCCTACAAATGCTTCATTGACCTCTTGCCACTTCAATTTTATGTCCTTGTTTAGAAACAACTTTGTATCTCCATAGATTGGTAGACCAAAGGTCACTCGCTCAACTACTGCTCCAGCTGCATTGCTATCAGTGTCCTGTGATCCCGCTCTCTTGGAATCTGTTATCACTCGGGTTGTCCTTAAGCTCCTGAAAGGATACGGCCGAGGTAACCACAAACCAATCTTTGGACTGCAGATCCTAGCCTACCTGCAGTCAGAGAGGGCTCTCTCTTTCTGATTTAGCTTTGTTGATAATGATTTTAGGCTAGCTATTGAGTTGAGGGGTTTTGTTTAAGTTTGGTGGGAAGGGAGATGCTTTCAAGTAGAGAGGCAAAGAATAGTCTCGTAAGTTTCAAACCATTCGGCATGGAGTCATGGAGTAAAACTGCTGGTGCGTTTTCTTGGTCACAAGAGAAATGAGGAGCAAGGTAGCTGCTCATGAAACAACATTTAAGCTTGAAAGGATGGAAAGAGGGCTAAGGAATGAGAGGCAACAAAGAATCTCTCAAACAGGTTAGCAGAGGGAAGATGAATGAGCTCTGCCTAAGAGCAGCTAAGAATTCTTAGATAACAGTCATTCATATGTGAAATAGATCAAACATGAGCTATAACAGAATTCATATTTATGTCTAGATCAAGAGGAAAACATTAAAAAATCACAGAATCTGGGCATAGAGTGCAGCTAAGCAAATTCTAAACCAATCCTTTATTCTGTGACTTGAGCGTATATGAAATTGAAATAACAGAGGTAAAGAACACTTGTTGAGTCATATCGCAGCACAATAATTCCACATTTAATTCTTCAAAAACCATTAATAACACATCAACAGTCCATTCTCCAAGCTTGTAAGCAGTCTTTGATTATAGAAAAAGTATCAGACATATAGTGCGAGTCTCTAGTGAAAAATATCAACTGACCAAACCTTAAAACAATACAGAGGGCGGTATAAATAGGGAAACTCTCCAAAATTGTTTATTACAACTTGACCTAAACATGTCTGAAAGAAAATGATTACTTTGACCTAATCCTATAAGAAATAAATGCAAGAAAATATCTTCGGGCTGCGCTGAGGGCCGTCGTATCAAACTGAGTAAATGTGTTGTCCTTGGTGGCTTGGTGCAGTTTTTCTGCAATAACCGTGCATGGGTCTCTGCTCTACTGCTATTTGGTGGCATTAAATGCTTTAACTGTGATTTGAGAGCAGGGATGGGCTTACACCACTTGATTTGACTTTATTGGCTGCCATTCAATGTTAACTTGCTTTGGGAACTGAAGATTTTCATTAAAATGTTCAACTGATACTCTTTGCCGCTTCCTTAATGTGCTGTGTGTCAAATCAAAATTTAATGGCCGTTGTTTGGCCCTCTGTCTCCTTTAGAAATGTCTTTGCTCCTTTTCTGAACCTGTGTGGGAAACAATGGCTTCTGCAAATGCATTATGAGTTCGTATGGAATGATAATGATGCTGACCGCTTCTGAATAAAAATAAAAATGAAGAAAAACTTGCGCGAACTGCGAATTTCGGGCATCAAAATTGCCTCAGAAACTAATTCCAGGCTTCCTGAGTTGCGATTTTGCCTTTCGAGCCAAAAATTGATGATGATGTCAGCATGACGTCAGCGGGTGGGACCCAGTACGGCGGATGACGTGGCAGGATGACATCAGCAAGGTGACATCAGCATGTACGGAGGTGATGTGGCGGTACGGTAGAGGGACACGATGGCAGTGACATGGTGGAAATGACACGGTGGCAGGAGGCCGACGCGGGATGGTCACTCAGCAAGGTGACGTTACTGGGCGGAGGTGGTTTTCGGTTTCTGGGCGCACCACCTTTGAGCAGAGGCGGTTTTAGAGGAGGGGGCTTCGCCACAGCCCGGAGGGCGACGCGTGGCGGGAGTACGGCGGGAATACCGCCCATCTCCCGGATGCTAACCTTCGGCATCTTGGGATATGGGAAGGCCCACCCACCGTAGATCTGTGGCGTGGGCGATCGGACGGTCGGCGGCATGGATGAGACGGTGGAGGGTTAAAGCTTGGGCCCGTGGGAATATTCCCATTTTAATATAGCGCGGCGGGGGGGGGGGGTTAGAACTTAGGAAATGTGGGTTTTTGGGATTATGAGCGGGGGTTTAATGTTTTATGAACAAAACTTTTTAAAATAAGGGCGGAAAATGGGTTCTGAAGGGTTAGGGTTAGAATGAAATGGCTGTTAGTCTAACCAGATGTCAGACTAACTCCAGGACAAGGATGGGCTAATAGCAGCCCCAGATGAACTGTCATTTCCCAGACTTAGAAGAATAGGGCTATAGTGCCAAAGGGGGGAATATGTACATAGGGGAGTTATTTAACATAGATTTAGTAGGGGAAGGGGAAATAGAAAGGGAGCTAGATAATAGAGTTAGGAGTTAATATGGAGATGACAAGAAAGCACTAAGGTAAGGGACCTCAGGCTATTTTGGGGAAAAGTGAACTTGTAGAAAGAATGGAAATCCTTGAGTGAAGCAGATTTTCACCAAGGCAAATGATATGGAGAATGATGAAATTAAGAGGAATCAAGCAGATCTTCACCTCTTTGGGGAAGTTAGTAAGTGTTTTGGGAAAGAAGAAGAAGGGGGAGTTAGTTATGTCCAGCTTGAGCTCCTCCACATGGAAACTGCCTGATAACTGTGATCTGAAAAGATATAACACTTTGAAACATAAAATTGATCACAAATCAACATTCTGCAACCTCAAAAACTACCTACCCAACCTACTCACCTAACATTTTTTCTTCTTTTTTGCATGGGTGCACTTGGACTTGCAGACCCTGATTATCCTTTTTTTTTTTTCCTCTTCTCCTATCTAAATCTACACTTATTTCTGCCAAGGGCCCAGATTAAGCAGTTGGGCTCCTTTGATTCTCTACCTATCGACAAATCTGCCAAGATTAAGCTGTTTGGACAGATATCATTCTCTATATTCTAAAACAAAAAATTGAAACCTAGGGAGGCCAAGATTAAGTTGTTTGGCCTTCCCTTAACTGAAAAACCTTTCAAAAATGGAACTTTTGCAGCATGGAAAAGATGAACATTTTTGGCACTTCCACTGTCAATCATGAAATATGAAACCTGTTGCAACAGGAGGCTAACAGTGACTCCACTTGGGGATGGCTTTTCCTTGTGGAAAGCCAAGAACAGTAGGTCAGACTGCCTTTATCTTCAACTATTTGTTGTATTCTAAAAACTTTCCCTTCACTGGCTGATTTATTTATGAACATGACAGCATACTTGAGGAGCTTAGGGCCCTCTCTTCGGGCTTCAACTACAGCAAGCTGCTATCCAAACAGAAAACTAAAATCCTACCTACCTACCCTAATCAGCATCTGTTTGCTGGTTAGGTAAAATGAAACAACCAATGCAACCACTTAAGCACTTGTAGAAAGAAACAAATTGTTTGACTGACAGTTGGTGAAATGAGAAACATTGTTGGGTCATGTGCCCCCATAATCAAAATTGTGACATATAAAGGCCACTGCTGATATACTTGGTCATCATAGAGCAGACATGTTACAGATTTAAAGTTTAGAAAGGCCTCCATGTAATCTGCTACAGGATCAAGAAAAGTATCATGTAGGATAGTTTCTCCTGAATTTTCTTTGTCTCATGGAACAATTGCATCCTCAGTGACAAACTCTGCAGCCAAAGCTTCAGTCTTTCTCTTGAAAGCATGATTATTCTCACTCTGTAGGTCAGAAGGTAGTACAATTTCGTCATGACTTGGAGAAGGAAGATTTTGGAAAAAAAAATTAGGATCATGAAAATCATATGACTGGATTTGAGAATGAAAAAGTTCAATCTCATTTTGATGTTCTTCAGCAAGTAAATCAAGAAGACAAGTTTTGATTCGCGGCTACTGTATTGCTTTGATCTTAATCAACAACAGTCTAAAAAAAATTTCATGAAGCTCATATTCTGATAACAACTTCCTGAATTCATTTACAACTTGTTGGAACTCATCTTCCACACACCCGGTCATCCTGTCTCACTGTTAATACTTTGAAATAGGATTACCTGGTTGCAGAGCTACTCAAAAACTTTGAAAATTTCTCTTTCAGGTTCGCTCCTCGAGTGGAGTCTTGATTATGAAGATGATGTGGAGTCGCCAGGTGGATGATCAACTTTGGAGTGCCTGATCTCTGTCCACCATCAAAGATCAGAACTAAACTTGTAAAAATGGTTCTGAAGGTTTGGTTCTTCCCCAGTGAAGCTTTCCAACTTGATTTATAAAATTATCTGAGGATTTGTCCCCAACGGAGTCGCCATTATGTTATCACTCAGGTTGTCCTTAAGCTCCTAAAAGGATACGGCCGAGGTAACCACAAACCAATCTTTCGACTGCAGGTCCTAGCCTACCTGCAGTCAGAGAGGGCTCTCTCTTTCTGATTTAGCTTTGTTGATAATGATTTTAGGCTAGCTATTGAGTTGAGGGGTTTTGTCTAAGTTTGGTGGGAAGGGAGATGCTTTCAAGTAGAGAGGCAAAGCATAGTCTGGTAAGTTTCAAACCTTTGGGCATGGAGTCATGGAGTAAAACTGCTTATGCGTTTTCTTGGTCACAAGAGAAATGAGGAGCAAGGTAGCTTCTCATTAAACAACATTTAAGCTTGAAAGGATAGAAAGAGGGCTAAGGAATGAGAGGCAACAAAGAATCTCTCAAACAGGTTAGTAGAGGGAAGATGAATGAGCTCTGCCTAAGAGCAGTTAAGAATTCTTAGATAACAGTCATTCATATGTGAAATAGATCAAACATGAGCTATAACAGAATTCATATTTATGTCTAGATCAAGAGGAAAACATTAAAAAATCACAGAATCTGGGCATAGAGTGCAGCTAAGCAAATTCTAAACCAATCCTTTATTCTGTGACTTTTTTTTTCCGAAGAAAAAGCGAACTTTTTATTAAGAAAAAATAAAAAGTTACCTTGCATATGCTAAGCATTTCCAGAAGCAAAAATGCATTCCGTAAGCTGCCACAAGGGCTCAAGTGCTTTCGCACCCCACGCAACGTTACAGGACTAACGTGCTCAAAGAATAAGAAAAATAGAAAGAAGAGGGAGGGGGGAGGGACGCATCAGGTTTTCCTCCCCTTTTTCTTTTCAACCTTGCGCCACTCTCCCACAGTGGGCTCGGTCGAGGCAATGACTAACTGGGTTGATACATTTAGATGCCCTATTTCTTTGTCTGAATCTGAAGTATCTGAGTGATGATGCCGTTTGATGCCTCCAATGCCTTGATCCACGCTTGTCATCTCTGCCTGATTTTGCTGGGTCTCTGCCTGATTTGAGTGTGACTGTGAATCCTTGTTGACTGTTATATTTTCCTTCTGGTTTTCTATTTCAGCCTCCTCAATGGTGGTGTCTTCCTCCTCTGCTTCTGTTTCTTCGTCTTCTGATACTGGGGGGGCTTTCTTTCCCGCTGTTCTCTTCTTCATGACAGATTCTATGTTCTGCCATCCTTTGTGCTTCCTTTGTTGTGGCTTGCTCTTGTTTAGACTTTTACATGCATTGAACAGGTGACCTGTTTGTTGACATCCCCTGCATCTGAATGCTATATTCTCATAATCCAGAGATTGTTTCCACTGTGTGTTGTTGAAATTCAGGATGATGCTTTCCGGTAACCCTTGGCTGAGATCTACCTCTACACATATTCTAGCAAAGGTAAAAATTCCTTTTAAGTGTCTTTCTGTATCGATCTTTAACATTTTTCCAAGAGTATTCCCTATAACTGATAAGGTCTTGAAGTGCCAGAAATGTATCGGAAGATTGTGCATCCTTACCCATACCGGCATCCTTGATACCACCATGGTATTTGGATCAAATTCCGGGAACCAAGGGGTGAGAAATAATCCCGCACTGCCCCAGAACCATGGTCCTTCAGTGAATACTTTTTCCCTTTCTTCTTCAGCGCGAAAAATTACTATGAAGAAACCCTTCGAGCATAGGTGGATCTGGTAGTTTGTTGTCCAAGCCGTATGGATCCATTGATACAGAGCATCTGTTCTAGGCCAGAAGCCGTTAAATCTACAAATAACGGCTTTTTTTTGTAGATCTGAGAATATGCATTCTACCTCTGGGATATCCAGCGGAATGGAGGGGCTCTCTGGTACTTCATCCACGATATACTGCCCTGGAGGTATATTAACAGCTGCATGTTCTTTCCCCTTTGCTGCGTCATGGTGGGATCCTGTAGGTTTTGACTTCCCTTTGACAGCATCTTTAAAGGAATTTATGCCTTTAGGCCCTGGGCCAGAGCTTCCCCCTCTCAGCCTTGTGCTTACAGTGATGGTTGAGTCTCGACCAATACCATAATGCTGTACTGTTAAATTATCCTGCAGGATTCTGCCTGCATATATCAAGCTTAGCAGGTTTGATGGGATGCCTGTATCTGCCTGTATTTCATTCTTTATATTTTTTATCAAAGATCCTGTCCAGAAATGCTTACAAATAGTTTTTCCTGACAGGCTTCTAATGAAAATTTGAATGCAGTCCTGTTCTGGGTCCTGGAGGGCTGGATTAGATTTTTTATCCTCTGAAACTACTGCTATTTGGAGCTCTGTCCCTCCAGTTGTTGATTGCCAGATCGGTCGTTGGATGTCGTCCCTCGTTGAGGCGATGGGAGGCATAAGATCTGTATTCACACGAAGGCGCATCTTATGATTGATGGCCAGATCTGTTAGATAAAGGCCCGAACTGCAATCATGGTGATAAAGGGGGAGCGGATCCGTTCCATGCCGCCCCTGGAAACCAAGAAGGGGCAGAGGATTTGGCATTCGACTCTTTTTCCCCTTTCCGCGACCAGGGCAAAACGACCAGGGTAAATCACCCGTTAAGGAGGGCGAAACACCCAATGGCTGGGTGTGGATCGAAAGATGTAATGCATAAAAACCCGGCCAGTGAAGGGGGATGTCCAGAGTCGCCCTGAGGATTACGAAACATGCCGAGAAAGGGGAGAAAA
This sequence comes from Pinus tabuliformis, assembly GCA_031772625.1. Classification (NCBI taxonomy): domain Eukaryota; kingdom Viridiplantae; phylum Streptophyta; class Pinopsida; order Pinales; family Pinaceae; genus Pinus; species Pinus tabuliformis. Next base: position 692,127,543 of record CM062807.1, read on the forward strand.
AATCAAATACCTGTTTCATAAGGTTCGAGACCTGTTGCTTCTTTCCGTTGAGGATTCCAGGCCACGTCTTAAAGAAATCTTCCAGCGCAGAGGGACTCGCATCCAGTCCCCAGTCCGTTCCTGCATCAACCAAAACTGTGGTGGCGTCGATGGCGGCAGAAAACCTTGCTGGAACCCTAATCTCACAGAACCCTGCCATCGCTCCTCCAACTCTGTAGCCCTTTATTCTGTGACTTGAGCGTATATGAAATTGAAATAACAGAGTTAAAGAACACTTATTGAATCATATTGCAGCACAAGAATTCCACATTTAATTCTTCAGAAACCATTAATAACACATCAACAGTCCATTCTCCAAGATTGTAAGTAGTCTTTGATTATAGAAAAAGTATCAGACATATAGTGCGAGTCTCTAGTGAAAAATATCAACCGACCAAACCTTAAAACAATACAAAGGGCGGTATAAATAGGGAAAACTCTCCAAAATTGTTTATTACAACTTGACCTAAACATGTCTGAAAGAAAATGATTACTTTGACCTAATCCTATCAGAAATAAATGCAAGAAAATATCTTCGGGCTGCACTGAGGGCCGCCGTATCAAACTGAGTAAATGTGTTGTCCTTGGTGGCTTGGTGCAGTGTTTCTGCAATAACTGTGCATGGGTCTCTGCTCTACTGCTGTTTGGTGGCATTAAATGCTTTAACTGTGATTTGAGAGCAGGGATGGGATTACACCGCTTGATTTGACTTTGTTGGCTACCATTCAATGTTAACCTGCTCTGGAAACTGAAGATTTTCATTAAAATATTCAACTAATACTCTTTGCCGCTTCCTTGATGTGCTGTGTGTCAAATCAAAATTTAATGGCCGTTGTTCGGCCCTCTGTCTCCTTTAGAAATGTCTTTGCTCCTTTTTTGAACCTGTGTGGGAAACAATGGCTTCTACAAATGCATTGTGAGTTCCTCTGGAATGATAATGATGCTGACCGCTTCTGAATAAAAATAAAAATGAAGAAAAACCTGCGCAAACTGCGAATTTCGGGCATCAAAAACTACCTCAGAAACTGATTCCGGGCTTCCTGAGTTGCGATTTTTCCTCTCGCACCAAAAATTGATGATGACGTCAGCGGGTGGGACCCAGTACGGTGGATGACGTGGCAGGATGACGTCAGCAAGGTGATGTCAGCATTTACGGAGGTGACGTGGCGGTACGGTAGAGGGACACGGTGGCAGTGACACGATGGCAGGGGCACGGTGGCAGGAGGCCGACGCGGGATGGTGACTCAGCAAAGTGACGTTACTGGGTGGAGGTGGTTTCCGGTTTCTGGGCGCACCGCCTTTGAGCAGAGGCGGTTTTGGAGGAGGGCGCTCCACCACTGTCGGGAGGGCGACGCGTGGTGGGAGTACAGCGGGAATACCGCCCATCTCCCGGATGGTAACCTTCGGCATCTTGGGATATGGGAAGGCCCGCCCACCATAGATCTGTGGTGCGGGCGATCAGACGGTCGGCGGCATGGATGAGAAGGCGGAGGGTTAAAGCTTGGGCCCGCGGGAATATTTGCATTTTAATATAGCGCGGCGGGGGGGGTTAGAACTTAGGAAATGTGGGTTTTTGGGATTATTAGCGAGGGTTTAATGTTTTATGAACAAAACTTTAGGATAAGGGCGGAAAATGGGTTCTGAAGGGTTAGGGTTAGAATGAAATGGCTGTTAGTCTAACAAGATGTCAGACTAACTCCAGGACACGGATGGGCTAATAGCAGCCCCAGATGAACTGTCATTTCCCAGACTTAGAAGAATAGGGCTATAGTGCCAAAGGGGGGAATATGTACATAGGGGAGTTATTTAACATAGATTTAGTAGGGGAAGGGGAAATAGATAGGGAGCTAGATAATAGAGATAGGAGTTAATATGGAGATGACAAGAAAGCGCTAAGGTAAGGGACCTTAGGTTATTTTGGGGAAAAGTGAACTTGTAGAAAGAATGGAAATCCTTGAGTGAAGCAGATTTTCACCAAGGCAAATGATATGGAGAATGATGAAAGTAAGAGGAATCAAGCAGATCTTCACCTCTTTGGGGAAGTTAGTAAGTGTTTTGGGAAAGAAGAAGAAGGGGGAGTTAGTTATGTCCAGCTTGAGCTCCTCCACATGGAAACTGCCTGATAACTTTGATCTGAAAAGATATAACACTTTGAAACATAAAATTGATCACAAATCAACATTCTGCAACCTCAAAAACTACCTACCCAACCTACTCACCTAACATTTTTTCTTCTTTTTTGCATGGGTGCACTTGGACTTGCAGACCCTGATTATCCTTTTTTTTTTTCTCTTCTCCTATCTAAATCTACACTTATTTCTGCCAAGGGCCCAAATTAAGCAGTTGGGCTCCTTTGATTCTCTACCTATCTACAAATCTGCCAAGATTAAGCTGTTTGGACAAATATCATTCTCTATATTCTAAAACAAAAAATTGAAACCTAGGGAGGCCAAGATTAAGCTGTTTGGCCTTCCCTTAACTAAAAAACCTTTCAAAAATGGAACTTTTGCAGCATGGAAAAGATGAACATTTTTGGCACTTCCACTGTCAATCATGAAATATGAAACCTGTTGCAACAGGAGGCTAACAGTGGCTCCACTTGGGGATGGATTTTCCTTGTGGAAAGCCAAGAACAGCAGGTCAGACTGCCTTTATATTCAACTATTTGTTGTATTCTAAAATCTTTCCTTTCACTGGCTACTTTATTTATGAACATGACAGCATACTTGAAGAGCTTAGGGCCTTCTCTTCGGGCTTCAACTACAGCAAGCTTCTATCCAAACAGAAAACTGAAATCCTACCTACCTATCCTAATCAGCATCTGTTTGCTGGTTAGGTAAAATGAAACAACTAGTGCAACCACTTAAGCACTTGTAGAAAGAAACAAACTGTTTGACTGACAGTTGGTGAAATGAGAAATATTGTTGGGTCATGTGCCCCATAATAAAAATTGTGACATATAAAGGCCACTGCTGATATACTTGGTCTTCATAGAGCAGACATGTTACAGATTTAAAGTTTAGAAAGGCCTCCATGTAATCTACTACAGGATCAAGAAAAGCATCATGTAGGATAGTTTCTCCTGAATTTTCTTTGTCTGATGGAACAGTTGCATCCTCAGTGACAAACTCTGCAGCCAAAGCTTCAGTCTTTCTCTTGAAAGCATGATTATTCTCACTCTGTAGGTCAGAAGGTAGTACAATTTCCTCATGACTTGGAGAAGGAAGATTTTGGAAGACAAGTTTTGATTCGCGGCTGCTGTATTGCTTTGATCTTAATCAACAACAGTCTAAATTTTTTTTCATCAAGCTCATATTCTGATAACAACTTCCTGAATTCAATTACAGCTTGTTGGAACTCATCTTCCACACACCCGGTCATCCTGTCTCACTGTTAATACTTTGAAATAGGATTACCTGGTTGCAGAGCTACTCAAAAACTTTGAAAATTTCTCTTTCAGGTTCGCTCCTCCAGTGGAGTCTTGATTGTGAAGATGATGTGGATTCGCCAGGTGGATGATCAACTTTGGAGTGCCTGATCTCTGTAAAAATGGTTCTGAAGGTCTGGTTCTTCCCCAGTGAAGCTTTCCAACTTGATTTGTAAAATTATCTGAGGATTTGTCCCCAGCGGAGTCGTCGTTATATTATCACTCAGGTTGTCCTTAAGCTCCTGAAAGGATACGGCCGAGGTAACCACAAACCAATCTTTGGACTGCAGGTCCTAGCCTACCTACAGTCATAGAGGGCTCTCTCTTTCTGATTTAGCTTTGTTGATAATGATTTTAGGCTAGCTATTGAGTTGAGGGGTTTTGTTTAAGTTTGGTGGGAAGGGAGATGCTTTCAAGTAGAGAGGCAAAGCATAGTCTGGTAAGTTTCAAACCATTGGGCATGGAGTCATGGAGTAAAACTGTTGGTGCGTTTTCTTGGTCACAAGAGAAATGAGGAGCAAGGTAGCTGCTCATGAAACAACATTTAAGCTTGAAAGGATGGAAAGAGGGCTAAGGAATGAGAGGCAACAAAGAATCTCTCAAACAGGTTAGCAGAAGGAAGATGAATGAGCTCTGCCTAAGAGCAGCTAAGAATTCTTAGATAACAGTCATTCATATGTGAAATAGATCAAACATGAGCCATAACAGAATTCATATTTATGTCTAGATCAAGAGGAAAACATTAAAAAATCACAGAATCTGGGCATAGAGTGCAGCTAAGCAAATTCTAAACCAATCCTTTATTCTGTGACTTGAGCATATATGAAATTGAAATAACAGAGGTAAAGAACACTTATTGAGTCATATCGCAGCACAATAATTCCACATTTAATTCTTCAGAAACCATTAATAACACATCAACAGTCCATTCTCCAAGCTTGTAAGCAGTCTTTGATTATAGAAAAAGTATCAGACATATAGTGCGAGTCTCTAGTGAAAAATATCAACTGACCAAACCTTAAAACAATACAGAGGGCGGTATAAATAGGGAAACTCTCCAAAATTGTTTATTACAACTTGACCTAAACATGTCTGAAAGAAAATGATTACTTTGACCTAATCCTATCAGAAATAAATGCAAGAAAATATCTTCGGGCTGCGCTGAGGGCCGTCATATCAAACTGAGTAAATGTGTTGTCCTTGGTGGCTTGGTGCAGTTTTTCTGCAATAACTGTGCATGGGTCTCTGCTCTACTGCTATTTGGTGGCATTAAATGCTTTAACTGTGATTTGAGAGCAGGGATGGGCTTACACCACTTGATTTGACTTTGTTGGCTGCCATTCAATGTTAACCTGCTTTGGGAACTGAAGATTTTCATTAAAATATTCAACTGATACTCTTTGCCGCTTCCTTGATGTGTTGTGTGTCAAATCAAAATTTAATGGCCACTGTTCGTCCCTCTGTCTCCTTTAGAAATGTCTTTTCTCCTTTTCTAAACCTATGTGGGCAACATTGGCTTCTGCAAATGCATTGTGAGTTCGTCTAGAATGATAATGATGCTGACCGCTTCTGAATAAAAATAAAAATGAAGAAAAACCTGTGCAAACTGCGAATTTCGGGCATCAAAAACTGCCTCAGAAACTGATCCCGGGCTTCTTGAGTTGCGATTTTGCCTTTCGCGCCAAAAATTGATGATGACGTCAGCGGGTGGGACCCAGTACGGCGGATGACGTGGCAGGATGATGTCAGCAAGGTGACATCAGCATGTACGGAGGTGACGTGGCGGTATGGTAGATGGACACGGTGGCAGTGACACAGTGGCAGTGACACGGTGGCAGGGGCATGGTGGCAGGAGGCCGACGCGGGATGGTGACTCAGCAAAGTGACGTTACTGGGAGGAGGTGGTTGCCAGTTTCTGGGCACACCGCCTTTGAGCAGAGGCGATTTTGGAGGAGGGGGCTCCGCCACAGCCGGGAGGGCGACGCATGGCGGGAGTACGGCGAGAATACCGCCCATCTCTCGGACACTAACCTTCGGCATCTTGGGATATGGGAAGGCCTGCCCACCGTAGATCTGTGGCACAGGCAATCGGATGGTCGACGGCATGGATGAGACGGCGGAGGGTTAAAGCTTGGGCCCGCGGGAATATTCGCATTTTAATATAGCGCGACGGGGGGGGGGGGGGGTTAGAACTTAGGAAATGTGGGTTTTTGGGATTATGAGCGGGGGTTTAATGTTTTATGAACAAAACTTTAGGATAAGGGCGGAAAATGGGTTCTGAAGGGTTAGGGTTAGAATGAAATGGCTGTTAGTCTAACCAGATGTCAGACTAACTCCAGGACATGGATGGGCTAATAGCAGCTCTAGATGAACTGTCATTTCCCAGACTTAGAAGAATAGGGCTATAGTGCCAAAGGGGGGAATATGTACATAGGGGAGTTATTTAACATAGATTTAGTAGGGGAAGGGGAAATAGATAGGGAGCTAGATAATAGAGTTAGGAGTTAATATGGAGATGACAAGAAAGCGCTAAGGTAAGGGACCTTAGGTTATTTTGGGAAAAGTGAACTTGTAGAAAGAATGGAAATCCTTGAGTGAAGCAGATCTTCACCAAGGCAAATGATATGGAGAATGATGAAATTAAGAGGAATCAAGCAGATCTTGACCTCTTTGGGGAAGTTAGTAAGTGTTTTGGGAAATAAGAAGAAGGGGGAGTTAGTTATGTCCAGCTTGAGCTCCTCCACATGGAAACTGCCTGATAACTGTGATCTGAAAAGATATAACACTTTGAAACATAAAATTGATCACAAATTAACATTCTGCAACCTCAAAAACTACCTACCCAACCTACTCACCTAACATTTTTTCTTCTTTTTTGCATGGGTGCACTTGGACTTGCAGACCCTGATTATCCTTTTTTTTTTTTCTCTTCTCCTATCTAAATCTACACTTATTTCTGCCAAGGGCCCAGATTAAGTAGTTGAGCTCCTTTGATTCTCTACCTATCTACAAATCTGCCAAGATTACGTTGTTTGGACAGATATCATTCTTTATATTCTAAAACAAAAAATTGAAACCTAGGGAGGCCAAGATTAAGCTGTTTGGCCTTCCCTTAACTGAAAAACCTTTCAAAAATGGAACTTTTGCAGCATGGAAAAAATGAACGTTTTTGGCACTTCCACTATCAATCATGAAATATGAAACCTGTTGCAACAGGAGGCTAACAGAATCCATTGATTCTATACTGCTAAGAGGAGGATAAACACCTAAAATACCTGGAGACAAGCAACATGCATGGCAAGAAATCTGTCAGTGAAATCGAAAGCAAAATCGGGGAATGACAGAACACATACCTAGGGATAGGCAAGATTGCACAATTTCTTCTGGGAGGCTCGGTGACTGGCTACTAGAACTGCGCAAAAGACAGTCTGGGTTGTCTGGGAGGTAAGAATGGTTGTTGGATTTGCACAATTCGTAGTCCAAATTGGCTGCTGGCTGTTGGGATTTCGCAATGCATAATTCCAGTTGGGAGTGACTTTAGGCTCAAGTACTACATTGTGCAATTTTTTGGGCCAGCAGTCACTGTCCCTCAAAAAAGCACAAAACAGTCCTGGAAGACAGTGTTGGGAAGAAATGAGCATTTTTGGAGAGGAAGACAGAGCATTCCTTCGCCAGATTGTGCAATGTTGTCTCAGTGAAGGCAAAGTCTGGGCCAAGGTTGGCCAGACTCGCCGATGGGAAACTTAAAGCAAATATGAAAGTGAATGCATGGCAACACTAGGTGAAAGAAGAAGTGATTGACAATGCATGCAAACATAAATGATAGATTCACTAAACAAATCAATATGCATGTGGGTGAAGCGAGTCGTTGAATTGACGACCATTCATGCAAAATAGTTGCATGCATGCGACAGTAATGAGATAGCAACGAAAACTAAAACAATCTTAGGAGAATCTAGTAGACATGTAAATGACAGAAAGCGTTCAAAGAAATTAAGCAAACAACACTCACACAAGTGAATACACAAAAAGTGACAGAAATGTTGAAAAAGACAAGTTGAGTCCACTTACCCGTGAATAGCTGAGCTGGATGTGTCGAAGAGTCTTGGATGTGTTGTGGGATGTCAGAGCTCCAAGATCAATGTGAAAGAATGAGCTCTGATGCGTCAAATAAATAAGTTTTGAGCTCATGACGCGCATGCCGCAAATCTAGAAAAAAGCAACACTTGGAGGAAAGTTTCTAAAACAAGTTTGCATGTAACCTCCAATTGCTAAAAATAGTTCCCTGAATCATGGGATGCCTTTTACATGTTGCTTTTTTCTATTCTGAGAAAAAGCAAGCCATGCATGCAAGTCAAGTTTCCTTGGTCCCAGGTGGAACTAGTCAACCCAACTGCTCATGCATGAAGCTACTCAACTATTTGGAGGAAATGCGCATTTCTGGCTGGGAGCTGGGCTCATTGCCCAAGAGATTTGTGCAATTTCTAGGTAGAGCAGCTAATTGCTTCCCAGATTTGCACAAATTCTGGGCTGAGCAACCCTACTAGGGAAAATTGCGCAATATTCACTGTGAGGGTTGATTGTCAGAATTGCGCAATTCTCGAGCCCAGCAGGCTGCCAGATAGGATTGCGTAATTTCTAGATGGAAGGCTGGTTGCCCTCCAGAAATGCGCAATTTCTTGGGGAGTCGCTCAGCCTGCAGCTGGACCAAGTCTGAATGAACAGCCTGTGAGGGGAATGCATGAAGATATGATTGACAGGTTGTCCGTGTGCAAGAAAAACACTGAAGCTTGTGTACTTGATGAAGCAAGACAAGGTGTTGTGAAAAGTTGGTAGGGAGGCTCCAAAACGAAGCTAAGGAAAAATTTTGGAGGGTGGTTGTAGCCGCTACAACACCACCTAATAATTATTTATTGATAATTAAATTAAATTCTTTAGACCATATTGTAAAATAGACATGTCTATGACCGTAGGTAATTATTGATAATTAAATTAAAATTCTAGAAGTTCTATTAAAAAATAGACATGCCTAATGGCATAAAAATGTAACTTTGTAATTTTTATAAAAACCTCAACAGGCTCGAAACCATTACAATAAATATGCATTATGAGCTCCAAATGTCACATTCTAAAATTCAATAAACCATTCAATATAAATTAGATATGTTGTGTTTTAAAATTAAATTTGAATAAAGAGAATAACAACATTTCTCCCTACTATCTAAACTAAACTCAATTGATCTTTTTAATAAAAATCTTAATAATATTAACTAAATTATAAATATATACTTCTAAAATAAAATTCAAAATTATAAATAAATAAATTTATATACTCTTTTTCATCTCCATCATTATCATTATCAATATCATTATCATTATTATTATTATTATAATAAATATATCTCTCACTTACGGATCTAAATACATTTCTCATAAAATATATGAACAAAATTTGATAACAATTAAACTTATTGAATAAATCGAATTTTTATGATTGAATTTACAATTTAGCTTTTCTAAACACTATGGGCATTGTTTATTAGTTTTATGGTTTTGTTGAGACATCGAGAGCATTTTTTTCGCATGAGAATATATTGGGTTGCTGGGACATCAAGAACATTAATATACCTTACTAGTTTATAACGCTTAAATGGCTTGAAACTTTTTACTAGTTTAAAATGCTTATAAATAGTTTGAAACTTTTTTAAATAAAGGCAATTACATTTTGCATGAGAATATATTGAATTAATTTTGGCGTTAAATTTTTTATAAAAATAATTATATTTTTAATATTTAAAATAAAGGATATATTTAGTTAATATTTGAAATAAGTGTTTTCGAAAATAAAATAATATTTTAAATAGAAATTTGATGAGTTTGTTCTTTTAATTAGTTTTAATGTTGCATAAATCAAAACTCCGTAAATATGCACATCTTATGAGAAAATTATTATCTCCACAAATAATAAGCAAAATATTCTTTTAACATATTTTATTTAAAGAAATAAATATATAAAAAAGAAAACATCACCCATAACAAGGGTTGAAGAGGCACAAAACCCTTAAATTCAACTCACACATAAATTCAATTGTTATAAAGCTTAATACTTTGTGGACATTCTTTCGTGCTTCACAATAAAAGTAAAAGGTCCTTAATACAATGGTTTATAGGAAAATTGCCTATGGAGTGAAAAGGTTTAATATTATTTTTAATAAAAATATGAGTGAAAGAAAAAAAATATGGATGAAATAAAATTATATATGGATGTAAAAATGGAATATTTAATTAAATGTATGTTTCACAAATAGCATGGAGCTAAAGAAATTTTTTATGGAAAAATTTTGTACATGTGTATGGGGAAAAGAGTTGGGTAGAAAGAAGAAGTACTACATTGAGGAACTCAACCCTACGTGTGATCTACAACAAAAAGAATTCATTGGAGCTAGCATTTGGTAGAGGGCAAAGGTTCTTATTGCTCAATTGAGAAACATGACAGTGGAAAAGGCCTAAAGAAGCTTGGGAAGAACGAGTGTGTACATTTTGCAAATCTGGGGCAGTGGGATCAGAAAAACATTTCATTTTGGAATGTGATGCATTAAAAGATATAAGAGAGAGTTATCAATGTTTATTTTAATGATGAAATGTATTAATGGAGTGACGGTTCAACCGAACCTTAGATTAGGAGTTTGTTCTTGATTTCTAGGGTGTTGTTTCAACTTCCCTAATTGTGTGTGAATTATATATTTCTCATGTAATGATTGTAATTATAGAGCGTGTTCTGCAGAGGTAGTCTCTAGGTGGTGTTCCACACCTATGAGCTACTCAGGTTCAATTCAATTAATTTGATTCTTATGTTTTTAACATGGTATCAGAGCTATAGGGCTGAGGACTGCCTATAACCCTGAGTGGAGGAGTTATAGTGAAGACTGGGAGGAAGATCTATGTGCCTGGGAGGAAGATCTAGGAGGCGCGGTTTTTAAGGGCAATCGGTGTGGGATCCAACACCATAGTTGTGCCAATACAGTGCTGCCCTACACATCTTTTATGTTCTAGCCAACGCGGCTCTACTGCAGTCAAGGGGCACCAAGTCTGCTGTGTGAGAAGAGGACGCAGATAGGAGCGTGGTTGTTGAGGCTCATTGATTAGAGTGATTTGTGTTAGCTGTTGATTGAACCTGTGGCATGGAGGATTAATCGACTGCGTGAATAAGTAGAGGCTGATCTGCTACTATTAACGGAGGTAGAGCTGCGCTGGATCTGTTATGGTGTGGATCAGAGTGCAGCCTATGGTGCTGGTGGACGTGCACGAAGCGTGGTGATTAGGCCGACGGAGGTGTGGGGAGATCCGTGGAGGCTGTGGTGAGCTGAAGAAGGAGGATTGACTAAGCTTGGAATGGCGTTCTCGATTTTTTATCTATCGATGTCGATCAAAGGAAGGATTCTTGGTGTTCTACCGAACAAGGATCACGATAGTTTGGTATTTCTTTTGTTGTTTCTGTTTCTGTTGGTTATATTGGTGGTAAATGGGATGTTGAAGCCAAAGAGGTCTTCTCCCTCACCACTGCTCCTGCGCTGTTACATTGTCCCCTCTTGCCCCTGCCCCCGAGTCACCTGAAACAATGCCTTTCTAGTTGGCCCCTCCAGATGCAACAAATGTTGGAAATAATACTGAGAGGGGGGGGGGGGGGGGGGTGAATCAGTATTATCAGGTTAATTATTTTTCAATTCATACACAGATTTGTATACACTACTTAGGTTAGTGAAACTAGCATATATACGCAACTTCAGTTAAGGAAACTAGCGTATAACTTACAGACTTATAATTTAATTATTCTTCAGATGCTGATCTTTAATCTGTGTGTCAGAAACATATAAACATTAACCAAGAACAGAAAAATAGTGCAGACAGTCACTCACAAGAACACAAGATATAAGGTGGAAACCCAATGTGGGTGAAAACCACCTACTGCAATTCGTCTCTATCTTCTTTCAATTAGAAACTTATTTTTACAATGATTCTGTACTAGTGCAGTCTTATACCAGTACGCAAGCTGCAACCTGCAGAAGGCTACAACCTTCTCTCATTCTCCAGCTTCTCTTGGAAGGGAGCTACAACCCCCTTAGCTCTTGTACTAGCTGAGGTACTAGTACATAGGTGCTAACCTACAGAAGACTACAACCTTCTCTTTTCTTCCAAGGACCACATTTCATAAATTTTCAGACTGGATCCATAAATATCAAGTATATCTACATCAACCAATCTTCTTTGTACAACCCAATACTAAATCAAACAATCACTTCTCTGAATGCTGTAACCAGTTAATAACAATGACCTGACACCAATATCGAACCCATAATACTGCAACAATAAGCCAAAGTAGCTAAAACATATTTTATGAGATGTACACTACTTCAAAATGAGGAACCTGCATGCACATGCTTCTGTGTGAAGGCAAACCTACGTATACACTTCTTTGAATTACTAAAATAGCGTGTATACGCGCCTTTTCTACACCGAACCTACGTCCAAATCTATGAAAGACAGTTTTCCCTTTGCAAGTATTAAAGCATTAATTATACCCAGATTATCAGATTCATAGATCAATTCATGCGTCAAATATAATAGATTAGAATCACACAAAGATACTACAATTCAAGTCTTGAGATTTGACCCTTCAATAGGACTTATCCATCTTGTAATGCTCAAGTTCCTCCTTGATTCAGATCCAGCTATGCACCATAAGCTAATTCACCAGTATTCTAGTTCTTGCTCCTCATAAGATATTCAACTTTAGTCGATGCCCTTGCCAAATGATTTCCTTTCCCTTTTATACCCTTAGGCCTTACTCAAACCATGGTCCAAAACCATTATAGAATCAATACTAGGGACCCAATACCTGGGTTCAACACTTTGGATGCAATACCGAGGACCAAAACCATAGGTTCAAATATGTCGAACTAAATACCATGGACCAACCATAAGTTTTCCCGCATGTACGCGCTTTTCTTTGTATGAAAGTGTGTGCATATGTATACGTGCCTTTTGATTAGCAATCCCGCGTGTATATGCGCCTTTGTTAGGAGGAACCTGTGTATACCTCATTTTCTTTCATTCTGAGAGCCTGAACTATGATCTGCCATTTGAGTGAGTTGCCATCAAGGACAACACCTGTGCCATAGAGCCAAACCTGTGTCATAATACCAACAACAAACACCTCCAATGATAGAAACACTTCAAGCGCCTCTGCTGCCACCCTGTTACTTTTCTTCATCGGATGTGTTGGAGTTTTGATGTTATAAGCGAAAAGCAACCGCCCCTGATCGTCTAGTTATTATTTTACAGGGATGCAAACTATGGATATTGGAATTTTTTAAATTAAGATTTCAATTAAAGTTTTTTAAATTAAAAGTTTTTTTTTTTTTTAAATTTAATTATTTAATTAAAAAAGGGGGCTCATTATTTGATAAAGGGGGCGAAATTTTTAAAGAAGGAATTTGGAGTGATCTCTTAAAAAAGGGATCTGGGCTCAGTTTTAATTGAAGTTTTCATTGGATCTGGCATTTGCAGTATTTTTTAAGATCTGGGGTTGTTTTTTTTAAGTTGCTGGGGTTGAAGTTTTTTTTATTCAAGATGAATAATCAGTTAGCAGAAGCATACCTCAATGAGAATAACAAGATGGATGGATCCAATTATTTTGGTTGGAAATTTAAGTTGCAGACCCTGCTTGACGGACACAATGCATGGGCAATTGTGAATAATGATGAGGTGAAGCCGAATATGATTGTAGGAGGAACAACAGAAACAATCCAAGACTGGGATAAGCAGAAGACTAAGGTGATAATGCTCTTGAAATTGTCTATCAGAGATTGCATTATTCCCCACATTCGTGATTGCAAGACTGCACCAGAAATCTAGAAGATGCTCAAGGATCTCTATGAGATCAAGAACACTAATTGATTATTGTTCTTGAAGAGAAATAACCTCCCCATCAAGATGGAGGAGAATGAGACAGTTGTATCATTTATTTCACAGATCAAGGAGCTCAAGAACAAGCTAGGTGACATCGGTGAAGCTATGTCAGATACAGATTTGGTCACGATTACCATGAATGGTATGACTGACGAGTATCAGATGTTCGTCACTGGCTTGAATGCAAAAGAAAAAGCCCCCTTGTTTGAAGAATTGACAGGGATCCTCATGCAAGAGGAGGAAAGGCAACTCACTCATAAAAATCAGAGTTTAAATATGGGCTTAATGGCAAAGAAGAAGCCCTTCAGAGGAAAGCCAAATGCAGCACAGAAGAGTAATGCAACCCCATAGAGAAATATGCACCCACCTCAAGGTACGTCTTTCAATAGAAATGACTCTACGACCAAATGTTTTTATTGTGGTAGAACCTACCATATAGCCAAATATTGCATGAAGAATAAGTCTGATGAAGGTTAGAAGAGACACAAACAACATGCAGGTCATTTTGTTGTTGACTAAAACAGGCACCCAAGTCATGGTATGACAAAATTGATTCATTTTTCCTACAACATGGTTACAAAAGAAGTAAAAATGACCCGAATCTTTATACCATATTTGATAAAGAGGGAACGATTGTTTTGATTTCTTTATATGTAGATGATCTAATCATTACAGGGAATGCTGATAATCTCATTAAAGAAATCAAGGAGCAGATGTCACAAGTCTTTGAGATGAAATACCTTGGAGAGATACATTACTATTTGGGTCTGGAAGTCTGGAGGGATTCTGGAAAAACTTTTTTGTCACAGAGTAAGTATGTTAGGAGCTTATAGGAAAAGTTCATAATGGATTAGTGCAAAGTTGCAGCAGTACCTTTACAACATAATATAAAACTTCAGAATGATGATGGATCTAAGGAGGCAGATGCGACTTTGTATAGACAACTGGTTGGGAGTCTAATCTACTTGACTACAACTAGGCCAGATTTGGCTTATGCAGTAAATGCATTGAGCCAATTTATGTCAAATCCCCTTGAGAGCCATTGGGTTGTAGCAAAAGGTGTCTTAAGGTAGCTCCGGGGAACCTTAGATTTTGGTATTGTTTATACTGATTCATGTGAATTTAAATTTACAGGTTTTTCAGACTCCGATTAGGCTGGAAATGTTGATGACAGAAGATCCATAATAGGCTATGCATTTAGCATTGGATCCAGGGTCATTACATGGAGCAGCAAAAATCAGAGCACAGTATCCTTGTCTTATGCGGAAGCTGAATATCAAGCTATGTGTGCAGCAACATGTGAAGCAGTTTGGTTGAGGAGACTTCTCCTTGATGCTGGAGAAGAACAAAATTCTACAACAATGATCAAATGTGACAACCAGAGCTCCATCAAACTTGAAAATAATCTTGTATTTCATAAGAACACAAAGCATATCGATACACTGTTTCATTTTGTTAGGGGGAAAGTTCAGTCAAAATAAATCCATATTGAGTATTGTAATAATTGTGACAAAGCTACTAATATTTTTACCAAACCTCTTGGTAGAATCAAGCTTGAATTATTTAGGAAAGTGTTAAGCATATGTGTGAATCCATTTCTCCATTAAGGGGGAGTTTTGAGATTAATGATGAAATGTATTAATGGAGTGACGGTTCAACTGAACCTTAGATTAGGAGTTTGTTCCTGATTTATAGGGTGTTTTTTCAACTTCCCTAGTTATGTGTTAATTATATAGCTCTCATGTAATGATTGTAATTGTAGAGCGTGTTCTGCAGAGGCAGTCTCCAAGTGGTGTTCCACACCTGTGAGCTACTCAGGTTCAATTCAATTAATTTGATTCTTCTATTTTTGACATGGTATTAGGGCTACAAGGCTGAGGAATGCCTGTAACCATGAGTGGAGGAGTTATAGTGAAGACTAGGACGAAGATCTATGTGCCTGGGAGGCAGATCTAGGAGGCGCAGTTTTTAAGGGCAATCAGCGCAGAGAATGCAAGGGTTTTTTTCAACATGTCATTTCAATATTTGGTTCTATCTAGAATTTTTCCTTAGAACTTGTGTTTGACAGCAATATAAGAATTAGTTTTTCAGTTTGATATAATAGAAATATTTTGGACTTGTGCTTGAGAGGCTCCATGATATTAATCACAAAGTTGATGTTTATTGATTGAAAATCAAACTATGATTTACATAGAAATATAAACAACTTAATAGCTCAAATACAAGTTTAACAACATAAAATGAGATATACAAAGCAGACATGGATAATAGCTACAAATAGAGCTACACATGCTGATATGTAGTCTATGTAAATTTTGAAGGGGTAAGCATACATATTTTGGAATTATTGAACAAGAGTCTTGTCAAAATATACATTATTGTAACGTCAAATATCGATAGAAATAGAGTAAGATAATCAAATTTCGAGGTTTTTTTTAGCATTATTGGATGATAACATGAATAGATAAACAAGTAAACGTTCAATTTATAAACATATAAACGATGGAGGGAAAAAAAATGAATTGAAGTTCCTACAACAAATGAATTGAAGTTCCTACAATAGATTCTTGAACATGCCCTACTTCCCCAAAGAAAGCATTAAAAGAGCACTTCTAGCTATAGTTACCAGATACCAGAAGAAGTAAGACGAGTGGAAAAAATTACTCACAATTAGAATTATACTTGTGATAGTGAATCAATCTACAAGAGATACGCCTTAAGTGGTCTAAAGGGTTTTGATATACACGTCAAAGCCATCATGGAAACACAATTTAATTTCATAGGATATCCCACATAATGGCCATTTCCCTTACATTATCTTAAATTCAATTCCGATGTTTCTAATATAGCTTGGTATGGGAAGTGATAGGAAAATGTTTTTATCTAGTGATTTTGTTATTTCTTTCCGTGGATACAAGGTCATGGAAAGGGTTATGGGAAGGAATTGTAGGTATTTTTCAAATATTAGAAATTTCAATAAGCTTATCATCATTTTTGAAATGATGATAATTTTAGTTTATGATATTTTTGGGTTTTATTAGCATATTCACATTTGATAAAATAGGAGGACAAACCCCTTTATCATGGAAATTCTTTAATATTTTAGTTTTGGTTAATTTGACAACTTTATCTTCTCATTTTTGTTAATTTGACAATTCCATATTCTAATTTTGTTTAATTTAGGGTTACAAATTTGTTATTCCAATGTTTTGCTAGTGTAACAGTTGAAGTATTTTCTCTCTAAATGTTGTTGATTACTACCAAAGTATTAGAAACTGAAAGATGACTTTTAGCATTTTCAAAAGATGTTGGTGTTAGTTTATGATTGTTCTGGTTGTCATCAACTTATCTGAGTCCAATAACAACAAGAAGAGAACAATTATGATAGTTGAATAAAAAAAAGACATAAAATTAACTAAATTATAACAGTAAATAGACTTTATTACAATACCATGAGCCAATATCATGGCTTATCAATACTATATGCCAAAAAACTATAACTCATTTCATATGACACTTGTTCATATGGCATCAGAGTGTACATTCCACTCATCTTATGTTTAAGGTGGACACTCCACCCTACCTAAAGAACAAAAAATTCCTATGGAAATCTGTGAAATAAGTGCTATGATGTAGATATATAGAAAAAAATAAAGGAAATTAACCATTAAAAATGACAATGTAAATCTTAACATAACATGAAATATGATTAATTTCAACGCATTCACACAATTTATATCTATAAAAAAAACCTTTCATTTATCTCCTATAATCATAACAATAATAATAATAAATTCAATATAAATCTATTCCTATATTATCATCCATATGAATATGAAAATTTTGATTATCTTTATTTTAATAATTTCATTAGTAATTTTTAATATCAAAGTTTAATGTTTTTATAAATAAATAAAAAATTATATTTAAAAATAAGACAGTAATTTTACAAAAAAAAAATTAATTTTAAATCCAAGAAAAAAATTAATATATTTTATGAAAATGCTAGTAATTTTAATTTAGCAAATTAAAATTTTTAATATTAGAATTTTAATTTGATTTATTTAAAAAAATTAACTAATAAAATAAAATAAAAATTTCATAAGTTTATGACACAAGGTTCTGATAATTTCTAAAAGGAGTTGTCTTTAGTGCGACTTTTTGGATTTTCCAGTGCCGGAATTGGGTGGAAAAAATTGAGGTGAAATCCTTATTTGTGTTATTTAAACTGGTTTTTTGATTGTATATATGGATTCACCACCCTCAAAAACCCCTAGGGCACTTAGATTGTGCAGGGATTACTATGAAACTTGTGATTTCAATAATTTCTTGCCGGATTTTAAAGAAATTAAACCGGAAAAACCCACCAGAAAAGCTTCCAAAAAGTCACACTAAAGACAACTCCTTTCTAAAATGTCATAATTTAAAATTTCATAAGTTTTATGAAAAAAAGTTTCTATAATTCGTAAAATGTCATAATTTAAAATTTTATAAGTTTTATGACAAAAGGTTTTGACAATTCCTAAAATATCATAATTGGTGTAGTTTAACTTATAGACAAAAAGGGTTTTTCAAGGTGTTAAATCCATTTATGCCTCACTATTTTGCTTGAAATTGTTAGCCCGTGAAAAAGGCTATTTTGTCTATAAGTTAGACTACTCCATCACAATTTCTGGATAAATTGATTAAAAAAACACTTTATTTAAAAATATCATATATATTTACTTTATATGATAGTTAAAAAATATAATCACTTTATTATAATTTTTAAAATACTTATTATGATTAAAAAAATAAGTCTTTTAATTCATCATTACTATGATGATTTGGAAATCTCTTATTTGAAACTTTTATTTAAAAGAAAAAATAAATTAAATTAAAAAAGTATTATCTTTTTAAATATATTCTATGAGGTACAATTGGTTTATTTCCATTCGAGGTATGTGCATAAGGCTTCTCCTTGTAAATTTAAATTCGTAAACTAATGTTTTTCCTTGTAAATTTAAATTTGTAAACTGATGTTTTTCGGAACATGTGATAAAACATTACTAATAAAATGAAAACCTTAAATTCTTTTGAATAATATAAGCGGTAAGATATTTTATTATTAAAACAAACAGTTAATAGTCATGACTGTCTCTTCTCCAAAATGGCATAGACTAAAAATAACATAGACATGTTAATGAATAAAATAAAATAAAATATTCACACTGAGCTTGTCATTGAACAATTTAGAAAAAGCTTTGGAATACATTCTTTATATGATCGTTTGTCAAGATATGCAATCATCTTTTACTTTATTTGGTCAGGCGATGTCAGCATCACAGAAGAAAATTCAGTCGAACGTCTCTAAATGATAAGATATGGAGCACAATACTGGATGGAGTTTACATCTTGAGAAGCGTCAGAGCCTTACTTTAGGCTCTTGAAAAATATTATGTTTGCCATATCAATTAATTCAGTTCAACAAGAACCTTCATACCTACATACATATAAGGAATTCAATCTGTTGACTGTAAATAACATACATAAATGATTGTTTGTTATTCAAAACAAGATCCATGCTTTTATACATGCTTGCATGCTTGAAGAAACATCGAATTGGTATTTAATGAAGTCCAACATGAGCACAATAATACAGGAGAAAAACGCATAAGATTGAATCTTGTGAGACTATGGTAATCATCCACAGCTGAATGTAGTGTGAAGTTGGATTAGCTAACCACAAGTCCTTTGATGTTTTGGAAAACAAACTTGAAAATTTTGAAGTAATGTTTCCAATCAGTTTTTTGACAGAAGTAAATTCCTGCCCCAATAATCCAAATTGTCCACATTTGTTTTGGCAGGATCACCAACATAACCATCCTTCTGATTGATGAATCCCTGCATGTGCCTTTTCTTTATGGAAGAAATTTATGTTGTCTCTATTGTCTGTTACCATTCTTTCTTCATTTCCACACTTTGCTTGAACTGATACACTTTGCCCCATTAGCCTCAACACAGGTGCAGAGCAAAAACAATAATTCTTCCCAAATGGTTGTCTTGCTTGAGCATTTACCTGCTGCAATAAAGTCGAGTTACTTTGTCTGTTGAAATAAATAAGACTTGAACCCCCATCCGTTCTAATTGAGATATTTGGGATACCATTTCCTTTGTGACTCTCAGATGGAATATGAAATGTTTTGCTAGAATTTCCTACTTCTGAACTTTCGCTGGTAAAGATTTGTGGATTGTCAGTTCCTGTGAGATTTACATGTGAATACCCATTATGATTATGGGAGGACTTGAATTTATTTTGAGAAATCAGAAGCACTGAACCTGTGAAGTCCGATGATGCAGGGGTTCCTTCCCTGCAAAGGTTTTGCATTTTCATATGGCCACAATATGTGGATACTCCCCGCAACTGCATAGAATCTACCACCATGTTGTTTGTAGAGAAAGCTCCATACTGATCACAATGAGTATTAAGAACATTTGATTTAGTGCCATCAATGGGAAATGGCAGATTACACGCAGAGACTGTTTCATCCAATATCGAGAGCGGTCGGGGTAGTGCCACCATATCTTTGGAACCCGCAGAACGATCAGACTCTGCACCATTTGAACGAACCAACACCTTCGAGTCTGGCCCCGCCTCGACTTCCTTTGCCCGAAGTTACAGTTGGTTATTCATAATAGCACAGGATCTCTGCCATTCGCATACTTTCAGGCGAGCTTCCATAGGTACTGTTATCACAAAATCATTAACTGAAGGGCTGCTGATTAGGTAGACTCCGTGTAACTGTTTCAGACCAATCTTTTGACTAAGGATTAGCCTCCCTAGCCTGAGAGGGCTCTCTCAAAAGGTTATTGATTTTGAATATTGATAAGATGGCTAACTCTTGTAAGATGAATTTAACAAACATGCTGGCTGGAAAGACATTACAAAGACTTCCATTAGGCTTATGGAGTTAATCACACTTCAGTAAACTATAACACTACTCATACATAGAAGTCAGGGCATGTGATGTTTGAATACTCAAAACACATCTCTTAGAAAACCTCAGTTTACAAATACACACAGGAAATCAGAGCAGCATAAGTGAATTCTGAGTGATTGTGTATTTATACAACTGTAAAAACATTAAGGATAAAGCAAAACCACATATCTTGAGCATTGAAACACTGTATGAATCCTGAGAAGAAAAGCAGCAAATTGTATTACTGAAACTGAGTTTTTACACAAGCCAAAATAATACTCTGTTTTTTCAAATATCCAACCCTCATTACATAGATGATTCAGCTATATATAGAAACATAACTCTAACTACTTGGAGCTTCCTCCTCCAGCATGAGGGGAGCTCGATGACTGCTACTAATGACACCTATTTGCTTTGCAACAAACTATTTAATACAATAACCACTAACTGAAGTTCTAAAGAGTTCTAATTTAATTATAACTCTAACTCTATCTCCTTCGTAAAATGATTCCTCCTTGCAGCTTTGACACCTGGTTTCCTTTTCATTTGGCTGAGATGGCATGAGATGAGCAGTTAATGCCCCATGTTGGCTTTGGATACTGAAGGCTTTAATCTGCTCCGTGTTGGCTGAGAATATCCCTTACTTTTCGGTTCTGGTCCCCCATCACTTCGAATATGCAGCAGCATGTACTTTAAGTCTCTTTAATAACCCAAAAACAATAGAACACCACCATGTTTCCTGATGAGTTGGAGGCTTCGTTAATGGACAGGTGTGCAAGCCAAAATTCCATGTAGGCAATTCATTCAACACCCTATGACCAGCAATAAAGTGGCTTTATAACCGAAAAATTTACACTAAGGTTAACACATTTCACCTTTTTGAAGGCACACCTGTCTTAATCAGAATGGCTGGGATGTCTTCATTTGATCTTTTACATAACCTTTAGGTGTTCCTTTTTTAACATGCCCGCACATATTACCAAACTGTTTATTTGCTTTAAAAACGCCACCTACAGCAGTTTCGTAGCGCGCTACGAAACTGCTGAATTTGTTAAAACAGCTTGTATTTGCCTGCTAAAACACCTTTACATATGGCAGGGATCTACATGTCCTCAAAACAAGAAAACTAAGCAAAATTTAACAAAACTTGGAACAACACCTTTCCTTGAACAGCACTTCATTTATCAGCTAATTGGTCTAGCTGTGCCTTTAAGTCTGCAATCCTCTTCTTCATAGCTTTGTTTTCGGCTCTTAAACGTATATTTATCTTTCTGATGAATTTGGCCTGTTTGAGAGCTGGAACTGTCCATGTGTAAACATCAGCTACTGAATCCACCTGGCTTACTAGGTTTTTACTTCCTTTCAATACAGCGTTTCGATAATTTGCATACCTGACTGCAAACTCCCTAGTGGCATTCTTCACCTTAGCAATTTCATTTTTTGTTGCTTCTAACTGGTTCCTTATGGCTATAATATTACCTCCTTGGGAAATGATGACTGTTCTATTTGTGCCTTTTTGCTTGATTTTCTCTGCCTCCTCTGTTCTGGACAATTCCTCAGCTACCTCTGTTCTAGGCATTTTCTCAGCTTCCCTTACTTGCTTTCTTGTAATAGGTCTTCTTGGTTTGAAGATAAATTCATCACCTGGTTCATCAAACCTCAGTCTTTTTGAAACCCTAGATTTCTTGGTGCTTTCCGGTGATGACTGTGTCAAATCAATGTGCACTGGTTCAATGTGCTCCGGTTCAATTTGCTCAAACTCAATGGCCTCCAACAAATCACTTAGACTGGCCTTAGATATCGGGCTTTCCTCAACAGCCAATGCTTTGCCTTTTTCTTTGCTTATTTGACTCCTTGTCCTCACTCTTGACACTGTTTCAGATCCACTTGGTCCAAGCACAATCTTCTTATGCTGAGCTTCTTTTTTTGCTGATGGCTGAGGTTGTTCTTTAATGATCAGTGGCTTCACTGATTTTCTCAACTGTGACTTGACCTTCTTTTTATCTTTTGCCTCCTTTTGAAGCTCAGCTATCGTGGGTTCTTCAACTGATTGTTCTTTTTCTCTAACTGGCTGTGGAGTAAGACCTGTTTTACTTTGGAAACCCGCCATGAAAATGAACGAGTTCCAGTCTCTACCAATTTTCTGAAGACCATCCAAAACTAACAATTTAACCAAACCATGGTGAAATAAAGATGTTTCACAGTCGTCCTTCCTTAATTGCACCTTGTCACACATTTTGCTCAGACTGCGAAACAAGTAAAAGGGAATGTCTATGGATGTTTTACCGGTAAAATGTAACAACAACTTAAAGTGATAAGAGTAGAACTTATTGTATCTTCCCTCACAGGTCAAGTACTTCTGAATACAAGTGAGAAGAAGGGCATAGTGCTCCTTAACATAGTTTCTAGGCACTGCTTTTGTTAGGTCTTCATTCACATATGCCTCTTTTAAAAATTCTTTGCAGGGGTTCATATCAAACTTAAAATTCTTAAACCATTCTTGCCCCCCTCTTGGAATCTCAGTTACAGCAGCTATTGCCTCCGGAGACACTTGAACTTCTAACATAGCTATTTTAGAATTCAAACCGGTGAAATTTAAAGCAAAATCCTTTGTTACCTGAGCATGGCCACCTTGCAGCTTCTTACAGAAATTCCAACAACCAGCATCCTTGAAAGCTTTCTTCACGCCTTCATCTCTTAATGCTAGGTCTAAACCTTCAGGCTCTGTTCTCTGACATTTTCCAGACCTATGTTCTTTCCTCTCCATTTTGCTTTTGAAATTTTCGCACAGACAATGACCAACAGCTTCAACTAAAATGGTGATTCAATTCTTTTTAACTCGGCCTCGCTTGCAAACTCAAATATATCATCACACAGGCTGGTCACTTATGCATCATTTACGATCATCATAAAGATCCATGCACGGTAAAACCCATTTGAAAAATATCTATGTGCACGTCTACAAATCTATTGGTGGAGTGATGGTTAATGAGCGTTTGGGAGGTACGCAAACTGACATGAGAGGACGGAAGTGGTGACTCATCAACAGACTTGACCCTTTGAGAAATATTCGCTGCAAAACTCACGAATCTGCGATTTCGCAGCACGGTTAGTTTTGAATTGTCATAATGCGCTGCGAAACGGCTTGATGATGACGCGCTGCGGAATGGCTAAACAATGATTACGCTGCAAAACTGACCAATAAGAGACTGCGCTGCGAAATTACGAAAAGGATCGGTGACATGGATAAGACAAGACATGGCTTATGAAACCATGATGGTGGAGGATGACCAATAGGATTAGAGTACAATTTACATCAAACACCTTTAAAGCTCCAACCCTAAGTAAGAAACATAGAACAAAAACAATTTGACACCAACTTTTGACATTGAACTTGGACAAAGGATTATATACAAATGTTTATAGTTCTAAGTGATAACAGGTACATCACCATTAATATTACTACTACCAATGCCATTTCTATTGTTGGCTTCATGTTTTGAAAATACAGAAACATGGAGCCTGTTGCAGGCACTGGTCCTAAGCATCGACGAAGAAACATTGTATCTATAGAGATAAGATTTGTACCTCAGTGTCTCGCTGTGAAGGGTATCCACCTTCAGTGCTATGCATCTGGCTCCAGCTACCATCTTGGAATCGTCATTGTTGCTTCAAATAAATGCAACCCCGTGTATGTTTTTTTTGCAACCATGTGCACAACAAAGAAGTAGAGTGAAGGGAGTTCAACGAAATTTTTGATGTGGCTGCCTCTATCGTGGCATCCCTGGAACTCTGGCATAAATATGGTGTGATTAATTAGGCGTAAAAATATTGGTGCACAACTGTTCCAAATGTTAATCAGAAAATGAAAGTGTAGACGACTAACTGATTCAAAAGAAGGCCTATCGACCTAATAAATCTCCCTCACGTTTTTCTAGAGAGAAACCAGACTCAATCATGGGCATTTAATTAAACATCTCTACAACTATAATATGCAGCGAGGCTATTATTCCCTCGATAAATATAATAAATCTCTTTCAAGTTTTGCTAGAGAGAAACCAGACGCAGGTGTAATATGCAGCGTTGTTGCTTAATACATGATTATTATGCGTAATTGATAACAAAACTTATTGTAACTAGGATAAAAATAATACTACTACTATGCAAAAAAAATCTATATTATAGTGATTTTTTAACCTACTTTTTAAAATTATATTTCTATTTTTTTACATCTAACATAAAATACTAACTGAGATTTTTAAATGGCACTAACTTCTATGGTTGAGCATGGTTTGTGATATACTTGGGACACAAATTTAAGATATAGTTTTTGGTGATCACAAAGATACATAGAACAAATCCTATGTTATAGGACAACTAACATACTATAATAATTAAGAGTTATAATGACACTAACTTGCATGAGGAAGCATGTTTTATGATATGTTTGAGATTCAAATCCAAGTTATAGTTTTGGTAACCATATGGGCACATAGAAATAATCATTTCTTATAGTGATATCCAAAAATGATCAATGTCAAAAAAATTATGCTGTGATTTTTACACTT
This sequence comes from Pinus tabuliformis, assembly GCA_031772625.1. Taxonomy (NCBI): domain Eukaryota; kingdom Viridiplantae; phylum Streptophyta; class Pinopsida; order Pinales; family Pinaceae; genus Pinus; species Pinus tabuliformis. The sequence goes on from CM062807.1 coordinate 692,152,505, forward strand.
CTAAATTCTCAAAAAATAATTTAAAATTAAAACATTATAGTTATTATTAATTTTTAATAAAATTATAATTTATTTAATTAGCATTTGTTTAATTTTTTAAAAATAATGATTTTACTAACATTTTAAAATAAAGCATAGACTTGTATGTTAATTATAATATAAATATTATTACAATTAAAATATGACACTCTAATTATTTTATGGCATTCTTAATTGAAATTTCACAATATAATTTTTGGTGAGAATGTAGCTTTTTATTGTTTAAATTGTATTTTTGACGTGTCAAGAAAACTCATAGAACACTAAATTGTGCAAACTACACCACTCAAACTTATATTTCTAGCTAATTTATTCTAGATTTCATTTTAAAATGATGAAAAATATACCTTAAAATATTAAAATATAAAGCAATAAACTATGTTAAAACAATGTAAAATTAATAATAAACATTGAAATTGTAACAATTATTTTTTGTTTTTTAACTGGAATATCTCGTTAATAAATACTATACATTTAATATAAGATATTATATTATATTATTATTTTAGTATTATTTTCACATTAGTATTATACTATATTATAGCATTATTTTCACATTAACATTATATTATATAATGTAAAAATAATAATTAGGTACAAATTACTTAATAATATGTTGAGAAAAAAATGGAAATGACATGAAAACCAGGAAAAGTTAGCAATATAACTACCCCTAACATCTAGAAATCACTGTAACATATGCTCTTATTAGTTTCAGATTATAGCATATGTAGGAAACTCTAGAGAAAGAAAGAACAATCAGAAAAATCATTAAAACATTTCTATACCTTAGAGTAATAATAAAAGAATAATTAAATTTAAAACTAATAATTTTGATAAAGTGTTAAAATAATTAAAAAAATAACTTTATTGTAATATATTTATATTATTGTTTTGATTAGAGCATATCTACCTTCTTAACTTTGAAATAAGAATAAAAATCATAATAAATATATATATCAACCCCTTAAATAAAACACAACAATAAAATACTATGATTTTAACTTTGATGTAATATGTTAAAAATAAAAATAGAATATCAAAAATGGTTATCCAACTAAATAAAATTGATTTATGGTCATTATGATAATTACTATAATTTTAACTTTTCTGTAATATGTTAAAATTAAAAAGAGAATGCCAAAATAGTTATCTCACTAAATAAAATTGATTTATGGTTAATATGATAATTACTATGATTTTAACTTTTATATAATATGTTAAAAAAATAAATAAATAAATAAAATCAAGAATGGTTATCCCAGATATCATTTTTTCGGATTCAACTGCGTTAAGTAAGTCATTCACGTATGACCATTTCCATGAGAGGTAGTCGTAACTGACTAATTTCTCATGATTTTTGAATAGTTCACTTAGCACTCATTGCATTGGGTGACTAATTTCTCATGATTTTTGAATAGTTCACTTAGCACTCATTGCATCGGGTGACTAATTTCTCATGATTTTTGAATAGTTCACTTAGCACTCATTGCATCGGGTGATGCTCACAGGGGTGAAGAAGTGGGATTGAAACTAGTGAAATGAATCACATAGCATCAATTTCTCATGATTTTTGAATAGTTCACTTAGCACTCATTTGCATCGGGTGATGCTCACAGGGGTGAAGAAGTGGGATTGAAACTAGTGAAATGAATCACATAGCATCAATTTCTCATGATTTTTGAATAGTTCACTTAGCACTCATTGCATCGGGTGATGCTCACAAGGGTGAAGAAGTGGGATTGAAACTAGTGAAATGAATCACATAGCATCAATCATCACTTCCGTGGCTTGCACCCGGTAACCAGGACTTCCCAAGAGGTCACCCATCCCAGAACTCCTCTGGCTCAAGCGCGCTTAACTGTGGAGTTTTCCCCACAATCAAGCCCACTTAGCTTGCTACCCCATTTGCAAAACCTTAGCAAGTGTTGTGCTTCATGAACCATTCAAGTAGAGATCCCTTGACTCTTTTTGAATTTAAGTATGGGGGTTTAGGCAGTGCATTATATTAGATATCATTTTTTTCGGATTCAACTGCGTTAAGTAAGTCATTCACGTATGACCATTTCCATGAGAGGTAGTCGTAACTGACTAATTTCTCATGATTTTTGAATAGTTCACTACTATTCAAGAAGAAGTGGGATTGAATCATGAGAAATTAGTCAGTTACGACTACCTCTCATGGAAATGGTCATACGTGAATGACTTACTTAACGCAGTTGAATCCGAAAAAATGATATCTAATATAATGCACTGCGTAAACCCCCATACTTAAATTCAAAAAGAGTCAAGGGATCTCTACTTGAATGGTTCATGAAGCACAACACTTGCTGAGGTTTTGCAAATGGGGTAGCAAGCTAAGTGGGCTTGATTGTGGGGAAAACTCCACAGTTAAGCGCGCTTGAACCAGAGGAGTTCTGGGATGAGTGACCTCCTGGGAAGTCCTGGTTACCGGGTGCAAGCCCCGGAAGTGATGATTGATGCTATGTGATTCATTTCACTAGTTTCAATCCCACTTCTTCACCCCTGTGAGCATCACCCAATGCAATGAGTGCTAAGTGAATTATTCAAAAATCATGAGAAATTAGTCAGTTACGACTACCTCTCATGGAAATGGTCATACGTGAATGACTTACTTAACGCAGTTGAATCCGAAAAAATGATATCTAATATAATGCACTGCGTAAACCCCCATACTTAAATTCAAAAAGAGTCAAGGGATCTCTACTTGAATGGTTCATGAAGCACAACACTTGCTAAGGTTTTGCAAATGGGGTAGCAAGCTAAGTGGGCTTGATTATGGGGAAAACTCCACAGTTAAGCGCGCTTGAGCCAGAGGAGTTCTGGGATGGGTGATGTCATGCCCCCAATCTTTTTTTTTCTTATTGGGCGGAGCGCGGCACCACCGAACGCCCACTCTTGATCGAATGCACGTTTATGGACTACGCCTTAACCATAAAACACTTAACTTTATTTCTTAAAGTGCGTTTGAACATTCATCAACAGTTATACCAATATTCATAACCGATAACAATTCACATAATAAAACTGCAATAAAAAACACAATAACACCAATGTAATGTGGGAGGGGCAACTCCCAAAGAGTTCGCCCAACCGTTTTATTATGAACTGCTTTCAATTTATACAAACAGTGCGCCGGGCTTAACCACGGCCGCACTTAAACCAAATATCAGATGTTACAATCGTGCGCCGGACTGATTCACGGCCGCACTTAACCAAATACCAAGTGTTACAATTCGTGTGCCGGACTTGCTCACGGCCACACTTAACCAGTTACAGAAAATGGGCCAACGCCCTTACAACATGCGCCCGTGCCTATGGCGGAACGTGCCCACCCGGGTCACCGTTCCCCAACTCGGCCCGCGCCCTGAACGCACTACCCGCTACCTCAGACCATCGTTGATACAAATCTGCGCACAACCTGTTTCTTCGTGTACCCGAGCCGCAGCCAAATCGGCTTGCGCCCAACACTGAACTGCTGTGTCAACTCGCACCAATCTGCCTGCCGAATACCGTGTACTGCTCGCACTTGCCCACACTAACAGTTTGGTAAAGCTCGCACCTTCTCTTGCTGCGCAAGAGATGTGCGCATAACCTGTGCCTTTACCTTGTGCGAATGTAGGAGATCGAAGACTTCAAGACTTGCTTGCCTCTTCTCATTCGAATGAGTCTCCTTCTTATAGTCAACTCATCCTTTCGTTGAGGGGCGCTATCTCATAAGCCGACCCCAAGGAAATATGTTTCGAAGCCCCTTCTTGTTTTGTGGGCGGGTCGGCCCTTGCCCAAGGCAAGGCCGACCTCGCCCCCTTATAAACTTTTCGTAGCTCCATTGTATTCCCTTACGTTATAATCCATAGTGCCTTCGAACGCCGCCTTGCTGTTCCCTTTCGTCCGCATGACTGTTCGCACTGCACCATGTTGTTGTCGTGCCTTGTCGCTGCATAGAGGAGCGCCCGCCCGGCCGCCCTCCGTTCGCCTACGACCACACGCCCAACCGCTGCCCGTCCACGTTCAGCTCGCCCGTGTACTGTCCACGCCCGCTCGTCCGTGTCCGCTCGCCCATGCTTGCGTTCACGCCCAGCTCGCACGTCCGTTCGCCCATGCCCGCTCGTCCGTGTTCGCTCGTCCATGCTGCGTTCAGCTCGCCCACGTCCAACTCGTCCGTGTCCGGGTGTGAGTCACCCTTGGGTCGCCCGCCCGTTTGGTGCGGGTCGCCCTCGGGTCGACTCGCCGGTTCGCTCACCCGAGCCTTAACCGCTTTCGCCGGTCCGGGTAGCCTCGCCCGGGTGCAGTTCGCCCGCGGTCCACCTCGCTCGCCTGCAGCTCTGTCTGCTCCCGTTTCTACCTGCCCAGACCCGCAACCTGTTCATGTCGTGCACGGGTCGTGCGCCCGGGGCGCCCGCCCGTCGTGCACGGGTCGCCCTCGGGTCGCCCGCCCGCACACCACATTTCCGTGTCTGTCTGCCCGCTGGGTGGGCGCGCCCTCGCCCAGCTCGTCGCCCGACTCGCCGTTCCACCCAACCGCAGTGTCACTCACCCGCCCGCCGGGTCGCCGTGCACGGCTCGCCCGCGGGTCAAGTCACCTTCGTGCAGAAATGTCGTGCACGCCCTGCCCGACTCGCTAGGGCGTTACACTCTCCTCCACCCGAAGACGTTGTCGTCCCGACAACACATCAACCATCGCCATGGCTGATATCTACTATGATGTAGGCTCCCTCATACAAGGTAACCATCAACCTATATAGAGTCTGCCTCCACCAAGTCTGCTCCATGTGCCCATGCACATAACCAAGTGTCAACCTCATGTCAACATCTCACGGTCCCATGCCCAGATCTATGGGAACCCCCATTTTCTGCTGCATGACCTCATACCTGCTCAATCACCAAGTGAGGGCTCACTGCCTTGAGCAGCCAACAATGAGCCCATCTTCTTTTGTTCTCTAAGAAGATGTGTGAGGAGAACCTGGAGGTTCCCCTTTATCAACCAGCTCCACTTCTTTATCAGGATCCTTATTCCTTGTTCTTTGTCGACATGCCTCCCGATCTTCCTCCTGGATATTCGGTCCTCCATGTATATCGTTACTGTCGTTCCCCACTTCCTCTAGTCTTCTTGGCAAGTCCAAGCTACTATCGGAAAGTGTTTCAACAACCAAGGGTTGTTCCACAAGCTTTGCATCATCACCAAGCAACCGCTTGTCCCTTCTATGATCTGTTCTCATCATGCCAATGGTTGGAACACCAATGGGTGTGTCTTCCTGACCATCATAGATGAAAAGTCTCTTCAAATGTGGTACGATCAAGACCTCATATTGCTTCATGAACTCCATCCCCAATACGGCCTCATAATCGTCAATCCTTACTATGGTAAAGTCCACCTTCCCGGTCCATGCACCAAGAGTGGTTATTACTCCTTCTGCCATACCAAAAACGTCCGTTGGAGGAGAATTAACTGTCTTTATTTGTGCCTCTATAGGTACAACTTTCAGTCCAAGTCTCCTTGCAGTACTTCTACTCATGAAATTATGCGAAGCCCCGCTATCGATCATAGCAAGAACATTAGTTTCACCGAGCTTCATCTGAACGTATTCCAACCCATGTTCTTCCGAATCTCTCTCTTCACCTTCCACTTCAATTCCTACCTTGGAGGTAGCACTTAGGTCCACCTCGTTTGTAGCCTCATCGTGAAGTTCTTCGGCGGAAGAGATTTCTATTACCAAGTCTTCTTCAACTTGCGAGATTTTCTCCTTGAGTCCCTCTTTTCGCTTCTCCCCAAGCCTGATTTCTTCCTTCAAGACTTCGAGATGTCGTTCAAGGACCAAACAATCTCTTTTCTTCTTATTTATTGCATGCCTTATCCTTAGTTCCTTGAATTCTGCTTCTATCAAGAGTCCTTCCTGTGTAAGTCGGAGGGCTTCGTCTTCATCCAAGTCCGAAGTCCCCTTTTCCACCAAGGCACGGAGAGCGCACTTCGTTTCGGACAACCTCTTGCCACAACTCATGTACTCCTGCCTTAGCTTCTCTGTTTCCTCAAGTACTTCCTTCTCGAATTCTTCCATAGTTGCATAACCCAATTGTTCCAAGAGAGCCATTGTACCGAATCACCTGCTTTAGGACAAGCAGATTCACCTTCAATTTCAACCGAGACAACTTTGTTCAAGTTCAAAATATTTCAACGCCAGCTCGCTGACCGAGCTCTGATACCACCTGTCACGCCCCCAATCTTTTTTTTTCTTATTGGGCGGAGCGCGGCACCACCGAACGCCCACTCTTGACCGAATGCACGTTTATGGACTACGCCTTAACCATAAAACACTTAACTTTATTTCTTAAAGTGTGTTTGAACATTCATCAACAGTTATACCAATATTCATAACCGATAACAATTCACATAATAAAACTGCAATAAAAAACACAATAACACCAATGTAATGTGGGAGGGGCAACTCCCCAAGAGTTCGCCCAACCGTTTTATTATGAACTGCTTTCAAATTTTACAAACAGTGCACCGGGCTTGACCACGGCCGCACTTAAACCAGATATCAGATATTACAATCGTGCGCCGGACTGATTCACGGCCGCACTTAACCAAATACCAAGTGTTACAATTCGAGTGCCGGACCTGCTCACGACCACCCTTAACCGGTTACAGAAAATGGTCCAACGCCCTTACAATATGCGCCCGTGCCTATGGCGGAACGTGCCCACCCGGGTCACCGTTCCCCAACTCGGCCCGCGCCCTGAATGCACTACCCGCTACTCCCAAACCACCGTTGATACAAATCTGCGCACAACCTGTTTCTTCGTGTACCCGAGCCGCAGCCAACTCGGCCTGCGCCCAACACTGAACTGCTGTGTCAACTCGCACCAACCGGCCTGCCGAATACCGTGTACTGCTCGCACTGCCCACACTAACAATTTGGTAAAGCTCGCACCTTCTCTTGCTATGCAAGAGATGTGCGCATAACCTGTGCCTTTACCTTGTGCGAATGTAGGAGATCGAAGACTTCAAGACTTGCTTGCCTCTTCTCATTCGAATGAGTCTCCTTCTTATAGTCAACTCATCCTTTCGTTGAGGGGCGCTATCTCATAAGCCGACCCCAAAGAAATACGTTTCGAAGCCCCTTCTTGTTTTGTGGGCGGGTCGGCCCTTGCCCAAAGCAAGGCCGACCACGCCCCCTTATAAACTTTCGTAGCTCCCTTGTATTCTTTTATGTTATAATCCATAGTGCCTTCGAACGCCGCCTTGCTGTTCCCTTTCGTCCGCATGACTGTTCGCACTGCACCATGTCGTTGTCGTGCCTTGTCGCTGCATAAAGGAGCGCCCGCCCGGCCGCCCTCCGTTTGCCTACGTCCACGTTCAGCTCGCCCGTGTACTGTCCACGCCCGCTCGTCCGTGTCCGCTCGCCCATGCTTGCGTTCACGCCCAGCTCGCACGTCCGTTCGCCCATGCCCGCTCGTCCGTGTTCGCTCGTCCATGCTGCGTTCAGCTCGCCCACGTCCAACTCGTCCGTGTCCGGGTGTGAGTCGCCCTTGGGTCGCCCGCCCGTTTGGTGCGGGTCGCCCTCGGGTCGACTCGCCGGTTCGCTCACCCGAGCCTTAACCGTTTTCGCCGGTCCGGGTAGCCTCGCCCGGGTGCAGTTCGCCCGCGGTCCATCTCGCCCGCCTGCAGCTCTGTCTGCTCCCGTTTCTGCCTGCCCAAACCCGCAACCTGTTCATGTCGTGCACGGGTCGTGCGCCCGGGGCGCCCGCCCGTCGTGCACGGGTCGCCCTCGGGTCGCCCACCCGGGTCGCCCGCCCGCACACCACATTTCCGTGTCTGTCTGCCCGCTGGGTGGGCGCGCCCTCGCCCAGCTCGTCGCCCGACTCACCGTTCCACCCAACCGCAGTGTCACTCACCCGCCCGCCGGGTCGCCGTGCACGGCTCGCCCGCCCGGCTCGCCCGCGGGTCAAGTCACCTTCGTGCCGAAATGTCATGCACGCCCTGCCCGACTCGCTAGGGCATTACAGGTGACCTCCTGGGAAGTCCTGGTTACCAGGTGCAAGCCCTGGAAGTGATGATTGATGCTATGTGATTCATTTCAATCCCACTTCTTCACCCCTGTGAGCATCACCCGATGCAATGAGTGCTAAGTGAACTATTCAAAAATCATGAGAAATTAGTCAGTTACGACTACCTCTCATGGAAATGGTCATACGTGAATGACTTACTTAACGCAGTGGAATCCGAAAAAATGATATCTAATATAATGCACTGCGTAAACCCCCATACTTAAATTCAAAAAGAGTCGAGGGATCTCTACTTGAATGGTTCATGAAGCACAAAACTTGCTAAGGTTTTGCAAATGGGGTAGCAAGCTAAGTGGGCTTGATTGTGGGGAAAACTCCACAGTTAAGCGCGCTTGAGCCAGAGGAGTTCTGGGATGGGTGACCTCCTGGGAAGTCCTGGTTACCGGGTGCAAGCCCCGAAAGTGATGATTGATGCTATGTGATTCATTTCACTAGTTTCAGTCCCACTTCTTCACCCCTGTGAGCATCACCCGATGCAATGAGTGCTAAGTGAACTATTCAAAAATCATAAGGCAGTTGAATCCGAAAAAACCCCCATACTTAAATTCAAAAAGAGTAAAGGGATCTTTACTTGAATGGTTCATGAAGCACAACACTTGCTAAGGTTTTGCAAATGGGGTAGCAAGCTAAGTGGGCTTGATTGTGTGGAGTTGGTTTTGCAAATGGGGTAGCAAGCTAAGTGGGCTTGATTGTGGGGAAAACTTCACAGTTAAGCACAAGAGTCAAGGGATCTTTACTTGAATGGTTCATGAAGCACAACACTTGCTAAGGTTTTGCAAATGGGGTAGCAAGCTAAGTGCGCTTGATTGTGGGGAAAACTCCACAGTTAAGCGCGCTTGAGCCAGAGGAGTTCTGGGATGGGTGACCTCCTGGGAAGTCCTGGTTACCGGGTGCAGGCCCCGGAAGTGATGATTGATGCTATGTGATTCATTTCACTAGTTTCAATCCCACTTCTTCACCCGTGTGAGCATCACCCGATGCAATGAGTGAACTATTCAAAAATCATGAGAAATTAGTCAGTTACGACTACCTCTCATGGAAATGGTCATACGTGAATGACTTCCGATGCAATGAGTGAACTATTCAAAAATCATGAGAAATTAGTCAGTTACGACTACCTCTCATGGAAATGGTCATACGTGAATGACTTACTTAACGCAGTTGAATCCGAAAAAATAATATCTAATATAATGCACTACGTAAACCCCCATACTTAAATAGTTATCCCACTAAATAAAATTGATTTAGTGTGATTATTATTATAATAACAATATTATTTTAGCTTTATGTATATTAAAAATAAAAGGAGAATATCAAAAATGGTTATCCCACTAAATAAAATTGATTTATGGTCATTATTATTATCATAACAGTAAAATAGATTACTCAATCCGATTATTAAAAAATTGTCCTCAAATCTTATCAGTGCAAAGAGAACATCTCCCATACAGAAAGAGTTATATGATCTCTATAATTTCCAAGATGGAGCGACAAAAAAAAATAAATAAAAGACGCTGCAAGTCTCCCAAAGGCGCAAAACACTCTTCAACGTCTCCAAAGACTGTGGTGTAACTGTTTAGCTTAAAAGTTTGGTTTTTACAAGTCCTGTGGTTTAATTCCAGAGCGGAATTATATACGCCTAAGAACCTGCGCCTGGCACCATTTCTTCACTTACAAAAAAAAGTACCATTTCCAAACAGGTATTCATGAACAAAAGGAATGTCTACGGTAACCAGCGAAACAAAAGACGGGCGAAAAATGCCGCCATGGTGACTATGAGGAAGAAGATCTGACTTCACTATATGCCGTGGTGTAGCAGAAGGATCAAATCAAAGGCGAGCGGTCCGTCTAAGTTTCCCCACCTCTTTAACCACGCGCTTCACCAGCTCTGCTTCATATCTGCAAATGTAAGGGTTTAAGCAAAAACATAAGCTTTTTAATAAATAAATGAGGGTCACACCGGCACTGCCTCATACATGCAAATAGAAAAATCTAAGGATTTAAGAATAGACGTATCCTTATATAAAATTAATAAGAATTTAAGCATAAATCAAAAAGCATTTGTCGACTTTTTGGAAGTTTTTCTGGTGGGTTTTTCTGGTCAAAATTCGGCAGTAATTTATTGGAATCTCAAGTTTGATAGCTAGTTTCTGCACAATCATGGCGTCCCAGGGGTTTTTCAGGGTGCTGAATCCAAATATGCAGTTAAAAAACCATTTTAACTGCAACAAATCAAGATTTAACCTCAATTTCTTCCGCCGGATTCCGTCACCGGAATCTCCAAAAAGTCGCATTATAGACAACTCCAATTAAAAATGGCAGATGAAAGCAGACCCGTTGCAGTCTTCCTGCAATGACAGACCACGGCGATGGGAGATTGTATGGAGAGCGGCCTTCCATTCATCGATTTCTTGTTGCCTGTATTTCCCACGCCTTTCATGTTCTTGGAATGCCTCAGCAAATGGACTGCCATGAGAATGATGGGGATGCCGAACTTGCGATGGAGTAACGTCATAAAATACAGGAATGACGATGGCTCGCTCGCTTTGTGTCCCATTCCTCTGAAGCCGGCCAGCAATCAGCGCGGCTTCTCGAAGGCACCACGGGGATTCTGCGAAACTGGGGGAGAAGATGATAATGAATATGCGACTGTGCTCAATTACGTGGTGTATTGCACCAGAGATATCGTCTCCGATGTTGATTTCGTAGCTATCCAGAAAGACATTAAAGCCTGCGCTTTTGATGGCGTCATAGAGATGACCGAGAAATCCTCTTCTGACATCGGCGCCTCTGAAGCTTAGAAACACTTGATAACCGCTATGATCTGCAGCTCCTCCTCCAGCTGCAGACACAGTCAAATCCCTGTGCAAAGAGAATCTATTAGACCACAAATAAAGAGCAACTTCATAAACGAACGAAGGGAAGGCTTACCATAACCTGGCGAAACAAAAGACGGTGCATGTCACCAAAACGCGCAAAAGACGCTGCAAAAGTCTCCCAAATGCCATGGCTATCTAATTGGAAGAAGGTCTAACTTACAGCAATATCGCAGCAAAGAGTTATAAAGGTATTCCCGTGAAGAATATCTTCGAGGCGACATCTTCTTGCTATCTTCCTTTTTCTCCGAGGCGACATCTTCTTGCTATCTTCCTTTTTCTCCGAGGCGACATCTTTTTCTCCCAGAGGCGATATCGTAGGATAGCAATATCGCCCTTTTCTGCCCAGTCAGAATTCCACCGATTATAAGCGGGCGCTGTTAACCACGTGGAGAGACTCTTACTACATAGAAACAGACAGGAGATGGTCGGTCTTCGGACACACTTACAAATAGATTCCAAACCTCAAAACAATTTTTTAAATATTTTAAATTTCTTTGTGGATTGACTAATTAGAAAGTTAATAAAAAAAAAAAGAGAATTTTAGGACACATTTACACATAAATTCCAAACACCAAAACAATTTTTTAAATATTTTACTTGGCTTGACGTTCGAATTGGAAAGTTAATAGGGAGCTCCATGGTGAGTTCCATTTTTTTTTTTTTTTTTTTTTTCAAAAGGTGGAAAAACCTATCAAACTTAGTTTGTCAAACCAACATTGAGGACAGCCATCTCTGGCTGCTATCCGCGAATGTCAGTTGACACATCACTGTTATCAAGGAAAACCACGCCACCTGAAATAACCCGCTGGTGGTCCGTAAGGGAGCAGACTTTCACTCCTGCCAGATGCCTCTGGGTCTTGGGCCGTTAACCTGTTTCCTTACGTCCGAGGAAGACGAGCTCTTAGCCAAGCAGAAGCAGTTTTAGGGCATACTCCAGGCCCACCATGGTGAGTTCCATTAATCACGCAAGCCAAAATTTGTACGTTATATTTATTAGAATAATATTATTGAAATTATGAATATTAAAGTAAATATTGATATTATTAGTCAAAAGAATTATAAATAATATATATTTTTTGGATTAATATTATAAATGTAAGCCATTATTAATATTATAAATTCAAGTGATTAATAAAATAAAAAAAATTCATATTATAAACTCAAAATATTTATATTAAGTTTTAGGATTAATATTATAAATTTTATTATTAATATTATATTTTAGGAATATGAATCTTTAGATTAATAAACTCATGGGATTGACATTATAAATTTAAAAGAATAATAAACTTATTGGATTAATATTAAATCTCCAAGGCATTATAAACCCAAGGGAGTAATACTGATCCTAAGGGATTAATATTATAAACCAAAGGTATATAAACCTCAAGGTAAATATTATAAACACTGAAATAAACATGGCTGACCATTGTTGATTTTCATATTGAGACAACCTTTATCAGAATGTGATGTTGGACCATGGTTGACTAAGATTGATTTTCATATGGAGACAATCTTTGTCACAATGCAACGTTGGACCATGGTTGATTTTCATATTGATAAAATCTTTGTCACAATGTGACATTGGACTATGGTTGACCATGATTATAAACCCAAGGGATTTATATTAAACACAAGGATTAAAATTATAAACCCTATAAATAATATTATACCCTAGGAACATGAACCCTTAGGGTAATAAACCCAAGGGATTGATATAATAGACCCGACAGATTAATACTAAAAACTCAAGGGAATAATATTAAACCCAACAGATTAATATTATAAACCCAAAGTATATAAGTCTTAAGATAACTATTAAAATCCTAAAATAAACATGGTTGACCATGGTCTGCCATGATTGATTTTCATATTGAGACAATCTTTGTCACAATTCGACATTGGACCATTGTTAACCATGGTTGATTTCCATATTGAGACAATCTTTGTCAACATGTGACATTGGACCACGGTTGACCATGATTGACAATGGATGACCATGGTTAACTATGGTTGATTTCCATATTGACACAATCTTTGTCACAATGTGACATTGGACCATGGTTGACCATGATTGACGATGGATGACCATGGTTGATTTTCATATTGAGACAATCTTTGTCGCAATGTAACATTAGACCATGTTTGACCATGATTAAAAACCCAAGGGATTTACATTAAACCCTGGGATTAATATTATAGACCCTATGAATAATATTATACCCTAGGAATATGAACCCTTAGATTAATAAACCCAAGGGATTAATACTAAAACCCCAAGGGATTATAAACTGAAGGGAATAGTATTAAATCCAAGGGACTAATATTATAAACCCAAGGAATATAAACCCTAAGAAAAATATTATAAACTCTAAAATAAACATGGTTGACAATGGTTTACCATGGTTGATTTTCATATGGAGATAATCTTTGTCACAATGCGAAGTTGGACCATGGTTGATTTTCACATTGAGACAATATTTGCCACATTGCGACATTGAACTATGGTTGACCATGATTTATTTTCATATCGAGACAACTTTTGTCACATTGTGACGTTGGACAATGGTTGATTTTCATATTAAGAAAATCTTTGTCACAATGTGATGTTGGACGATGGTTGACCATTATTAAAAAACCCATGGATTTGTACTAAACCCTAGGATTAATATTATAGACCTTATGAATAATATTATACCCAAGGAATATGAACCCTTAGATTAATAAACCTAAGGGAATCATATTATAAAACTAAGGGATTAATACTAAAACCCCAAGGGATTATAAACCCAAGGGAATAATATTAAACCCAAGGGATTAATATTATAAACCCAATGAATATAAACCCTAAGACAAATATTATAAACCCTAAAATAAACATGGTTGACAATGGATGACCATGGTTGATTTTCATATTCAGACAATATTTGTCACAATGTGACGTTGGACCATCATTGGCCATGATTGATTTTCATATTGAGACAATCTTTGTCACAATCTGTCGTTGGAACATGGTTAATTTTTATATTGGGACAACCTTTCTCACAATGCGATGTTGGACCATGGTTGACCATGATTAACCAATGGTTCATCGTCACAATGTGACATTGGACTATTGTTGACCTATATTAATCATGATTGACCATAATTGACAATGGTCAACCATGTTTGACCAATGTTGACCATGATTTACCACGGTTGATCATGGTTGACCATGATTCGCCATGGTTGACCATGATTGATTTTCATATTGAGAAAATCCTATGGTAAACCCTAAGATAAATATTATAAACCAGGGTATATAAACCCTATGATAAATATTATAAACCAGGGTATATAAACCCTATAATAAATATTGTAAAGGGTAAAATAAACATGGCTGACCATGGTTGACCCTCATTGATTTTATATTGAGACAATCTTTGTCACAATGCGACGTTGGATAATGGGATACCATGATTAAACCCTATGAATAATATTATACCCTAGGAATAAGAACCATTAGATTAATAAACCCAAGGGATTAATTCTAAAACCCCAAGGGATTATAAACACAAGGGAATAATATTTAACCCAAGGGATTAATATTATAAACCCAAGGTATATAAAAACTAAGATAAATATTATAAACCCTAAAATGAACATGGTTGACCATGATTTATTTTCATATTGAGACAATGTTTGCCAGAATGTGACGTTGAACCATGGTTGACCATGATTGATTTTCATATAGAGATAATCTTTGTCACAATGTGACGTTGGACCGTGGTTGATTTTCATTTTGAGAAAATCTTTGTTACAATGTGATGTTGGACCATGGTTGATCATAGTTGACCATGACTATAAACCCAAGGGAAATATATTAAACCCTAGGATTGATATTATAAACCCTATGAATAATATTATACCGTAGGAATATGAACCCTTATAATAATAAACCCAAGGGATTGATATTATAAATCCAATGGAATAATAAACCTAAGGGATTAATACTAAAACCCCAAGGGATTATAAACCAAAGGGAATAATATTCAACCCAAGGGATTAATATTATAAAACCAAGGAATATAAACCCTAGGACAAATATCATAAACCATAAAATAAACATGGTTGACCATGGTTGATTTTCATATTGAGACAATATTTGTCACAATGTGACGTTGGACCATGGTTGACCTTGATTGATTTTAATACCGAGATAATCTTTGTCACAATGCATCATTTGACCATGGTCGACCATGGTTAACCATGGTTGATTTTCATATTGAGACAATCTTTCTTGCAATGTGATGTTGCACCATGGTTAACCATGATTGACCAATGGTCCAACGTCACAATGTGACGTTGGACCATTGTTGACCATGGTTAATCATGATTGACCATAATTGATAATGGTCGACTATGTTGGACCAATGTTGACTGTGATTGTCCATGCTTGACCATGACTGACCATGGTTGACCATGGTTGATTTTCATATTGATACAATCTTTGTCAGAATGCAATGTCGGACCATGGCTAACCATGATTGATTAAACCTTATGAATAATATTATAGCTTAGGAATATGGACCATTAGATTAATAAACCCAAGGGATTAATATTATAAACTCATGGTACATAAACCCTAAGATATATATTATAAACCCTAAAATAAACATGGTTCACCATGGTTGACCATGGTTGATTTTCATATTGATACAATTTTTGTCACAATGCGACGTTGTACCATGGTATATAAACCCTAAGATAAATATTATAAACCCTAAAATAAACATGGTTCACATGATTGACCATGGTTGACCATGGTTCAGTTAGTTATTCTCACTTAATTTTTTCTTAGAAGCGGTCCGTTGCAACTAATTTTCTTTTATTAGTAATTTGACCTTTAATTTTTGATTATTTATTGATTATCTTTTATTTTGATCCTGGTCCTTTGGTCAATATTAGCGGTTGGGTCAAACTAGCCGTTGGAGGCTCTGCTCGGTCTATATAACATGCTAAGCTAGATCTGTTTTCTTCATCTTGTCCTGACGATGAACCACACTGGTTGGTTCGAAACGCGTCGACAAATGACATTCCATGTGATTTTCGCCGAAATCTTTCTCTAACTTAATATGGATCACAGAAGCCTAAAATCTATTATGGTTGACCATCGTTTATTTTCATATTGATATAATCTGTCATAATGCAACGTTGGACCATGGTTGATTTTCATATTGAGGCAATCTATGTCATACTGCGACATTGGACTGTGGTTGATTTTCGTATTGAGAAACTCTTTATCACAATGTGATGTTAGACCATGGTTGACGATGGTTGACCATGATTGATTTTCATATTGAGACAATATTTGTCTCAATGTGACGTTAGACCATGGTTGACCATGGTTAACTATGATTGACTATAATTGATAATGGTCCACCATTGTTTGACCAATGTTGACCATGATTGACCATGGTTGATCATGGTTGATCGTGATTCACCATGGTTGATCATGATTCACCATGGTTGACCATGATTGATTTTCATATTAAGAAAACCCTATGATAAACCTGTTAACATTGTAGTAAGAAAAGGCTTCATTTGACTTGTGCCTTAGTGTTGTGGCCACAACCACCACCCTATCAAAACTTGCCTTGGCAACAATTTTGAATGGGTCCCCTAGAAGTTAATCTTGCATCTCTCCGAATGATCTGTTTTACCCGAGGGATTTAGCTCTCTGGGGAGTCAAATCTTCAATTCACAAATGGTTAAAGCCCCCTTAATAAATCCCTCACATGATTCATCTATAACCTTGTTTAAGCCCTTCATTCATATGCTCATTGAGATTTATTTAACCCACAAAACCTTCCATCGCATCATTATTCCCGTCATAGCTCTTTATAGCGGAAATGCTCAAAAACATGCGTAAATCCCCTTTTCCACCTATCGCAATCAACACTAAGACTTAGTGTTCACCGTTATCTTCCAGACCCGATGGCAATATTAACCCAAATTCATATATTTCGGGTCCGGAGCCATATCGCAATCGGTAGGGTCCCAGGGCTTATATATATATATAGATATAGATATAGATATAGATATAGATATATGTATATATATATATATATATATATATATATATATATATATATATATATATATATATATATATATATATATATATATATATATATATATATATATAACACGCCACTATACTCCAGACCCGACAACATTATTAACCGTATTCTATATATATCGGGTCCGAAGCTATATCGCATATCGCTATCGGCCAGGCCCAACTCTTATATATATAAAGGTGCACCACTGTTTACCAGACCCAATGGTTTTATTAAACATGATATATATGTTTCGGGTCCGGGACCCCATCGCTTATCGCTATCGGCGGGGTCCGGGGTCTATATATATGGCGCACCATAATCACCCAGACCCGCTGATGATTATAGAGCCGGGCATATAAATTTTCAAGTCTGGCCCAACGGCCAGACTCGGGTTTTCCCGTGTTCTTTGATAATATGTTGGGGTCAGGGTTTTTCAAAGAGGAGTCTTATGCGACGGACCCGAAAGGATTATGAACCACGACATATATGTATGTCAGGTCCGGCCAATCGAAAGGCGCAATCGGCATAGCTTTAAGCCCAAACACATGGCACGATGCGATGCGATATGGCAGACCCGATAGAGTATAGGCCCCCGTATATAATATTTCAAGTCTGGATTTTCGATTCAGTTCTGTGTTTTATGATGATTTTCAATGAAAACCGAGTTTTCACTTGCAGGACTTAATCGATGCGTGAATTAAAAAAAGGGGCCAATTCTTTCACATTTATTCCTCCTGATGTTATAAACGCTTCATGAAGGCAAGATTGGTGTTTTTAAGCATTTTTATCATATTTATATAAGCATGACTGGTGTCTATTATCTCTACAGGTGAGGAGTAAAGGATGCATAAGCGGATCCGGAGAACTCATATATGCGGGTGTGTTATGTTGAAAGAGCCAGCCTTTAGCATCCTTGGTCGGTTTCCAAGTGTTTCCTATGTATTCCGAAAGTGAAACTGCCCTAGATCTCATCATGAAGAGATGACACACAGTCATCCTCTTCTAATAAGCATCTATTCATTTTCCCAGGAAATGAAGTGCTCCAGTGACAGAAAATTTCTTCTACGTGTCAGCAGTGACACTGATTGTTCTACATCTGTGTATTCTAGTCTGTATATCAAAGAGAACAAGGGAAAGGCGAAAGGGTTAAGGGAAGACTGAGAGTCATTTCCAACTGCATTAATAGTCCCTCTGGATAGGAGAATGGGGCTTTTTGTTTGGAGAAAACAACTTTGATTTATTATGAATAAAGGAGACTGTTTGTTTCAATGAGGAGCTTCTTGTTTTAGATTTAAGATTCTTTTCTTTTATGTGTTTTGAGACAGGGTGTTCTTTCTGGCATAAATACAAATGTGATTTGCTTTTGTGCATATTGATAACGATACAGCTTATAATTAGCCTTGGTTTTTTGAATGTGATTCTTTGTCATAGTTAATTCATAAGCAGTCTCTGATTTGAAACTATGTTAGACATCAGTTGCAAGCTTTACTTCTATAAAAGGGAATGTGTACTCCTATATGAATGATTGGATTGCAATTAAGAATTGATGCAGCCCTTTTCTTATGTGAACTAGTAATTGATTCATTTAGACTTGGAATTCATATATGATGTCTAACCTCTCTTTTGTCATTCTCTTGTAGGATAGATTAGGATAATTAAGATTAGATTATAGTAGTTAGAAGTAGTGTAGGTAGGGCTTGATACATATAGGTTAGCTATGTTGTTTGTTGATTTAATTGAAGTCTTCCTCCAAGAAGCAATCTTTCAACACATATAGCAGTTTACGGGATCCTCTAAAACTTGTTGGAGCTAGCCATCCCAAACGAAAACAAATCTAATTGGGATATGTGATCGGGTTAGTTCCCCTTGTTGGTATAGCAAAAATTCGCCATGTCAACAAATTGGCGCTAGAAGGAGGGCCTGAACCGCCATCCACAACTTTTCAAGATTTCATCTATAAATTCCACGCATGGATTCAAAAGGATTAATGTATGGATCGTAGAGGTCGAAAAGATCATTCCACCCATTTGAAAGAGCCTCATTTCGAAGAAACAAAGACCCTTCTAAGTCTTGTTTCTGGGTCACCCAAGGAAGAGAGACTGTGGGAGTACCTTGTCACTCAGGAACAACCAATCAGAAGACTTACTCGGGCTTACGCTCGTTCCCTATCATAGCTCCCTATCTTTCAGTCTTTACCTCTGACAACAAAAAGAAATCCAAGGGTCTATCAAATAAATGAAGAGACATCTGCATCCCCTTCTCTTGAAGATATTCTGTTTGATTCTTTGCAGAGTATCGACTCTCCTTGGGAAGAAATTCCTGAGGATTCCCCTTCTGAAGGAAATCCATGTCTTGATTGGGAAAATCCTAACGAAGAAACCCTCAACCAGAACCCCCATATCCATAACATGGCTAACGTTCCTCCTCTGGGTGGGAATCAACCTCTACTTCCCCCTCCAGGTGGGAATCAGCCTCCACCTCCTCCAAGAGCACTCCTTCCCTGCCTTGCATAGTATGCCATAGCGATACATGGGCAGCAACATCCCTTACCTAAGAATGCAGAAAGAGTATTGCCTAAATTCGACCCTGAGAGGGAAGACACTGCTGATAACCATATTCACTCTTTCTTTCTAGCCATGCGCATGTTGGGGGTAGCCGATGAGGATGCGGTATGTCGCTTGTTCCCTTTTACTCTGATTGGTTCGGCTTCCACTTGGTACTTTAGCTTGAGAATATGATCAATTACCTCATGAGCTACCTTTCAGCAAGCCTTCTTAGACAAGTTTGGTGATGACAAGACACCTGCGGCCTTACTTTTAGAGCTATCCTGTTTGAAAATGGAAACCAAAGAAAATGTCAAGGATTTTAACATCCGGTTCAATACTTTGTTCAACAGAATCCCGGCTACCACTAGACCTACTGATGAGGTGCTCATGGAATTCTACATCTCTGCTCTCCCTGTCCCTATTGCGATGTGGGTCAAGAGAAGTAACGCACAGACCTTACAAGATGCTATCGATGAAGCAATAGAATTCAAGAATGAATTGATCAGTCTCACAACATGTCATCATACGACTGAAGGAAAGAAGGCCTCTCAGTCATCTAAGAAGAGTAGTGGGAGTGATAACAAAGTGGCTAAGGGAAAAGTAAGGGACACCATGGATGTGGAAGGTTTGCATCGGATCATTAATAAATTGACAAACACAGTCATAGATATGAAAAGGAATTCTGGAGAGAGTGTAGGAGAGTATAACAATTAAAAACCCTTCAAACCTTTCTTTCACAAGAAGACAAAAGGTGGTCATGGTCAACTTGCATTGCCTGCTCCACCCAATGAAGGGAATCTAAATATGGAGGAGCTGGCTCTTATTGGATCGCTCCTTAACAAAAAGGAACCTATAGTGGAGCTGGAGCCAGAATAGGAAAATGAGGAGGAATACCAAGTAGAAGAGCCCGTGGACGAAGAATCTCAGATCAACGTACTGTGGGATTTCTATACAAATGAGAAGGATGATGACGAAGGAGATAGTATGGCAGAAATACACACTAATGAAATCCACACACGAAGTAAGGGGCAACTTCCAGGTGCGATGAAGCCTATAGACCAGACAAAGAAAGATGTCCACCCTTTGAAGGCACCCGCTCCCAAAATTCCTCTTGAGAAGGGTAGACCAAGTGGTCAGTCCAAGAATACCCCAGTGGCAAACCATCAAGAGAAAGATAATATAGCTTCCACAACAACGAAGGTGACTCAAAATGGTAAACTCCCACCTAATAACAAAAAAACTGGTATGTTTACTCTGCCCTATCTTGTTTATAACATTGATTACAATATTGTGGATGATCTTAAGAAATCTAGGGTCAATATCACATACTTTGATTTGTTGAAATTAATGCAGCAAATAGATATGCTCCTGAAAGCTATGAATGAGCGGAACTCCAAAACTCCCACCATCCCAAGCAGCCAAACCAAGAAGTCAGTGTCCAGACTTGTCAACACTTCCATTACAACCCAAATGCCATCAGCTATGGAAGCCACTCTGTCCAAAATGAATCAAAACCCCCAAGATGTTAGTGCAGCCATGATAGGGAGAAAATCAAAATCCATGACTCCACCTTTCCTTATCACATTTGAAATCCTCAACATGAACGTACACAACTGCTTGGTAGATTCCGATGCCTCGCCCACTGTGATGCCTTATGCTGTTGCCAAAATACTGCATGCAATACCCGAGACAACTAGGACTCGAATCATGCAATTGGATAGGAAGAATGTGAAAGTAATTGGGGAATTGAAAGATGTGTTGATTTAGATGGCCGCGAAACCACAATATACACAAGTCATTGATATAGTGGTAGTCGATATACCCGAGGCCTATGGAATAATGATTAGTAGGGACTGGTCAGCAAAACTGAATGGATACTTCTCAACTGATTGGTCCCATCTCTTGCTGCCTCAAAAGAGGAAAGGTGATATGCTGAGGGTTGATCGAGAAAGATACATGAAGTACATGGTGATGGAGTTAAACAGCCCCAATGAACCTGTAATGTTTACCAACTCTATCCTTGGGAATTATAGCCTCAATTTTTGTACCACAGAAACTTGTTTTGGGGAATTCCATGTAGAAACAATTGAAGAAACTGCAATAAACACATGGTTGGAAGCTCTTCCCCATAGTCCGAATGATCAGCTACCCTGTAATATAGTAGATGATAGGACTAATTTCGTAGAAAGCAATTCAATTGATGTAACATTAGACTTTATATTTTGGAAATTCTATTGTGATAGCTCTAACTACCTAGAAGGTGTAGGTGTTGGGAGCATTTTCATTGACCCGCAAGGGAACCAACGTCTGATGGCCAGTTGGTTGGAGTTTGCATGCACCAACAATACAGCAAAATATGAAGGCTTGCTATAGGGCTTGAAAAAATCCGTTAATATGAAGGTGAGAAATCTTAAAGTTTCTGGAGACTCACAGATAATTGTGGACCAGGTAAGGAAAAAGGTATATTGCAATTCGCCACACCTAGTGAGACACCAACATGAGGTATGGAGCTTAATTGACAATTTTGATTCTTTTAATATCATACACATACCTCTATGGCAAAACCAAGATGTAGACCTAATGACTGGTATACCTGCAAAACCTTTGCCTGATCTTAGACTAAACAAGAATAAATATTATGTTGAATTGATTTTCAAGCCATTCACACCTGATAACATCTCAAATTGGTAGGTATTCAAAGGTGATGAGCAGATCCTTGAGCTCCTACATTACGGGAAGACATCAGAAATGAAATCATTAATAAAAGGGAGCATGACAGGCTTATGAATGTGATCCGGATTTAAATAGGAACGCAACAAATTACAAAGATAACCATAAACACAAAGATGCAGTGGAAATAATACTTCATTTCATTAATGTAAAATACTACTATATCCTTACAAACAGAAAATGGAAATAAACAACTAGGGCGATGGTAGCTTATCTCTGAGAAGAGATGTGGCGGCTACATGCCTCTGAACTGTGTTACAATGAGGCTCAAAGGCCTATTTATTGTTGAGAAAAAATGGAAAACCCTAAACATCCAAAAACCTAACCCTAGAAGATGAAACGCCAAACTGTGGGCCCCGTTTGGGTAAATTGGTACATCAACTTCCTGGGGTCATAGCTTTGGCATACAATCTCCGTTTGATGCGTACAATATTTCGTTAGAAAGATCTATCTGAGAACTACAATTTTGGGAAGAGCAACATTAGTCCATGGACCCATGTTGCTCCCACTTTTCCAAAAAAACGTCGTTTAGGGCCTCAAAACGGCTCCGGAAGTTCAGGACCCGAAAAACTGCTAAAAATAGTAAACTGTGCTACAATTAAGGAAACTGAAAAGCTGAAAGAAACAATGGTGGGGGTCCAAGTGGACTTGGCGGGTGGCCACCAATATCCACCTGGATCATTCCTCCCCCCTTAGGAAGCAATGGTCCCCATTGCATTGAGTTCCTCCATGAGATGAGGAAACCTCTGCTGAACTTGGTCCCTGGTGAGCCACTTGCCCTGGTGAAGGAGTTGGCCTGCTTTGAAAACTTGATATAGTTGGATGTTCTGCTGGTGACTGTGCTTGATCTGTGTGTCCATGATCCGATCAGTTGCAGCTTGTTCCATGTAATCTGGATTTAACTCTATGGGTGTGAGTTGTTTTGCAATGTCGGATTTGTCTAGTAATGGTGGAAAGTATGGCCGAAGGCGGTCCATATTGAACATTGGGTGCAGGCCAAGGAATGGGGGAATGCTGAGCTCAAATGCATTGTCTCCCATAGCCTTACTAATGGTGTAAGGACCATATCAGAGTGGTTTGAGTTTCTGATAGGCTTCGGTAAGGCGTTCCTTTTGCAAATGCAACCAGACTTTATCGCCCACCTGAAACTTGTGTGGCACCCGATGTTGATCATGTCGTTGCTTGTACTTGGCATTTGATTTCTCCAGA
This sequence comes from Pinus tabuliformis, assembly GCA_031772625.1. NCBI lineage: Eukaryota > Viridiplantae > Streptophyta > Pinopsida > Pinales > Pinaceae > Pinus > Pinus tabuliformis. The sequence goes on from CM062807.1 coordinate 692,176,100, forward strand.
ATGTCATGGACTTACTGGCGAGTATGTTGGATGTGCTCAATGAAGCTATTTGCCTTATATGTTTCGGATTGGACATGAGCTGAATCTGCGTGAGTAGCTGCAAATGGCATGGCCACATCAATGGGACATAGTGGTTGGAATCCCAAGCCCACCTGAAAAGGGTTGTGGCCAGTTGAGCTATGGAGAGCCCAGTTGTAGCTGTGCTGAACATAGGGGAGGCTCTCATCCTAGGTACGTGGATGCTTTGAGTTGTACATGCGTAGAATGTGTACAATCATCTTGTTGACAACCTTTGTCTGGCCATCATTTTGAGGATGGAACACTGTGGACTTAGTGAGTTTGGTGTCTAGCATCGACCAGAGACTAGACCAAAATGTACTGAGGAACCTATTGTTTCGATCTGAGATGATAGACTGTGGGATCCCAAAGTGTACCCACACTCGTTCAAAGAAGAGTTTAGCAGTGGCTTATGCTGTGATATTCTTCTTGCAGGCCGCCATAATGGCCATCTTTGAGAACCTGTCGACGACCACAAAAACACAGTCGTTTCCATGCTTAGTGGAAGGAAGCCCTGACATGTAATCCATGGAGATGGATTCCCAAGGTCGGATAGGGTTAGGCAGGGGGGTATATAGGCCTTGCTTCTTAACTGTCGGTTTGGAAATGGCGCAGGCAGTGCATGATCTGATGTACTTCCCGACATCCTGTCGAAGATGCGGCCAATAGAAATACTTCTGCAGTACTGCCACCATTTTCTGGACATTGAAATGCCCAATAGCTCGACTGTAGTGTGCTTCCCAAATCATCTTAGCATGCTCGCTTGAAGGAACACAAAGGTGACCCAGGTGGCATAACAGGGCATCCTGGAGGTGAAAATATGGAACATGTCGACCCTCCAAGAGTGTCTGGTATGTGTGGCCAAATTCTGGGTCGCTTTTGTAGAGAAGTGGCCAATCAGAAGTCTCGTGCCCACAAGAGTTGAGCACGATGGTTAATGACATGATCGGTGGTCGACTGAGGCAATATGCAACATTATTAGTGATGCCCTTCTTATACTTGATATTCAAATGGAACTGTTGCAAGTATGTGGACCACTTCTGATGGTGATCATTCTGCAATTTCCCTTGGGTCTGTATGAACTGCAGGGGTCGGTGGTCTGTGTGGATGACTGTTTCCTTCCCCAAAATGTAATGTTTCCATTGTCGGCAGGCCTGCACAATGGAATACATCTCTTTGTCATAAGTGGGATACTTCCGGACTGTGTCTGAAAGTGTCTCACTGTGATATGCCACTAGATGCCCGTGTTGAGTAAGGATTGCCCCAATAGCATAGTCAGAGGCATCTGTCTCGACCTCAAATGGTTGTTGCAAGTCTGGCAATGTGAGCATTGGTGCCAAGTAGAGGTGATCTTTCAACTCTGTGAATGCCTTCTATTGAGATTCAGACGAAAATAATTTTGCTTTCGCTCCTCCCTTGGTGACTTGACTCAAGGGCCAAGTGATATGAGAAAATCCCAACACGAACCTGTGGTAGAAGTTGGTAAGGCCTAGAAAGTTGCGGAGCTCCGTTAGAGTGGTTGGAGAGGGTCAATCCCGAATGACTTGGATCTTGGCTACATCCACATGCACCCCCTGTTCATCAATAATGTATCCCAGATACTAAACCTCGGTCTTGCCAAAAGTGCATTTCTCCAAGTTGGCACATAACTTGTGTTGCCGCAGTGTTTGGAGAACCTGTCGGATGTGGTGGAGGTGCTCTTCCCAACTCTAGCTGAAGATCAGGATGTCATCCAAGTATACCACTACAAATGAGTTGATGAATGGCCGCAAGATGTCATCCATTAGCTTCATGAAGGTTGCAGGAGCATTCGTCAATCTGAAAGGCATAACCAACCATTCGAAAAGGCCCTCCTTGGCTTTGAAGGCAGTCTTCCACACATCGGAGGGTTTGATTGGTACTTGGTGATATCCTGACTTCAAATCGATCTTGCTGAAATATTTTTCCCCCTTCAGTTGGTCCAGGAGGTCATCAATCCGTGGGATCGGGTACCTATTACGAATAGTGATCTTGTTCAGCGCTCGATAGTCAATACAGAGTCTCCAAGTCCCATCCTTCTTCTGTACCAACACGATCGGACTCCCACAGGGCGATGAACTCGGACGAATGTGACCTTTCTGTAGCAGCTCTTGAATCTGCCTCTTTATTTCAACGTTCTCTAGAATGGAGCGTCGATAGATTGGTCCATTAGGCAGCGGTGCACCTGGGGTCAAATCGATGGAGTGCTTGAACTGACAGTGCAGAGAAACCCCGGCGGGGGAGGTGAAGATGCCCTCGTACTCCTCCACGACCTTATCCATCTATAGTTGTCGTGTGGAGGGGCCCTGTCTGGAGGTCGTGGCCACCATCTTCTTCTTTCCTTGAGGGCGTATCATCAGGAAAACAAATTTCCCGGTTTTGGAAATGAGCTTACTGCATTGTTTTGCAGTAACCAAAGAGATGGTGGTAGGAGGTGCTACCTCTAGTATCCTGTACAACTTATTTCCCAAAGTAATAATAACAGCACGGGGCCTTGATTCATACACAACATGTCGCTTCCACAAGTATGGTTGTCCTAATAATACATCACAAACTTCAAGGGGAGCAATGTCACACAATACCTCATCCATGAAGGGCTTGATGTTGTATGGAAGACGACACTACTGGCTCACGCGAAGATCCCGTCCTTGGTGAAGCCACCCGATGGTGTACGGTTGTGGATGTGCTGTGGTCGGTAAGCCCAGCTGCTTCATGACCTCTGCCAAAATGAGATTCTTTTGGCTCTCGCTGTCGACAATGAACTGTAGTGGGGATCCCTTTACCCACATTTGGGAGTGGAAGAGACGCTCCTCCTCCTCTGGATCTTTGGGTTCCTCCTTCTGGATCTTCGTGGTGGCAATGGTGGCGTTGGGCTCCGCATCGATAATCTGCTTCCCTTTGTCATTCCCCTTGTCGGGTTCTGACTCAGAGTTGGAACATGCATCTGATTCTGAAACCTTTAACTCAGCCAAGAGTGACTGCTTGGTCTGACACTCACTTGTGTTGTGAGTGGAGCTCTTATGGAACTCACACCATTTTCCCGTGTCCTTTTTCAGCTTCATGGTGTTGTTCTTTGCTTGCAGCTTTGGCGGGTTGTCTTGGGCCACCCCGCCTTGGATTTGTCCTTTGTTCTATGGTTTGGGGTCGCCTTTCCCTTCCTTCAGATTCGCAAATCCAAAGTCTCGCTTATTCTGCTTAAACTTTTGTTCGACCTTGATGACATATCGGTATGCCGTGCCGAGCAAGGAGATGTTCAGGAACTCTATTTCTTCCTAGATGTACTTATGTAGGCAGCTGCGGTATTTGAGTATCAAATGCTGCTTCAAATCCTTGATACCTAAATTTGTGCGAAGGGTATGTAAAATATTGGTAAACTCCAGCACGTCTTGGTCCCTTCCCTACTGCAGCGTGGTCTACTTGATGTCTTGATCCTCATAGCTTCCGAAAGGGTAGTACTACTCCTTGATGGCATTCCAGAATGAATTCCAGGTGGGTGCGGCTGAAAATAGTGAGCCGGTACTTTCATCGTTCTACTCGCAGTAGATTTCCCACCAGTCCTTGACGTGGGGGGCTGCTTTGAGAAGATCGAAAATAATCTTTCCCTGGCTGGAAAAATCATGAACAGAATAATAACCCTCTAGCAGATTTAACCATTTATCGACAACATTTGCGTCTATCTGACCCTTGAATATGGGGATTTCAAAATTAACTTGTACCTTAAACGGTGCGGCATTTCCAGAGTAACTATGGGAAGCCGATGCGTCGCCCTGGGTAGCCGCTAAAGGATCTGGGCAAAGTTGTCCATCATCGTGTTCCTTTGTCACTCGAGGGATTCTTTGGGCAAGATTTTGATAGGATCTCTTGCTCCCTCGTCTTTCTTTTCATCCGCCATGGGAGGCCGTTGGGTTTTGCGAGGCTGGTCTTGCAAAGGTTCGACCAGTTCAAGCCCTAACTCATTATATCCTGACCTCGTTGGGGACATGCAAAGAAAAACAGAGAAAAAACAAACCGCTCTGATACCACTGATCTGGATTTAAACAGGAACACAACAAATTACAGAGATAACCATAAACACAAAGATGCAGCGGAAATAATACTTCATTTCATTAATGTAAAATATTGAGATATGCCTACAAACAGAAAATGGAAATAAACAGCTAGGGTGATGGTTGCTTATCTCTGAGAAGAGATGTGGTGGCTACATGCCTCTGAAATGTGTTATAATGAGGTTCGAAGGCCTATTTATTGTTGAGAAACAATGGAAAACCCTAAACATCCAAAAACCTAACCCTAGAAGATGAAATGCCAAACTGTGGGCCCCGTTTGGGTAAATTGGTACATCAACTTCTCGGGGTCATAAATTTGGCATACGATCTCCGTTTGACGTGTTAAATATCTCGTTAGAAAGAACTATCCGAGAACTACAACTTTGGGAAGAGCAACATCAGTTTATGGACCCATGTTGCTCCCAGTTTTCCCAAAAAAACGTCGTTTAGGGCCTCAAAACGGCTCCGAAGTTCAGGACCCGAAAAACTGCTAAAAATAGTAAACTGTGCTACAATTAAGGAAACTGAAAAGCTGAAAGAAACAATGGTGGGGGTCCAAGTGGACTTGGTGGGTGGCCACCAACATCCACCTGGATCAGAATGAGATTAAAAGCGAGGTAATATATTTCATTGAGAAATCTATTGTCAACAGGTTTGGCATCCCTAACGCTCTCATGTTTGATAACGCTTCGTATTTTTCATCACTAAAGATGACTGAATTCACTATCGATAAATCAATTCACATAAGGTATGCATCAAGCTATTACCCCTAGGGAAATGGAGTAACAGAATCCTCAAATCAAACCTCATCCGCGTAATTCTTGCATCGATTACTGACAACCAGAGGAATTGGCACAACACTCTAACAAATGCCCTCTGGTCTGATAGGGTCACCCCAAAGGGTGGGCATGCAAAATTCCAACATTTATGGCTGGACCCATTCCAAGTTGTGGAAAAATTTGGCCATGGAACCTACAGATTGAAAACCTTACAGGGAGAAATTGAAAAACTCCTTGTTAATGGCCAACATCTCAAAAGAGACTTCCAGTAGCCACCACATGGTGGTTACCTCCAAAGTAGGTTATAATTCATTTTAGTTTTGCTATTAGTTTAGTTGCATTTCTGTCTTTTCTTTTCTCATTTTTCTGCAAGGTTCATTTTTCTTCTGTTTTGAATTACAGTCCTTTTCAGCCAACTGATTTTGGTCCTCCAGTCTCGCTGTTACCTTTTCAGATTGCACTCATTCACCACCATCAACCTTTACTTTCCTCATTAACTTGCTAGTGAGTTTTTTGATTCTAAATCCTCACTACCTTGCAAATCAAACAAATTTTGAATGAGCCCATGAGAACTTGTAAATCAGAGGTGTAATTCAAACCAAAGCTACTCATTGGCATCTATTGGGAACTAGGTGAGATCTGTTGATAACTTGGATATCTGGAGCATGTGGGGGCATCTTTATAAAAAAAAAAATGTGTAACTACAGCTGGAATGGCATGGAGGAACCCTGCATTTTAAATAAATCCCAGTCAGACCTAGCCTATACTTGCCTTTAAGGTTTACAATCATTCTCCATTGGTCCCATCCACCACACTAAATTGTCCAATACTTGTTATCTACAAGTAAACCTCCTTTCATGGGCTAAGCTCATTGTCATATACCCTGTGGCAAATCCAATTGTGCTCTAGTCCTTGTGCCTGAAACTGGAAGGACTCATTTAAAAGAAAATGGAATGTCAAGTCCTTATACCAATCTGGAAGGACAGGTTGTTTGGGAAGCCGGTTAGAGTAGGGACTGTTGCTGGGCTCAGAGTACCGGTTGACACAGCAAGCCCAACCTTGCTTAAGCAGTTTAAAAATATGGCAAGATCCATGACTGTGCCCCATTCAATCATATGAAAATATAGCACTGAAATTCTTGTATAAAGTGCAGATAAACATATCTACATCAAGTTTTATGAACAATAAAGAGCTGAGGTACACACCTAAATAGGTATTGACAGACCAATGATGGCCCCAAAATGATTTTTGAAAGTGGGAAACAGGTAAAGGAAGGTCAATAAACCCCATAACACTGCCATTGGAGAATGCCTGTCAAAACCCTATCAGTAAGTAGAAGCTATTTGTCTCTATCCCACCTGAAGAAATTAATGTTGAAGTGGAACCCATGCTTGTCCATCTATACAGTTTGCATTTCAAGTTTATCTTAACACCCTAATGTTCTATTGATCCAAGGTTTACTTGGAAACAAAGATAACTGGTTCGCCCAACGGTTCGCCATTTGTTGTGGCCACAACCACCACCCTATCAAAACTTGCCTTGGCAACAATTTTGAATGGGTCCCCTAGAAGTTAATCTTGCATCTCCCTGAATGATCTGTTTTACCGGAGGGATTTAGCTCTCTGGGGAATCAAATCTTCAATTCAAAAATGATTAAAGCCCCCTTAATAAATCCCTCGCATGATTCATCTATAACCTTGTTTAAGCCCTTCATTCATATGCTCAGCGAGATTTATTTAACCCACAAAACCTTCCATCGCATCATTATTCCCGTCATAGCTCTTTATAGCAGAAATGCTCAAAAACATGCATAAATCCCCTTTTCGCCTATTGTAATCAACATTAAGACTTAGTGTTCATCGTTATCTTCCGAAACCGACAACAATATTAACCCAAATTCATATATTTTGGGTCAGGATCCATATCACATATCACAATCGGCGAGGTCCCGGGGCTTATATATATATGACGCGCCACTATACTCTGAACCTGACGGCATTATTAACCGTATTCTATATATATATAGGGTTCGGAGCCATATCGCATATCACTATCGGCTAGGCCCAACTCTTATATATATAAAGGCGTGCCACTATTTACCGGACCCGATGGTTTTATTAAACACGATATATATGTTTCGGGTTCGAGACCCCATCGCTTATCGCTATCGGTGGGGTCCGGGGTCTATATATATGGCGCACCATAATCACCTGGACCCACCAATGATTATAGAGTCGGGCATATAAATTTTCAAGTTCGGCCCAACGGCTAGACTCGGGTTTTCCCGTGTTCTTTGATAATATGCTGGGGTCGGGGTTTTTCAAAGAGGAGTCTTATGCGACGAACCTGAAAGGATTATGAACCATGACATATAAGTTTGTCGAGTCCGGCGAATCGAAAGACACAATCGGCATAGCTTTAAGGCCAAACTCATGGCATAATGCAATGTGATATGGTAGACCCAATAGAGTATAGGCCCCCGTATATAATATTTCATGTCCGGATGTTTGATTCGTTTCTGTGTTTTACAATGATTTTCAATGAAAACCTAGTTTTCGCTTACAAACTTAATCGATGCGTGAATTAAAAAGGGGGCCAATTCTTTCACATTTATTCCTCCTGATGTTGTAAACGCTTCATGAAGGCAAGATTGGTGTTTTTAAAGCATTTTTATCATATTTATATAAGCATGACTGGTGTCTATTATCTCTGTAGGTGAGGATTAAATGATGCATAAGTGGATCTGGAGAACTCATATATGCGGGTGTGTTTTGTTGAAAGAGTCGGCCTCTGGCATGCTTGATCAGTTTCCAGGTGTTGGCTGTGTATTCTGAAATTGAAACTGCCACAAATCTCATCATGAAGATATGACACACAGTCATCCTCTCCTAATCAACATTTATTCATTTCCCCAGGAAATGAAGCACTCCAGTGACAGAAAATGCCCTCTATGTGTCAGCAGTGACATCGATTGTTCTACATCTGTGTATTATGGTCTGTATATCGAAGAGAACAATGGGAAGGCGAAAGGGTTAAGGGAAGTCCAAGAGTCATTTCCAGCTACATTAATAGTCCCTTTGGATAGGAGAATGGGGCTTTTTGTTTGGACAAAATAGCTTTGATTTATTATGAATAAAGGAGACTGTTTGTTTCAATGAGGAGCCTCTTGTTTCAGATTTAAGATTCTTTGCTTTTATGTGTTTTGAGACAGGGTGTTGTTGCTGGAATAATGTTGGGTCTTGAAATTGTCATTCATTTCCATTACACTTTCACTGTTATGTCCATTATATCACCTCCATTTCACTACCATGTCACTACATTCATTTCACTTTCATTATCATTGGGTCACATTTATGTTTTTCCAAACTTTATTAATTCTTAGCCTTTTTAAGTGAATTTGTGGTTAAAATTTAGAAAATAATGTGCATATGCTTATACCTAACAAGTGGGTTGAGATTGTTGACATGTGTAGGTCAAAAGGAGGCTTCTAGAAGACTTTTATGTGGCACCCTAAGGTCAAATTCGAATTTGAGTGGAGAAGATCATGGGATCATAAGGATATATGTCACATTTCCTATTTGTATTGAAACTCTAAGAAGACATGTGTCTTATCATTTCCTATTTGATTAGGACTCTAGAGGTAGAGGGAGAGATTCATGGACTCTCATTAATGAGATGACTTCTCATCTTTTGTATAAATAGGAGATCTCTCTCCTTCATTTGGTAGCTTTTTAGTCTTAGTTTTTTTCTTGGTAGCTTTGGAAAGCTTTGGAGAGCTTTGTTGTACTTTGTAATTTTGAAGAATTTGAATAAAGCTTTGATGTTCTCAACATGGAAGGAGATGTGAAGTAGATGTCATGGAGCATATTAGAATGTAAGGTAGAGTAGATTTTGTTTTGTAGTTTTGCTTTGATTTCATTCAAGTATGTCATTTTATTGTTTTCAAGTTTAATAGTTTAGATTTTCCATTCATGCAAGTTTAATTCATGCAAGTGTGTTCAACCGGTTGATTGTAGATTTATCTAACTGTGTAATCTATGCTTAGCAAAATAGTCCAAGGAAGTATTTCCCAATTGGTGCTTGGAGCATTAGAGCACACAGTAGATTAGTTTTCCTTTACATGTTTTGTATTTGCTTTCCATTTCAATTTCATTAGAATAGTCACTCATTACATAAACAAATATTTCCAGAGCCTTTCGTTGATGGTTTATCCTCAAATTAAATGGCGAAATGTTGTGTTTATGAATGAGATTTCTTGCTGTTCAATGCCTTTTCCTTCTTAGTGTAGTCACTCATGATATAAACAAATATTTCCAGAGCCTTTTGTTGATGGTTTATCCTCAAACTAAATGGCGAAATGTTGTGTTTATGAATGAGATTTCTTGTTGTTCATTAGTTTAGAGTTAGATAGCTTAATGCCATTTTATTATCAATTTAGTAACTCATGATTTAAATAGATATTTCCAAAAGCCCTTTGTTGATGGTTGAACCTAAGACTAAGTGGTGAAATGTTTTACTAATGACTGAGTTTTTCCTTGCATTTCATTTTCAATTTTAGAACAATGAAGTATTGAATCCCTTAGCTATCACAAGGAGGTAGTTCTCCCAAAATTGTGTAGCAAAGTGATAAAATACTTCATTTAGCTGTTATCATTTTTGCTTTCATTTCATAGACATTTTTCCGGCTTAGATTAATATAACTGTTGAAAGTTTTGATTTGTTTCCTTTTCTCCTTTCTTTAGAAATTAAATTTTAACATTGAAAGTCATTAGATTTACTTGAACATTAACATTTAGAGATTTTCACCTAGAAGCATAGCTTTTCTTTCTTAGATTAATTTCCTTAAGCATAAGAAACAAAACCCCCAAAAACAACATAAACTATAAAACAACGAAGTAAGAAAAATGGTTAACTAAGCACATATGGTGCACCACACTTCATCAGTTTGTGAAACCCAGATTGATAATTTATGTAGAGCAATTTAGGACACTAAATTAACTAGACATTTTGGCGCTGTTGCCGGGGAAGTGTAATTAGCAGACCTTATTTCTTACATCTAAAAAAATTCAATAATTTCTTGAGTATGCTCTCCTCCTGCATTTTGTGTGATATGGAGGATCAGTAAAAGAATTTTTATGTTAAAAAAAAAAAAAAAAAAATTCAACATTTCATTTGATTCAATAATAAAAAATAAATAAATAAATAAAATCCAACTGCTTTGATAGGTTCAGCTATCCAAGATTGACTGATTATGGTTTGTAGTGACCCTCAAAACATTGTGTCATGTTTTAATAAGATTTTGCAAATTCGCTGCAGAATGCAGTCCTATTCCACAGCCAACTATGAATTCCGCGGCTATTTTCAAGGTTTAGCAGGTTACAAGCAGCCAATGAAGAAACCAACCACATGGGCATATCCAGAATCATCCCGACAAGGATCCTATCTTAGTCACCCAACCCAAATCGATAAAAAACCAGCTTAAGACCTCAGTCAAAGTCCTGTTTTTAGCATATTTACCTTGAAGTCTTTGCTGCCTAAAATTGAAAACCATTAATCATTTTTATAAAATTTCACAATTTCAGAGAAAAAAAGAAGAAACGACCAATGGCTATCTCCAATCCTAGTTTCCACTGTGGCCTCAATAGAAAATCTACATTCCTGTTCAAGCTTTGGCCTTAAAACGAACCTGCAAAAACATTTAAAATTATATATATATATATATATATATATATATATATATATAAACCTGCAATATAAACAATCTAAAAATGGGACAATGCTGGTATTTGGAATGGTCAAAAACTAATTCCTCCTCAGAATTCTCTTCTTGCAACAGACTCCCCCTCCTCAACATCAAAATCCTCAGACCTTGATCTCTCAGTGCGCTCTCGTTTTCTGCACATGTTAGCTGTAATAACCTGCTTGAATTTGTCAACCATTTTCTTAATTTGCATAGGCTCACCACATTTTACGTACATTTTGACAAGGCGATTCTGTATAAAAATGTCAAGGATGAATCCTTTATTAATCATATGGGTATGAATCTGTCTGCCCTCTGTAAATTTTCTAGCATCGATGCAGAACTACAAGAGACAAGCGTGATTGTTAGTTTATGGGAACCTGTCCATTGTCCATTAAGGCCAAAACTCCTTGCATAGTTCAGTGATGTCCACACCATAAGATTCATTTTCGTTTTCTGTCGCGAGACAAGCAACATTTGCACATAGCAAACCCAAACATATGTGTTTTGAAGTACGATTTCTTTAGTATGTTGTTGGGATAAAACAAAGGTCTGAGATATGAGGTTTAGATCACCATTCATTTGATTTCTCTGTGTTAAAGTTGCAAATCAAACACAGAAAGCCGAATGCAGCAATTCATAAAAATGCAGAACAGTAAAAACGTTAATTCACAAAAGCACAGAACAATAAAAACGTCAAACGTCAACTACATGATCCGGCCAAAAAAAGATAAATTAGGGAAAAATAAAACATGGGTTTTTTCGGCGATGGGGTCAATTAGATAACCCAGAAATTTTTTTAAGAAATTTGCATAAGTTTGGGAGAATTTCTTGGTTCTCTGAAGCCCATTTTTGCATGCCGTGAGAGGAAATAACGGAATTTGAATTAATGAATAGGCTGATTGATTTAATTCAGCTGCTTAGAAAGGGGAATTCTAATTTGATTATGTGTTGGCATTTAACCTTACTCCACCTTGTCTCCCGACTTAATGCCTTCCATCTTTAACTCATACTTCATTATGCCACTCCACCACGTCTTCTACCATGCCTCACGACTTAATACCTTCCATCTTTAACTCATACTTCATTATGCCACTCCACCATGTCTCCCGCCATGCCTCACAACTTAATGCCTTCCGCCTTTAACTCGTACTTGATTATGCCAAGGTGGATGCCGTGGTCTATTTGGTTGAATCGGCGGATAAAGAGAGATTTGTAGAGTAAAAAAAAAAGGAGCTCGATGCCTTACATTCAGATGATTCTTTTGTTTTAACCTTTTAATCGTAGACGAGGTTGGGTTTCCTAGTTTCTATTCAACCAAATGCTATGGCTGCCTCCAATGCTTAAGGAAGGCCAGGTCACACCATTGTCGATCTGAAGGGATAACTTCGATTCAAAAGAATCAGGCATTCAGAGGAGATATATGATGCAATTTCTATTGTCTGGTAGTCTATAAAGTTGTAGGAAAGGATGATAATTTGTGTTGCAGTAGTTGGTTTGCAGAATAATCCTCTATACGTAAAAAGTTTCACTGATGGTTGGCTATCTTTTTGCTACGGAATGCAGCCTTGTTCCGCAACTAACTGGAAATTCCGTAACCATTTTCATACTTGTGTAGGTTACAAGTGTCGAGAGATGAAACGAGCCACATGGGTAGCTGGGAAAATTTCAGTACATGGATGGTGTCCTATCCATTTGATACAAGTCGATGAAAAGACTTCGGTCAAAGGGAAGTCAAGGTGTGTGTTATCACTAAGTCACCACATGTCAAGAAAAAAAAACCAAAGATTCATAGGTAAAAATAAAAATAAAAATTGAATCAATGAAATGAGTAAGTTATTTGCTCACTTTTTTGAAGGTATTGATTAATTTTGGACTGATGATGAAAAATGAATGGCTAACTTTTTGTTCAAGATTTTTAGCTACAGAGACTGTGCACATTTCGAAGCTAAAGTCATTCCACAGCTAAAGCCATTCTGCAGCTAAACATCAATTTGCAGCTGAAAAACCTCAATGTTCAAATCAGCCTAACTTTCTCATACGAAATCAGATTTTGATGATTCAAGTGTCGTTAGAAAGGTTTCAACAAGATATACACAATGAGAAATCCATAAATAGAGTTTGAAATAGAAAATAATGAAATAAATTGCTGAAAAGAAACAACAGTTAACTTGAGGCACTAATTCCGAAGCAGGTATAATTCTTTTGATTTTCCTTTGTGAACTTGTTTCATTAATACAAATTCTTAGTTTTGTGTGTAAATATCAAAACTAGAGAGATTGGCCATCTCTCTCCTTTAATAATCTTACATTCCATTACAGAAGAAGTATTAGTTTTTTTGCAGGTTCCAGGAAGAAGGACAAATGACTACAAGTGAATGGTGTCTCTCTAAGAGACCAATTTGTTTCATAAGAGGATGATCAGCAACAAAGAGGAAATATGCTAATGCAAATTTAGATCCAAACTATTTGCAAAACTTTCAGATACTATTGTCTCCATCACATCCATATTTCATAATAAACCATTCACCTCATTTCCCTTTTCCCTTCATATTTTCCATATACATTCACATACACTTTCCATTACTTTTTCTCCACTCATAACCCACAAATAAAAGCAAGAGGCTCATTTACATGCTTATTGTCCATTTCCATTTCTACTCTCCATTGCCATCTTCCATTTTCATCTTCCCTTTCCTATCATTTTCATTTCGCAAATAAGCCCTGCTTCAATGAAAATTATTGAGTCCATAGTCCTTTGAGTCTAAGTTTCTTGCAAAAACACCTTGAGGCTTGCATGCCTTAATGGCAAGTCCTCATGCCGACAAACAATGGGAATACATTAATGTCCCTTGTTCATCGGATCTTCTAGGTGACTCGACATCGGAAAATTTATTCGTACCTAGCAAGATGTGTTTGGGCATCTTGACTCTCATTGTCATCAATGGTGAGAGTTCTCGTGTTGACTAGTGGCATCCATTAATGACCACTAAGTCAACAATTTCCTGCTATGTTTGACATTAGAACATCTCTTCACATAGTAGGAATTGTGCCAATGAGTTTTGAAGACATGAAGACTATTATTTTCAGTATTTTGAAGCAAATATAAAACATACCAACACTATTCAACAGTAGATTCAGCAAGTTTTAGTAGAAGCAATAAAAAATCATCTTGACTCTTTTATCCATGACTCTTTTTGTCCAGCCACTTGAAGAAGAATATGATCAAAATTTTGTAGCCACCACACATACAACTCATCCCTTTCAAAGGGTAAGTTAAGGTACGTCATTTTCTAACTTTTGACCATAGAATTCCATAAAAAGCTATAATGATAATTGTTGGAAAAACATTTCTCTTCCTCATTTCATAAAATTGCCAATACCATCAGTTGGGGGAGGGGGAGGGGGTGGAATACATTCATATTCATATCTTTCCATGTCCATATCATATTTAGAAGCCCACATACTTCCAAAATATATTAACTATTACATTGTTATTATGAGCTTGCAATGGCTTTTCAAAACTGCTTAAATGATAATTGGATACAAACACAATCATGGTTATCACACAAGAGCCAACCATCATGCAATCCAATAAAGATATACTTTTCAACAATAATCAAAATATCATTATGCAAAGTTCAAAGATCAAAATGGAATGCAACAACAAAATATGGTTGTAACACAAGAACCAACCATGTTGCAACAAAGTGAAGTTAGCAAATGATATCATGCAAAATTAAGCCAAAGCTCAAGGATCAAAAGAATTAATGTAATATATATTGCATGAGGACATGCAATAGCTTCAGTTGGGGGGTATGTTGGGTCTTGAAATTGTCATTCATTTCCATTACACTTTCACTATTATGTCCATTATATCACCTCCATTTCACCGCCATTTCACTACCATGTCACTACATTCATCTCACTTTCATTATCATTAGGTCCCATTTATGTTTTTTCAAACTTTATTAATTCTTAGCCTTTTTAAGTGAATTTGTGGTTAAAGATTAGAAAATAGCGTGCATATGCTTATACCTAACAAGTGGGTTGAGATTGTTGACATGTGTAGTTCAAAAGGAGGCTTCTAGAAGACCTTTATGTGGCACCCTAAGGCCAAATTCGAATTTGAATGGAGAGGATGATGGGATCATGAGAATATGTGTCACATTTCCTATTTGTATTGTAACTCTAAGAAGACGTGTCTTATCATTTCCTATTTTGATTAGGACTCTAGAGGTAGAGGGAGAGATTCATGGACTCTCATTAATGAGATGACTTCTCATCTTTTAGTATAAATAGGAGATCTCTTTCCTTCATTTGGTAGCTTTTTAGTCTTCGTTTTTTTCTTGGTAGCTTTGGAAAGCTTTGGAGAGCTTTGTTGTACTTTGTAATTTTGAAGAATTTGAATAAAGCTTTGATGTTCTCAACATGGAAGGAGATGTGAAGTAGATGTCATGGAGCATATTAGAATGTAAAGTAGAGTAGATTTTGTTTTGTAGTTTTGCTTTGATTTCATTCAAGTATGTCATTTTATTATTTTCAAGTTTAATAGTTTAGATTTTCCATTCATACAAGTTTAATTCATGCAAGTGTGTTCAACCGGTTGATTGTAGATTTATCTAACTGTGTAATCTATGCTTAGCAAAATAGTCCAAGGAATTATTTCTCAATTGGTGCTTGGAGCATTAGAGCACACAGTAGATTAGTTTTCCTTTACATGTTTTGTATTTGCTTTCCATTGCAATTTCATTAGAATAGTCACTCATTACATAAACAAATATTTCCAGAGCCTTTCGTTGATGGTTTATCCTCAAATCAAATGGTGAAATGTTGTGTTTATGAATGAGATTTATTGTTGTTCAATGCCTTTTCCTTCTCACTGTAGTCACTCATGATATAAACAAATATTTCCAGAGCCTTTCATTGATGGTTTATCTTCAAACTAAATGGCGAAATGTTGTGTTTATGAATGAGATTTCTTGTTGTTCATTAGTTTAGAGTTAGATAGCTTAATGCCATTTTCTTATCAATTTAGTAACTCATGATTTAAATAGATATTTCCAAAAGCCCTTCGTCGATGGTTGAACCTAAGACTAAGTGGTGAAATGTTTTACTAACGACTGAGTTTTTCCTTGCATTTGATTTTCAGTGTTAGAACAATGAAGTATTAAATCCCTCAGCTATCAAAAGGAGGTAGTTCTCCCAAATTTGTGTAGCAAAGTGATAAAACACTTCATTTAGCTATTATCATTTTTGCTTTCATTTCATAGACATTTTTCCGACTTAGATTAATCTAACTGTTGAAAGTTTTGATTTGTTTCCTTTTCTCCTTTCTTTAGAAATTAGATTTTAACATTGAAAGTCATTAGATTTACTTGACCATTAACATTTAGAGATTTTTCACCTAGAAGCATAGTTTTTCTTTCTTAGATTAATTTCCTTAAGCATAAGAAACAAAAGCCCCAAAAACAACATAAACTATAAAACAACGAAGTAAGAAAAAGGGTCAACTAAGCACATATGGTGCACCACACCTCATCAGTTTACGATACTCGGATTGATAATTTATGTAGAGAAATTTAGGACACTAAATTGACTAGACACATAAATACAAATGTGATTTTCTTTTGTGCATATTGATAACGATACAACTTATAATTAGCCTTGGTTGTTTGAATGTGTTTCTTCGTCATAGTTAATTCATAAGCAGTCCCTGATTTGAAACTATGTTAGACATCAGTTGCAAGCTTTACTTCTATAAAAGGGAATGTGTATTCCTATATGAATGATTGGATTGCAATTAAGAATTGATGCAGCCTTGTTCTTATGTGAACCAGTAATTGATTCATTTAGACTTGGAATTCATATATGATGTCTAACCTCTCTTTTGTCATGCTCTTGCAGGATAGATTAGGATAATTAAGATTAGATTGGAGTAGTTAGAAGTAGTGTAGATAGGACTTGATACATATAGGTTAGTTGTTTTGTTTGTTGATTTAATTGAAGCCTTCCTCCAAGAAGCAATTTTTCAATACATTTAGCAGTTTACGAGATCCTCTAAAATCCGTTGGAGCTAGCCACCCCAACAGAAAATAGATCTAATTGGGATCTGTGATCAGGTTAGTTCCCCTTGTTGGTATAGCGAAAATTCGCCATGTAAACACTTAGTCAAATGGATAAATTTGATTTTCCACATCAGCAGGATGAATTGGATTGCAGTTGACTGGAGTGACATAACTTTGTCTCCTAGTTAAATTAGTAAATTTGATTTTGTAGGCTAGAAGTAGAGTTGTGCATGGGTTGATTACAAAAATATAGTAATATAGTGGAGTTATTATTAGTTAAACTCAGTTAGTTGAGCTCTAGTCTTTATTGGAGTCAACAGGAGTTAAATTAAGTAGTTATAACAATTTTTAACTCACTGATCTCTAAGTTAACTGATCAATTTACTAAAAATAGTCCGAGTCATGCATGTAATTTGAATTCCCTAGTTGGAGTGGAGGAAAAGGCACATTGTAATTATTGGGCACAACCCAACTTCTTCCAACTTTTGGGTCAAAGACTCCGCATTTTGAGGAGTGGAGTGCATGGAGCCGAAGAAGTTATTTTCATCGTGCGGTGTTTTAGGGGCTTTAGGGCGGGTCAAAGCCCCTTATTTTGTAACGGTTTTCGGGTATTAGCCATGGTTTTCTTGAATCCGGGGTATATGGACCATGGTTTTTTTAATGATGTAATGTATATAAGGAGATGTAATACTTTGTAAGATATCATCATGATAGAAGCATATATTGTTCGTATTCTCTGTCTTGTGTCTATATTTTGAGGAAGACTCCGCAGATGAGTGCAGGGAGGCCTTGAAGAGTCTGCAATTGAGTGCCCCGACCACTTGCAACTGGGTGCACAGGTTAGGAAGGAGCATGTACTCAAGATCATTATTAATAAAGAAGAAATTTTGGCGAAATATTGTGTACCTTTTTGTATTCATTTATGTTTTTATTGATATTGTTATGCATACGTTTTACTGAATTGCGCGAAATATTGCGTACCTTTCTGTATTCATTTATGTTGTTATTGATATCTTTGGCTGTGCAAGAGTCTAGTTTAATTGGGCTTCCTATCTATGCGAGGAATTTTTGATAGACTACAGGGAAGCACAGGAAGAAGGGAATCCATTCCACTATGCTTGGTTGTTAATACTCATCACGTTGATCACATGGAAGGAACCAGAAGACTCACAGTTTACATATGTCGAGGTAGATGTTTGTGAGGCAGTAAGGTATGCCTCCCTCTAGTTTACTAAGGAGTCAACGCGCGCAAGAGAAAATATGTTTTTCTTTGTGGTGATGGCAATGGATCTACACATGGTGGTGAATTAACATCCAAGGTTGTCACCTAGTTTGTATAAGCAGTATTGTCACATTGTAGATTTCAAAGTAGACTTCCACAGAGCTTATGTGAAGGCGACAAAGGACCAAAATGAGACATGGCACCCATTTCCATACTTAGTAACTAAAGATGATTTTCTCACCCTAGTATAACAATGGCCGGAAGAATGGATGACTCCACTTGGTGGATCAGTTGGAACAAAGAAGGGTACCTCGTAGGATGCAGTTACAAGAGGAAAGGATGCAGAGGTGGAAATAGAGGAAACATAGCAGGAGCATGAGGAACCCCTTAGTGATGCAGGAGTATTTGAGGAGTCACCTTTAATTTTTAGAAGGAGAGACACAACTGTGGTAGGCAAGAGGAAAAAGGAAAAGGCAGTTAAGTCCAAGGGCGTAGAAACACTTGTCCTCATTGATGGGGACATCGACGAGATCAGAGAGAAGGTTTAGGAGATCACAGTAAGACCTGGGACATAATTGATGATTGATATAGAACGATCTTGACTGAAGTATAGAAAGGCATCACAGAGCTGAAGGCATTTCCACAAGTAGAAAAACAACCAGAATAAAGAGCTCAGTCACTGCAGATAGAACAAAGAATAGAAACACAATTTGGCATTAGAATTGTGCATGTGCCAGTTAGAGAACTTCACTAGTACTCACCAGAGGACAAAGAGTGAGATAAATTATGAAATAATTTCAGCATAAATATTGTCGCGCTGCCCATTCAAATGCTGCATGAATTCGATCAAAGTTTAACAACTAAACTGAAGGAGCGGGAGCAATGAACCTCAGCGATGACAATGCAAATGAAAAAGGAGAAAGTTACTGTTATAGACATTTTTGTGCCTTACAGCATTGAGCATGAAATTTCCATAATCTAAGGGATCCAAAGTCCCTAAACATGTTGTTCCTACCCCTATAGGAACAAGGCCAAGAAACCACAACAATTCAGAGAAGTTCTCCACCTAAAACTGCTCAAAAACAAGCCAATTCTGGATCATGTCAACTGCTCCACTGAGCATCTGCGCTGAATGTCAACTGCTCCACTGTCCACCTGCGTTGAATGTCAACTCCAACAAAGGCTACCTACGCTGAGCGAGTTTGGACAAGTGGCAGGCTCATTCCTCAATGTGTCAATGCCCAGGAAGCTTCCAAAATGACACTTGTATCAGGGAATTCGACTGGTGATGAGTAAGAGGTTCCAAATCTCCAAGTGGAAGCAAGAACCTCCAAGTGGAATCAAGAATTGAAAGAGGGAGAGGACACTAGTCACATCTCAGGCTGACTCATCCTCTCTCCAAACATCTATATATGGATCTCTCTCCCATGAGATCTGGAGGCTGGAATTTTGTGAAAGCAAAGAATTGCTGTTGGTTTGAGTTTAGAACTATTAGGTGATTTGATTTGAAGGAGGTGAAGAGGAGATTCCTTTCTGCTGGGAAGGTGATGCTGGATTGGGCCTCTTATGGTTGTATCACTTCCTGAACTTTACTTCTTCCATCAATAAAGCCATTTGAGTTTCTTCTATATGCATGTATCTCAATGATGTTTTATTATACTTGTGTATTTAGTTTATTCTAATCCTTAAACTAGTTATGAATGTATGCTTCTTGTAGTTTCCCTCTCTTGCCATTTTGCAGGATCTTGGTGTAGCTGGGCCAGTGAAAGAGCAAGGAGCTGGGAGCAAGCAACAAGGAGTGAGATTGGATCAGCAATTAGCGGAAGACATCGGTTAGTTGATCTCTTTCTCCTCTCTTTACATTTCATAAAGAAGAAATCTTAGATAGTTTTGTCTTGCTTGTTGCTGAGGTAATATCACCCTTAGAGTGGGATAGGGTCATTCCGTATTGGATACTTTTCCCAACAACAAATTGGCGACTCCACTGGGGACCGTATCTTGTTGGTTTGTTTGTGTTTTTGCTATTCATTTCATAAACTCAGGGAGTACCGAATCGAACTGCATTTGGATCTTTCAAATGCAAAGTAGAGGGCAGCTACTCTAGTCTGGTAAATGGACCTGTTTATGATCTGAAGAGCTGATCCACAAGTACTCTAAATAGATCTTAGTGATAGCTCTTCATTCTCCTTTGAATCATCCCTTAGTGTGTACTTGATTGATAGCTTTGATTTGGCCAAAACTGTGATTTTAACTGCAAACCGTAGCTCAAAACCCCGGAACATTCTCGTTCTGGTTTCAGCGCAGACCCAGTGAAGAGGTTCTGCATTTCAACGCAGGTCTCGTGAAGGCTACCTGCGCTGAATGTCAAAACCTCTGTGTTACACCTACGCTGAAACAGTCTTTTCCTTGTGCAACTGTGGTTCCCTGTGTCTTTTGCTCAGTTTTCATCCCTGTTTTTGCAGCCTGTTATGAGTCAATGTACCTATCTGAAACCACCTTTCTTTGCCTCTATTCCGCCTCGGTTGTATAAAGAAACTGTATTTGTTCTTTGTGTATTTCTTACATCATTTGCAGTTTCCCATTACGAAAGTGAACTAGTCTTGTTGTGACCTCTTAGATCTAGACCTGTCATAAGTGTCGTTTTGATCTTAGGAGTTAGTTTGTTTGCTGTTCACAGCTGATTGAGCTTTTACTTTCGTCATATGGTTTGAATTTATGCATTTCTAGTGTCGAAACAAGTAAATCATAAGGTGTCTTTTGATTTTGGACAAAAGCTTGTTTGTGTGTTCACTTGAAATCGAATTCAAAGTTATACAACAGCTTTCTTTTTATAAACATCAATATTAAGAAAGAGAAAAGAAATACCTGCATTGTGCATTTGCATTTTGACAGCTTGCATGTTGATTTAGGAAAAAGTGCATTAGTGTGTGCTCTATGATCTGTGTGAAAAGATGATGTCTTTCTTTTCCCTCAGTAGTTAAGATTTTCATATGTTGAAAAGATTGAAAAAGCTTGCTTATCATCTTTAGACTGCATTTAGGAGTTGTACCATACATCTCGTGGTGATCCATAAAGGCAAACTGCTAAACAAGATCAACCTAAAATAAATTGAATGAACATAACAACGCTTTGAAACATAACGCAAACACATAGAGGTCTAAGCTAGAGACGTGTTCCGGCGTCGTTAAACGTGATATCTTACCGTTGAGTGGTTGGGTGATTCCTCCACGGTGAAGCGATAAGTATCAATACGGACTTGTGCTCCCACGTACCGTCGCGTATATATTGGGAGACCCCTATAGGAATAAAGCCTTTATCCATAGGAAGCCGTGTCGGCCGCCCTACTGATCGCAATGCAGTGAACACAGCATTCACGAAGATTGACCGCCCGTACCTTAAAACGTATTCTGCGGTTTTGCGAAAAGTTTGGCACACCCTCTGCCTAGAACTCCAGAGCAGTTTCTTTTGGCCTTTTTCAGACTCTATAACAGAAAAAGTCCATCCGAGCATTTGTCACTTCGGGCTCGTTAAAACATCGAAGGAGACTAGAGTCATCTTTAGCTTTTTCTCGACTCTTTAAAAGTGAAAAAGCAAGTTGTGTCTAAAAGCGTCTAAAAATTCATTTAATTCGGAAACACATTTTCCCCTTTTGTATTTTGGTTGATCGAGTAATCCGCAATCGTGGAAGAAAGTCAATTGAAACCCCGTCGTTCGCGGAGGCTTACGAGTCAACCGTCTTTGTCTCCGGAATCGAAAACAGTACGGACAAAGCGAACTCGTTTAACCGGTTCGAAATCTCCTATCAAAGTTAGAACAAGTGTTCCAACGACATCTGAGATTCCGGTTACTCCACACATTTCTGGGAACCCTGCCTCTATTGAAGAAGTTCAACAGCCCCAGAGGGACAGTAACACTGATCCTAGTCTGAGAGCAAATACTTGCGTTATTGAATCAGTTCCATCTGTAACCGGTTCAAAGAGTCTTTCTCCTCAAACAACTGTCGCTGTTGAATCTACCCCTTCTTCGGCACCAGAAATATTTTACGGACCTGACGGTCTTCCTCTTCCACCTGGTCTGATTGCGATAGAGGAAATTGTAGAAGATCCGCAAGCAACTACTCCAACCCATTTTGGAGTAGGGGTCACTCTATTTCCCTCTACATCAGATGTTAGTCTATCACCAGTGGAAGTTCCTGTAGAATCGCTAGGCAATCTATTGGATAGACTCAAAATGTCTGAACAACCGTCAACATCTAGGACTGTGTCAAATGACACAGCGACAACAGAACCTCCTGCCGTCACTCCGACAATGTTCGTCGGCATACCATCTGTCCCAACTAGCTCTCAACAGCTGGAAGGAGCCCCTTCAGGGGCTATTACGACAATGTGGTCTGTTCCTGTTTGTTCTTCCGGGATAATACCCGGTAACTCTTATGTTGGAACTCAACAAATTGATCCGTTTGGAGGTCAATTTGGGCAATCCGGTCCTCAAGGGTTAACAATTCCTTTCAGTGCTGGATCACCACCGTATGGGGGCAGTATGCCCTTTCATTACCCCCCTCAGGGAGGTTACCCATATGGAAGTTCACAACAGTATTCAGGTTATACTGGAATTACGACGAGTGGTTGGGTACCTATGCTACCCCAGTAACCAAGAGTTATGTATTCTATGCAACAATGTGTACCTATGTCGAACATCCCGACAACACCAGCGATTGTAACAGTGTCGCAAGTTCAAACGATGCCTGTTGTATGTCAACCTCAGATTTCTCAGGTTGTAATGCAACAGCCCCTTGACCCTGTGACTCAACCACAATCACCAACTGGCGGGGAAACACAAGTACAAACGGGTACCATTACCCCACATCTTGGTCCAACGGTTAGTATAGCACAACAGAACATGGCTTCACAACCATGGCTAGTGCAATACCAACAACCACAATTCCAGCAAGTGTACCAAGGTTCTGAGCAGCAGATCTTTGCGAACAGTGGACAACCGTATATCCAAAACGGTCAAAATCAACCACTTTACAGTGGTTTAGTCCACCAACCGTATCAATCATACCAACATCAATTACATTATGCTGGTATGCAAAGACCAACTGCTCAGGCGATTCCATCGTATCCTGGGTATGCTTCGCCTAATCTGAGTCAACAGTTACCATTCGTGGCAACTCTAGAGTTACCCGATTTACATCGGTTGACAAACGATCCGATTGCTTATGCCCCTTGGTGGCCAGCGATTCCTCACAAACTTCCATCGGACATTCCTAAATTCAATGGAAATCCAGGTGAAGACCCGTCGAATCACGTGATGACTTTTCATCTGTGGTGTTCATCAAACACTCTAAACGATGATTCGATAAGGCTTCACCTTTTTCAAAGGACATTGACAGGTCCAGCGGCAAAATGGTATATTGAATTACCTAGAGCCTCTTTCGACAATTTTAGCTCCTTAGCCACGACTTTCCTAACCCATTTCCAATTACCGATAAGGTATGAAACGGGAACCGAAATATTAACCAACTTCAAACAGAAAACAGCTACTCACATATCTGATCATATACATGAGTGGCGTCGTCGTCGTAGGATGGTGAAAACGTACGTTCCCGATCAGCTATTAGCTAAATGGTTTATCAAGTCGTTACTTCCGGCTATAACGGAAGATGTGGCCAAGGGGGGAGTCCTAACGGAGGAGCAAGTTATTGCTCGTGCTCAATATCTAGACTTGGTATATACCCAGTCTGGCACGCTCTACGACAAAATACCTGACGCCCCTAGACCGGAATTCTCAATTCCTCCTCCTCCTAAATCGAATAGTGACTCTCATGCCGGCGATGGTGTGATTGGCACTGCAAGCGCGAAATCGAAAAAGGCTTCGTCTCAGAAAGCCCGTAAGACTTCAGATCAAAATGCAAATGAAGAAATTCTTGCTTCGGAAGTAAATGCCGTATCAGCAGATAAAGGCAAAGAAACCAATCAACCAGGAAGCAAGAAGAAGCAAAACAAAGGGAAGAAGAAGAAACAAGGTGGGTCATCACCTGAAAAAACTTCTTCGAACCCTCCTGGAAATAAGAAATGGCCATGTCAGATATGCGATGATGAGGATCATCGGACGAAAGATTGTCCGTTGAAAGCTGAGCTAAAAAGATTCTTTAAGAGTCCTAAAACCTCAGCAGTCCTAACTGACCCGTTTCCCAATCCAGGTCAAAATCTGGTTGATAGTGGAAATGCTTCCTCATCGCAAGTGCTAATGTTGTCGATCTCTAAGCAACAAAATGATGCTTTGATTTCGACAAGGAACAAAGATTACGGGAATCCGCAGCTGTCGAACGACAAAGGTAAAGATCAACCAAGTAGTTCGACAACAACTTCGACAGAAGTTGTACCACCCATCATTCCTGAATTAACAATAAAACCGCCAAAGGGAGTAGTACACAAGTCGACATTTAATCCTCATGCCAGAGCGGCGCAGCATTATAACATAGTGGAAGATTTGGCCCAATCGCCATCCGCTATGTCGACTCTTGAAGTACTACAAAATTGTCCATCCCAAAGGCAGGCTTTGTTATCAGCTATTGGTGGGGTTGATCCTAAGGATTCCAATCTTGTATCCTTTGACCACAAAGGATACGACCCACATTTACCAGCTCAACTAGCTTTCCTTATTCAAGTGAAAGCCCTCAACAAAACTGTTCACCGAACAATTATTGATGAGGGGGCATCTACATGTATTATGTCGATGAGTTGTTGGAAAACTTTAGGGTCGCCAGCCTTGTCGCGATCTTCGACAACATTGAAAGCATTCGACGGTAGGACATATACCCCTTACGGCATCCTAAATAACTTGAAGGTTGAACTAGGTGGAAAAACAGTTGAAATAGATGTTGAAGTCATCGATGGGAATCTTGATTACAACATCCTACTGGGAAGACCGTGGATATATGCCATGGCAGCCGTTGTGTCGACTTATTTTAGGAAGATCGCATTCCCTTTTGAAGGAGGGATTACGATCGTCGATCAACAAAACTTCCTCCCTAATGGTTCACAAGTTACAGGAAGCATTCCCATGATCCATGGAAGCAACCATTCGCTTCAAGATATCGGAGTAGGCCTACTGAAAGACCCCACAATGATGGGAACTTTCGCACTTCCACCTCCAATCTATGCAGGGGAAGTAGCGTGGGTAGCAGCCTGTAACATGATATCTTCCAAATAGAAGGTGCCACAAGATGATATCAACATGGATCATGCAATGGTTCTGCCTCCAAGTCCTATAGAAATATTGTAGCAATCAATGTTTTGGGCATGGGAGGCAGACCCAGGTCAATGCTCGTCAAGCGTTTGGGTAGATAGGTCTAGAGAATATGGCACCCCTTTGGATCCTTGGTCACGAGTGCATGGAAGTGACGAAGGAATCCTACAATCAATGTTGATTGAGGGGGCACCATGGAATGATAGCCACCATCGTTCCCTTCTTCCAGAAGATACTCAAGATGACCTTTATCACCCTTCAGTGTTTGAATTCCTATCAAATACTGTAAATACGGTGGATTCCGAGCGGAACCTATCTAATATTGAAGAGACTATAGCCATAAATATCTCGACCAAAACAAATGTTGTAGAGAATATTTATGTCGGCAAAGGTTGTTCTCCTTCAGAACTAGAAATATATAACGCTCTTTTTCGCGAATTCAGAGATGTCTTTGCTTGGTCATATGATGAAATGCCAGGCATTGACTCGAGTATCGTTGAACATGAAATTAATATGTATCCTGATGTCAAACCAGTAAGACAACGGCTTCGGCAGGTGCACCCCAAGAAAGTCACTGCCATTAAAGCAGAAGTTGAGAAGCTTCTCCATGCTGGTTTCATCTACCCGGTTCCTCTAACCGATTGGGTATCGAATATTGTCCCTGTTATGAAAAAACAAGGAACAATAAGAGTGTGCGTCGATTATAGAGATGTAAATCAAGCTTGTCCGAAGGACAACTACCCTACACCCTTCATTGACCAGATAATTGATGGATGCGCCGGATGTGAGATCTTTTCATTTATGGATGGATTCTCCGGGTATAATCAAATAAATATCCGCCCACAGGACCAGTCAAAGACTGCATTTATTTGTCCGTGGGGCACATTCGCTTATCGAAAATTACCCTTTGGTTTAAAGAACGCAGGGGCGACGTTTCAGAGAGCAATGAATTATGCTTTCCATGACATCAAGAACATCGTTCAACCCTATCTCGATGACCTTCCGGCTCATTCGCGAAAGCGGACTGATCATCCGCAGCATTTAAGAGCGATATTTCTACGTTGCCGACACTACAAGATAAGACTCAATCCGCACAAATGTGTGTTTTGCTTCAGTTCTGGTCGTTTACTTGGCTTTGTAGTCTCCAAGGATGGGATTCATCTCGGCCCTTGTAAGGTTCAGGCAATAATTAATTTGCCTCCACCTTCGAATTTGCTTCAGATTCAGAAACTCCAAGGGAAAGCAAACTTTTTGAGGAGGTTCATTCCAAATTACGCAGAACTTGCTAAAGGTTATACCCGTCTTTTGAAAAAGGATGTACCTTTTGTCTGGGATCAGGTTGCACAAGCTTCCTTTGATGCTCTGAAAGATTCTCTAGTAAGAGCATCATTAATGTATGCCCCGGACTATCAAAGAGACTTTAACCTGTATCTGGCTGGAGCAGATACAACCATTGCGATGGTTTTAGTTTAAGAAGTCGATGGAATTGAACACCCTATATATTATTTAAGTAAAAACTTAAATGATACAGAGAGTAAATATTCTTATGTTGAAAAGCTAGCACTTGCTGCTGTTCAAGCGATACAAAGATTTCGACATTATGTCCTCTTTCGGAAGACTGTCGTTTTGTTAGATTGCAACCCCATGACTTATATACTGTCGCGACAGTTGCTGGGGGGAAAATATTCAAAATGGATAGCAATCCTTCAAGAGTTTGATCTGGAATTTGTAAAATCCAAATCAAAGAAAGCTTTGGTCTTCGCAGAATTATTATGCGATCTCCCATCGTCGTCCAACGATGAAACATCCCAAGAATCAATCGTGGACGAAAGTTTGTTTCTGATATCGGCAAATGATGAGTGGTATGGAGATATAATAGTTTATCTCCAAACCCAAAGGTTTCGGCCAAACACCTCCCACTCAGAAAAAAAACGCATTCGATACCAAGCGAAAGACTACATGATCGTCGGAGATACACTTTACCGTCGTGGTGTCGATACGGTTCTGAGAAGGTGCCTCACCCATGAGGAAGCCGAAAAAGCCCTGAATGAATGTCATTCAGGCGCCTATGGGGGGCATCAATCTGGATATGCTACAGCACAAAAAATCTTACGAGCAAGATACTTCTGGCCAACCATGTTCAAAGATTGCATAACCGCAGTCAGAAGTTGCCATGCTTGTCAGATTTTTGATAGCAAAACCAGAAGACCCCCCGCTCCTTTACAGCCAATAGTAGCTGTGGGGCCTTTCGCCAAATGGGGCATCGATTTCATGCAATGTAACCCCACCTCGACCGGGGGGCATGGGTATATTATAGTCGCAGTCGACTATTTTACCAAATGGGCCGAGGCGATGCCTACATTGGATAATACTGGTGAAACAGCTGCCCTATTCTTTTTCAATCATGTAGTCGCCAGGTTCGGCGTACCACAGGCCATAGTCACAGATCATGGATCGCATTTTCGCAATCACATGATGGTTGAATTAGCTGCCAAGCTAGGGTTGTCTCACGATAGCTCTACCCCATATTATCCGCAAGCTAACGGACAAGTTGAAGCAATCAACAAAGTCCTGAAGCG
The DNA here is from genome assembly GCA_031772625.1 of Pinus tabuliformis. Taxonomy (NCBI): domain Eukaryota; kingdom Viridiplantae; phylum Streptophyta; class Pinopsida; order Pinales; family Pinaceae; genus Pinus; species Pinus tabuliformis. The sequence continues at coordinate 692,203,862 of CM062807.1, forward strand.
CATGCTGCAAAGGATGATTGGGGTTCACAAAAGAAGATGGCACTTAATCCTGTACTCGGCTTTGTGGGCCTACCGAACATCGGTAAGAAATGCGACTGGGTTCACACCGTTCCAACTGGTGTATGGCCTGGAAGCAATCCTACCAATCCAGTGTGAAATTTCGTCTCTTAAACTCGCAATTGATCTCCTCCCCGGAACTTCAGAAGAAGAGGCTCGTTTCTTGGAATTAATCCAATTGGATGAAACCTGTCGTGATGTCGCATTGGCTAACGAAGCCCATAAGAAACGAGTCAAGGCACAGTTCGACAAAAATGTCAAACCCCGTGTCTTCTCAGAAGGTGATTTGGTCTTGCTTTACGACCAAGAATCCGATAAGCTGGGAGCTGGTAAATTTAAGTCTTTATGGATGGGCCCCTATATTGTTAAGAGAGTATTAGCAAAAGGAGCCTACGAGTTAATGGATTATGACGGAATTCCACTGGCGCAACCTCGCAACGGGTTGTACCTCAAGCGTTACTATTCCTAATAGTAACCTGTATGCTTTTGTTACATTTTTCTTTTCGCTAAAGTGTTTATTTCGGTTAAGTAATCCACTTTTTACATTTATTGCAGATGTCAAATCCTTTGGAACCGTGGGTTGGATACGCCGACGGAGCGAGTTGTAGTTCGAGGAACCTATCCTCCGCTGCATGGGCCATTTTTTATCCAAGCGGCGAGTTAGTGAGTTTCAGAGAGGTATGTATTGGTCAATCAACGAATAACATCGCTGAGTATAGCGCGTTGATAGAACTACTCTCTGATGCCATCACCCATGGCATACGCCAACTAATCGTCAGGCTAGACTCACAACTCGTAGTAATGCAGCTCACTGGTACCTACTTTGTCCGAAATCCAGCTATTTATCGCAAGTTCCTAAGAGTTAAAATCTTGGAAAGACAGTTTGATCTCATTCAATATCAACACATTTCCAGAAACTTAAACACATTAACCGACTCATTAGCAAACTATGTGTTAGATAGACATTTGCAAAATTGATAAAAAGAGAAGCATCATCAATGTTTCACATATGGATCACATAAAAACTGAAATAAAACTCCGAAAATCAAAAATATATAGCTGTTTACGGTTTACATATAATGTTCTGTAACCAAGACAAAATCGGTCATATGACCCCAAAAACTCAAATGGCTGGGGGGCACCCTAGCCTAGTGATGCTCATGATAGCAAGTCACGGCCTGTGCAATCATGCGCAAGAGACGAGTCCATCGTCTGGGCACACCAGTAGTATGCCGCTGCAACTGTAAAGGTAACTCGTCAATCCGTACATCCGGAATGCCAAGAGTAAGGCCCTCAACCTACTCCAGCACAGCTGCAAGGGTCTTAGCCACGTCGAGGTCGCGAAGAATAACTCTCCCAGGAGTCTCCCCTGCTGGGGCAGCAACTGGAGCTCTCGGACGAACTGCTGGACGGACAGGACCAACATTTGCATGCACACATGAGTTTGATTAAAGTCTTGACAGAATAAAGCACAAGGACATTATAAACAAAAACAGTAAACAGTGATATGGTCAAAGATTTTACCAATAGCACCCCACTGCTCGCCATCCGGTAGTGCCAAATCCGGATCACCTCGGAAATCCATACCAACATATGGATACTCGGAAAAGACCATCTCCTGACGCTCGAACCACCTGAAGAAGGTATCAGTAAAAGAAATCTAAGATTGACCAGCATGTCTAGACATGTGATCAACCCATCTCTGCATGCGTGGCTCGGTAGGAGAAGGCAAGTCGAGTGCAATATACTGAGGCTGCATCAGTGGTATCTTCTCCAAAGCAAAGGCAGTCAAAACAAAACCAAAACCAAAGTTCTTCAGCTTACCATCATTTACCTTGGTCAACTGACTTTTCATTTGAACAAGTACTGCATCACACCAATTGAATACTTTCGGTTGGAGACACTCCAAGGCGTGCTGCACATAAGATCTGTTGGCAACATGAAGGGATGCACTACCGGCCATCCTACCAATCGTATACAGTATGGACTTGAGAGACCTGTCAGTAATCTCATGGATAACAACCTTGCCGTCTCTGCTCAGCTGGGATCCTTCCCTGCAATACTGGCGGACATAATCTCTCACGGAATCATTCCCTCGGGCTGAACTAGACAAAGAAATGGGGGCACCCCGCCTTGACAACCCAGTCAAGAAGTAAATGTCTACTATGGTCAAGGGGATGGACTTGCCCCTGATCTAGAATACTTGGTTGATAGGATCCCAAGCATCAAGCATATACTGCAGTAAGGATATCTGTGCTCTCATGCTAGAGATACAGAAGAATTTCAGCAAGCCACAGTTCCGCAGCGCGTTCACCGTGACAGGATCATGGAGGGCAATCATGTCCTCTTCTTCATGTTCTCGTTCTCGCCATGTAAGGGTCATTTTACTCCAAGAATCTCTGCAAAACAAACAAGAGGAGGAGTAAGATCCTGGATTTGATGAGAAACTGGCGAAATTTTCATCAAAAACTGTGCAACAAAAGTCTTTTTCTACGCTCAACGCAATTGGCCAGTGTTCCACCTGCGTTGAAGGTCAAACTGCCCTTAAGCAGCTTGACATTCAACGCAGGTTTTGAGTGAACCACCTGCGCTGATGGCAGAACGCCCTAAAGAAACCCCAGGGGCTCATGGGAACAGGAAAACAGGCACAGAATGGAAGAAAGAAACCATGAAAAGAAAGAGCTAGGGTTTAGCTCCTACCTGGTCCGGACGATGCTGAGATTCATCCACAGAATCTCCCGAAATCAGCTGGTGAAAAATCAAAGGGATAGGCACCTCCAAAGCTCCAACAAACCAAGTGCAAATGAAATGGTAAAATGAGAGGTAAAAACACTTTTTAATTGCTTTTTGCGTAGTTCAAAGTGAAATATTAGAGTTTTAACCTCATGTTGTTCATTTCTAACTAGTTTATTGCAGCAATTGATGATACAGTACTATCTCTGAAAAGGGCAAAGCTAGTCATGGTAAAATATAAAAATTGACCATATCATCGAGCAGTTTTAGCAAGGTTCATGCTCGTTAAAAAATAAACGCAAAATCGAGCAGTTTTAGCATGAGTTCATGCTCGTTAAAAAATAAATGCAACTGCGAGCAAGCTTCCCCCTAGAGTTCAAGCTCATCCAGAAAAAATGAACCGGTAAATAACCATTGTGATCGTAAATTCATCAGCCATAAAAGCCTTGGTCGTGTTTGCACCGTCACCTCCACTTTTCATTTGGCCGATCATTCACCTCCACTTGATTGTTTACCTATTTTGAGGAATAGCTGCAAAGAGTGATTTCACCTAGCCATCCTTGTGACATTGCCATGATTGGAAAATTCCAACCTGTACCTGGAATCTGCTGCTATCCCTGTTTATCACTCGTTCCTCAAAATACGAGTCTTCTTTGAGCTCTTTTCATTTGACTCGTAAAATATGAAAAGTTTGCCGAGTTTTGGCCTTCCAGCTCGTTAAAGCGATCGGAAGAGCTATCCCTCCTCTAGATTTTAATCTTTTTGGACCTGAGGGATTATTACACAAAAAGATCGAGCGCTTGTCTAGTTCGGCTCGATAAAACTATCGAACATTCATCCCTTCTGTATTGTTTTATACTTTTTCGGACTTAAGGGATTAGATGACGAAAAAGGACCTTTGGAGTTAACTTTACATACCTTTTCAGACTCTCTAAAAATGAAAAGGACCGAGTTGTCTTTGTCGCTAGACTCGTTAAATGCATTAAATAGCGACAAACTTGTCTTTAGACGAGAACGAGTTTCCCTATCGCTAGGCTCGTTAAAACATAGCGATGGGCTTGCCTGAAGGGCAGGTTATAGAACAAGCATATGTTATCCTCCTCAAGCTTGACAAAAATAAAGAGGTACTGGTCAGAAATGACTGGGGAAAAATTGGGAGAAACTCGAAGCTTTGATGGTAGCAAGTCGCTCTTGAACATGACACTTTTCCTCCGTACCACATCGGGTTGGGTTGTTTCATTCACCGGTCACATCACCATGGTCTCGCCATACCATCCATATTTGGGGTAATGCTACTGATCCATCACATCAGTGTCGTTATATGTTCAAGAGATGTTGTTCAGAAAGAGTCAACCGTGTCCCATCCACTGCCATACATCATCTTTCATCCTTTCATGACCGCCACCCTGAATCATATGTCACAGATCGTTTTCACCTTCATCACAATCATTAGCTCCGTTCCGTGTCACTGATGTGGGATTCATTAAGGCCCTCCTTTGACGGATCACTTCTTGTCGACATTAGCTCATTATCCAAGAAGTTGATCTAGGAACACCCCCCTCAGTACTTTGAAGCTTGCATGCCTCAATGGCAAGTTTCTCACTTCCAGCGACAGGTATACATCAATGACCTTCGACCGAAAGATTTTGCGTGGTGTTCGACACCAAGTCTTCTATTCACACCACGTGAAATGTACTGCAGTACCTTGAGGGTCATCATCATTATCGGTGATTCCTCTCGCGCTTGTTAACAGTTTACATCATTGGTAATCAAGCGATGTCTTTCCATGTTCAACTCCATGAAATTCTCACATGGATAGACTTGTACTTAGAGTGAAGATCGGACGAGATTGAAGACCCCGGATCTAGTTTCATCCATCCGGGTTGCGATATATATTCAGGAAATAAAGACATTGACATGTGTAGCAGATGATCATCCTACTCAAAGGATGATAATTTCATCAGAAAATTATCAGTCTACCATCAGACGATCGTCTGTTCTATGTACAGAAAAATGTATTTATAAAGCTGAGCATGGGAATGCCCGCCTCAGCTAGATCATGAAAGCAGTATGAAAAATAATGTATTGTATTGTATCTTATTACAGGTCACCTCCCAGCAATTGGATGAACTTCGGATCCTCCTAATAAAGCATTTCACCCGATAAATGGCCTCATACTTTAGGGGGCAACTGTTATAGACATTTTTGTGCCTTACAGCATTGAGCATGAAATGTCCATAATCTAAGGGATCCAAAGTCCCTAAACATGTTGTTCCTACCCCTAGAGGAACAAGGCCAAGAAACCACAGCAATTCAGAGAAGTTCTCCACCTGAAACTGCTCAAAAACAAGCCAATTCTGGATCATGTCAACTGCTCCACTGAGCATCTGCGCTGAATGTCAACTGCTCCACTGTCCACCTGCGTTGAATGTCAACTCCAACAAAGGCTACCTGCGCTGAGCGAGTTTGGACAAGTGGCAGGCTCATTCCTCAATGTGTCAATGCCCAGGAAGCTTCCAAAATGACACTTGTATCAGGGAATTCGACTGGTGATGAGTAAGAGGTTCCAAATCTCCAAGTGGAAGCAAGAACCTCCAAGTGGAATCAAGAACTGAAAGAGGGAGAGGACACTAGTCACATCTCAGGCTGACTCATCCTCTCTCCAAACATCTATATATGGATCTCTCTCCCATGAGATCTGGAGGCTGGAATTTTGTGAAAGCAAAGAATTGCTGTTGGTTTGAGTTTAGAACTATTGGGTGATTTGCTTTGAAGGAGGTGAAGAGGAGATTCCTTTCTGCTGGGAAGGTGATGCTGGATTGGGCCTCTTATGGTTGTATCACTTCCTGAACTTTACTTCTTCCATCAATAAAGCCATTTGAGTTTCTTCTATATGCATGTATCTCAATGATGTTTTGTTATACTTGTGTATTTAGTTTATTCTAATCCTTAAACTAGTTATGAATGTATGCTTCTTGTAGTTTCCCTCTCTTGTCATTTTGCAGGATCTTGGTGTAGCTGGGCCAGTGAAAGAGCAAGGAGCTGGGAGCAAGCAGCAAGGAGTGAGATTGGATCAGCAATTAGCGGAAGACATCGGTTAGTTGATCTCTTTCTCCTCTCTTTACATTTCATAAAGAAGAAATCTTAGATAGTTTTGTCTTGCTTGTTGCTGAGGTACTATCACCCTTAGAGTGGGATAGGGTCATTCCGTATTGGATACTTTTCCCAACAACAGTTACACTGAAGAAGCAGCTGGAGGAGGTGGCTAAGATTAGAGATGATGCAATTCAATGACAAAAGCACTTGGAAAAATCCATCCAAGAGAGTTATAGCAGAGTCCCAGATGTGAAGATCGGTGATGTGGAACCACCAGCAGAAAAGGTTGCGAAATTGAAGAATACATTGGCAAAGTTCAAATTTGATTGTGAAGTGCAGATATCAGAGTTACAAATAAGGTTGCAAACAACCATGCCACTAGAATTATGGGAGCATAGATAGAAATATTTAAAGTCAGCATTGAAAGGAATCTCTGACACATTCGCAGACTGCAGGAAGCTATTGGATGACATGATGCATATTTGGACCTCACTGCAGGAGGATCCAAACATCCAGAAAATCGAGGAAGAATTACAGGTGAAGCAGAATTAGTGTGACGAGATCCTGGAAGTTGTAAAGACCTTACCAGTCTTGCAGAGACTCACCAACATTACGGAAGGGAAGAACCTCCAAAAGCAGATAGATGAGCTTCAAAGGAAGGAGAAAATATTACAAGAAAGGACTCAACCATGGCAGGATGAGGTGCTCAAACTGTCTCAGGTAGTGGATGATAGGCTCAAATAATTAAAGAAAAGGGAGGCAGAGATACTGCAGAAGGCTGTTGGCCCAACCATAGAGGAATTGCTGGAGGAAACGCGTAAGCATGAGAAACAACTGGTAGAAATGGTCCAATAGTATAATGTAGTATACAACGAAATTGCAACGAAGATCAAGGGAACCAAAGCTGAGTGACTCGGGACGAGTCACGGGTGAGTGTTGGGGGCCTGTTGGGTGCAACCCAACTTCGTCCAAGTTTTGGGTCAAATACTCTGTATTTTGAGGAGTGGAGCGTGTGGATCCGATGAAGTTATATTCATCGCACGATGTTTTAGGGGCTTTAGGGCGGGTCAAAGCCCCTTATTTTGTAACGGGTTTCGGGTATTAGTCATGGTTTTGTTGAACATGTATATGGACCATGGTTTTTGTTATGATGTAATGTATATAAGGAGATGTAATAATTTTTAATATATCATCATGATAGAACCATAAATTGTTCGTATTCTTTGACTTGTGTTTGTATTTTGGGGAAGGCTCCACAACTTAGTGTGCAGAGGCCTTGAAGAGTCTGCATCTGAGTGCGTAGACCACCTGCAACTAGGGGCACAGGTTAGGAAGGAGCATGTATTGAATATCATTATTAATAAATAAGAAAGTTTTGGCGAAGTGTTGCATCTCTTTATGTGTTTATTTTCTATTGTTGTGTATCTGGTTATGCATGATTTTCATAGAATTATGCAAAGAACTGTAAGATATATTGTTATTTGTTAGATTTTATGGGTTTAATATGAATTTGTTAAATTAGTCATCTTCACAAATTTCTTATGCATGCAAATTTAGAAGATCAATATAAAGTAGAAGTAAATAAATGACACCAATGTGCGGATATCCATTTAGTTGTAGAAAATTGGTTCTGCAACCTCCTATAACTGCTTCAGGTGAGACCGCGATCTACTCGCAGGTCGTTGCCGAAAGGGCCAGTAGTTGAGGGTTTTGTTGGTGCACAACACATTCTGAACCTGGGTGACGCCCCCTCAAACCAACAATAATTGTCAATTGTATACTAGTTGAGTGTACACATTTTGCATTGGCGCAGGTTGTCAATTCCTTTAGGATTTCCTCAAGGAAATAGGGAACTCTCCTATTTTTTATGGGCTAATTTCCTCAAGCATTGTGCAAGGAAATAGGTGGAAATAGGAGACAAAAAAAAGATTTTGGAGATTTTTTTTTCAAATTTAGACATGTAACAAGAGTGCTACAGGAGGTGCTACAAGAGGCCATGGTTTTCTACAGGAGCGAGATAACTTGCCGAATTTCCAAGTAAACAAAATGCAAATGGGATGATTTTTTTTATTTTTATTATTAAGTAGCATTTCTTAGGACTCCATTACAATTTGAATCACTCCAAAATTCCCCTATTAACATGTGCTAAAAAATAGCAGAAAATTACTACTCTAAAAACTGCAAATTCAAGAACTAGTGAGCTAGTTAACCTACCAAATGCCTAACCTAATAAAGTGAAAATTCTATGGAGTAAATTTTTTTATTAACTTGAATGTTTGTATGACCCAATAACGGTGGAATCAAATCAAATTAATCTCATTAACACATTCTAGAAAATAGCAGAAAATCACTACTATTTTGCTACAAGGGATTTCCAAAAAGTCTAGATTTGTGAACTAGTAGACACATCCAACTACCTCAATGATGAATATGAATTTTAAAATATATTATAAGGATGCATAATTCTTTTGAATCCTTAAATAATATGCAAAAAAACTCGCTTCAATCATATAACCAATGTAACCTACAACAAAATAAGCATGAATAGTAAATGCAAAAATAAGAGATGCAAGTGAAACAAACATTCAAAGGAAATAAATAAATTGTACAAGAGGGATCTGAGGCTCTTGGGATGGCCAAGGCCAAGGATACTAAAAGTACTATGAAGGAAACCAAGCTTTAGAAGCTAAAAATGGCACCAAACTTCATTATTTGAATCAATCGAAGTACATTCACGCTAGAAATGAAAGCGGAGTTGTTAAATAACAAGTTTTCTTGACAAGAAGACTAAGAAATACATGCCCCTAGAGGGAAATTTGAATTGGTGCTTACACAAAGTTATGAGTAAGAATTATACTCTAAAGGATGAAGCTTGGCCCTCCAAAATCCCTCAAATAGTGGATTTGGTTCCCAACACTAGGAATCTGCATCAAATGAGAGGGAACACATTCCTAGATTTTCTCAATCAATGGAGCTCAATAATTTTTCAATAATTTCATTATATTTTGTTCATTTATTATCAAATATTGGTCCATCCTATAGTAGGGAGCACGTCCTTATATTATATCATTCATAATTTACTCCATATTCTCTCAGTATTCTACAAAAATAAATAATATTAGGCTTATAATATGAAATTATCTATAAACCTTCCTAAGAACATATTAAATCTAAAAAAAATTATTAAGTGTAGAAGGAGAGGTTTAAAATAGCCTTCATGTGCCTAAGAAAAGTTAGATGGGCCTTAATTTTTGTCTAATTTGGAGGCCCATCATACCCCCCTACTAAAACTATTGCTCATCCTCTCGAAAACCTATCCAAATTCTTGCCATGTTGTTCTTATTTTTTTCCTCAGAAGTATTTTCATGAAATTCCCTTCCTTAACTCAATGGAATATGATTTTGATGGTTTCTTGCATTTGATGGACTTCATAGAAAAACTTGCCATGTTGGAAATTTAGAATTTCCAGAAAATTTTGATCTGTTGTTATAAACAATCTGAAAACAAATTTGATTTTCTTACAAACACATAATTTCTCTACTCAATTTTTAGTGGAATTAGGAACATAAATAAAACAAAGTCACACAATTGAAGACACAATTTTTTTATTAGGGAACCCAACTAGGAAAAACCCTCTGCTTGATCAAAATTTTATTGATAGCAAAAATTGAGCAAATAATCTCTTACAAAATGAAATTGTTTCAATCTGAAAGACACACTTGTCTTTCTTGCTTGATCTAAGCTTGAAACCCTTGCAAAACTGTTGATATTTGTTTCCTTTTACCAACATATGCACAATCTTCTCTCGCACACTCTTCCTCTCACAAGATCCATGTGCAAACGCATGCTTCCTATTGCTTTGTCTCACCAATTTGTGCCCACCAAAGCAATGATTAAAATTGTGCCTTCATTCCTCCTTTTAAAGGTAATTCGAATGGTTAAAATTAGTGAGTTTTCTAATTAAGGAATTGAAATGGAGTTGTTCTAGTAATTTAACAAAAGTCAACAAAACTAGTTAAATGGATCCTCCTAAAATTTAGGAGGCCAACTCCACTTAAGCATTCAGTTCCCAATTTAACTCAATAGAAAATAAAACTCGACCTTCAACTTCAACACATCAGTTAATTGTTTCATGGACTCCTAATTTTTAGGGAAACTCCTAAATTTTCGGAATTTGAGCATGCACAAGAAGGAACTCAAGTTTGACTCCTTGAATTAAGGCACAAATCAAGGAATTAATTTCTTGCCACTATTTTCAACAGGTAAGTTGTGCCTCCTTTTCCTATAGTTCCTCTCTAAGCCTTTGCAACTTCTCCTTCATGACTAATTCTTTTAGCCTCAAGTCAGCCAATTCCTTACCCATTTTTTGCAATTTTTCCTCCATGAGGTCCACATATTCTACCTTCTTGGATTTTGAAATTTGCATCCATCTATGAGTTCTGCCTATCTCACTTTCCAACTCAGAAAAGAGTGGTATTGAAAATTTGGTGGGTAAAATTCTCCCAACCTCAATGAATTTGTAGTAGGATCCAAGGTCACGTCATGGATCAGGCTCCTGAAGTTCTTGGTGGTCTTCTTCTGTCCATTTTGATGTGGCTACCCATTCTTGTAGCATTTCTTGTTGCTCATGTAGCAGTCCCTATTGATCCTGTAGCTTTTCTTTTTCTTCCTGTTGCACACAACCCAAATCCTATAGTAACTAATATTTTCATGCCAAGAGGTGGTGGGTCCACCTTTTGTTTTTTTCTTATTATTTTTTCAATTTTTTCTCTTTCTTCATTGCATGAAAAATAAACTCAGAGTACTTTGAGTTTAACTGAGTTGGCCCTCACTTACCCCTTCGCTCTCCTTGTCATCCATCACTACTAAATGATTACAACCCACTTTCTCAAGTCCTCTTCACTTTTGTCTTGTTCCTCTCCCACACATGTGGGTGTGTTGGTGGAAAGGTGAATTTATCTACTAGATAAGGTCGAGGTTATTAAGCTACTCATTTTGGCTATTAGGAAAACCTTTTCCTTCATACACTTGCAACGTTTATCAAGATAAAATAAGGTCATAGGAAATCTTTAGAGGATTTCATACCTAAGCCTTACCCTAGGTGTGTTTTTGCAGGTGATGTTGGAGCTGTTGATGTGACTATTGGATCTATTGATGTGACCATTGGAGCTTGATATATTATTGGAACTCTTCCTGATGTTATTGTTGGAACCTAGATGTAGTGTTTGAAAGGTTGATGTGACTGTTGAAATTCCCTCAGGGGTACAAAATGTCACTTTCCTCAATTGTTTTCCATTGAAAGGAATATTTTCATTGTTGTGATCAAAATATAGGTGCCACCATGGATCAAAGGTTGTTGTTGGAGATGAACAGTGACCCTGTTGTAGCACTAAAAAAGGTTTTTGGATGCCGAAGATCAAGGAGATGAATCCTCAATTCTTCATGATGGTTAATTCTTCATTTTGATGATTCCAAGTGCCTTTTATGTGGTTTTACAGGGCTTGTGCAAACCGCCATTGGTCTAGATTCTTTCCTATAGAAGTCACATAAACCTCACTATGATCATCATAAACTTCAGAAAATGCATCCAAAAAATCTGATAATTCATGTTAAAATCATGGACACAGATTCAAAGCTTTTTTTGTGGTGAAAGTAATGAAAGAAGGGATGAAAATGGGTTCTTTTCATGGAAAAAGATGAAAATGAGAGTGGAGAAGAGGTCAAGTGGTGTGGAAAATGAATTATGAAGCTATGGTGGACCCCTACTCTTGTTACTAGATGAAAAACATAAGATATGAACCCTTTTTCCATTCCAATCATGCTCCTATAGAAATTGTAGTCACTCATGTAGCAATTTTGGAATGCTCCTGTAACAGAATTGTTTTATCCATATCTCTCAAGCGGTAGATTGGATTGACCTAAAATTTGTGATGTTGTTGCATCATTCTTAAGAATTTTTCCTTAAAAAAATATTGATGAATGGATGCACAAATCATGATAAAAATTAAAAATGGTTGTATGTGATGAAGGTCAATTTCTCAAAAAATATGCATCAAAATTTGTTGAAATTCCTTGAGCGTGTTACCACAATCCATATGCATATCTCCATGAAATAGCTCAGCCAATGAATGCATGGTTTTTGAGATATGGTATAAACAATCTTTTCCCTGTGTATGTTGGCCTCCTATAGCAAAACAATACCTTCTTGTTAGATTTTAGGACAGCGAGGAAAATGAATGGGAAAGGATTGGAAATAATGGGTGGATGTTGGACATGGATGAGGGTCATGGATTTACATGTCCTTTCTCCTTCTTGAGCTTTTTTCATAGAAGGTAAGAAGTCCAAGGTTGATTCTTTTTTACTTTTTGCTTATCTCATTACTCATTTCTTTATTTTTTCCTTTTGTTGCGCTAACCTATTTCTTTTCCTTATGTAGGGGTAGGAGTACCTACATGAAAACAAATATATTCAACTTGAAATTTTTTTTATTATTTTTCATATTTTTTCCCATTTTTTCTCTTCTTTTTTTTCATTTTATTCTTTAGGCCTACTACCCGCATCAATGAAGTTTTTAACTAGAAGGTCTTCCTAGTTGCCTCAAAGGAGGTTTTAACCTAGGATATTTTTTTTTCTTTTTTATTTCCAATGCACTAACCGCCTCTAGTGAGCCAATCCAGGCACCTCAAAGGAGGTTTTCACTTGAGTTTTTTTTTTTCTTTCCATTTTTTCTTTCTTTTTTCTAGCCTACTCTACTTGATAAAAAAGCAAAATCTCTTTCAAGTGTAGGAATACTTCCAATGGAGCCATGTGCATAACACGATAAGAGATAAAATCATGTGTAGGATCGAAACATATGCTCTGACATGTACCTAAATATTAGATACCAAATTATTTTAATTATTTGATATCAAGCACTATTGAATAAGAGAGTGATTCTCCATCTTGTTGATTTTCTGGAACCAAACTTCAATATAGTTTTGATGCCCTTGGTTTGCTTGCTCATCTGGATCATTCTTCATGTATTCGTTTTTTGTGCCATTCAAATCTTCTACTTCTTTCTGATTAGTCCCTTGCACACATAAAGGATTTGATGGTAAGCATAACAAAAACTCCTCAATCTTAGGTTCCAATGGTTGTTCTACATAAATTTGATACATGATTCTTCTGGATCTTCTTCTTTTAGATGTTGTTCTTCAATGACATTAGGAAAATCTCTTTTTTGCAATACTCTTCCTGAGCTAATATGAATACCATTTAGATCAAGAGGAGTTGTTTGGAAGTGTTGTACCTCAACATTGTAAGTGGGTTGAGTTACTTCATTGTTTGGGTTTGGAAATGGTGGTACAGGTAGTTGAGTGGGAGTGGATCTTTGAGATGGATGTGGTTGGGGTTGTGGTTGTGGTGGAGGTGGATGGTAGGGATAAAATGGAGTTGGGTATGGAGGATATTGAGGAAAACATTGAGGATATTGTGGATTTATCCCATAACGTTCTTTCCAACCTTGTTGCCAAGATTGTTTTGGGGTTGATATGGCCGAGGTTTCCAAGGAAAGGGTGTGTTCCAATTACTTTGAGATGGATGTGAATAACCCTTAAATTGTGAATTAGGTTCTTGCATCATATCAGGTTGACTAGGCTGCCATGGTCTTCTTTGAGCTACATAATATAGCTACTTTGGTGATTGAATTGCTCCATTGTCCTGTTGGTAAACTTCCTTCAACCTTGTTAATGATGGGAAATATTTAGTAGCATGTGATTTTGCATGGATAACAAAAATATCAACATCCTCTTTTTTCTCATTTTTCATTCTTAACATTTCTACTTGTTTACTTATATTTCCAAGATTTTTGTATTTAAAGGTATTAAGAAAATTCTGAATTCCATGTTGATTCACTTACCACTACCCTTCCTCTTGAGATGCGCTTGCATGTTTCACAAATTTATTCAAATGATAATTGGTATACATCACCTCTACTCATGAGATCAAAGAGATCAATCCACTCATCCATAATTGTTCTAAGTAAGAGGGTTTTTAGTGTGTCAGATCCTAAATGATGTAATTTTTCCCTCTTAACATTATACATAAATCTGCCTATGAGATCCTCAAGGCTCTCATCTTCTTTTGGATTCATTCTAAATATTTCTTCTTTAAGATCATGATCTTTATATTTTTCTAGAAGTATATTTTTCATATCATTCCATGATCTTATTGAATTAGTCCCTAAACTCATGAACCATTTAAGAGCTCTATCCTTCAATGTTGTTGGAAACAATCTCAATTTTTGAGTGTTTGGTAAGTAACCATAATATCTGCAAAGGATTTCAAATTCAAAGAGAAATGTTTTCGGATCCTCTAACCTCATACCATGGAAGTTTGGAAGGAAAGATGTAGGGATGTTCTTCATATGAACATTGATATCAATATTTTGAATGGGAAATCCAAGAGGATCTTCTTCATTGTCATCATCTCCATCCTATTCTTCTACGTTCTCTACCACATCTTCTTCTTCTACCTACAAAAGTGGATGGTGACGTGGTTCTTACTGCACCACGTGATCAAATGGGGGGGTGGGTTAGTGTTGGATAAGTATATTTTTGTTTTTATTTTTTAATTTTTGAATAAAAATGTTAATGCAATGGAATGAAATATGCATAGTGAATTTTTTTGTTCTTGTAAAATGTAAAATAAATTAATCAAATATGGAATAAAATAATGCATACTTTGACACCTCACTGAAAACGACACCGAAAAGTGATCAGCCTCAGTATTGCAACAAGAATGTTACAAATCCTAAGGCAACATGCAATGTGTCCTCCTTTCGTTGACATGATGCAATGAAGTGAATTCCATGACATCCAAGATTAAACTAATGCTAGAAATGGAAATGTTACTCTATTTGCAAAAAGGAAACCTAATTACTTTTGTAGAGAGGAAATCCTAGTTAATTTTGAAGAAAGGAAAGGCTATTCTACTTTGCATGAATGTAAATGTTAATCCTATTTATAGAAATGTAAACATTAACCTATTTTCAGAGTGTAAATGGTATATCAAAAGGAATCCTAGTTTATGCAATAGAAATAACAATGTTGGAAATGGAAACCATAACTTAAGATGTATGAATCATTTTTCAATCACTACACTCAAGATATAATTTTTAAATAGAGTTCACAAGGTTCTTCATAAAGTAATCATGAAAATCATCATTATTCTCTTCAAGTCATGAATCTGTCCACTAATCCAAACTGCATAGGTGAATTGAAATCTAGAAGAGGCAAGGCTAAAGAGGTATTTTGGTCTTACTCAATCATGGATTCAGATCCTAGGGTTCCTAGTTCAATCCTAAGAGACAAAAAACAAGGTTTTGGAGAAACATGGTCAAGTTTAGACGTGTTAGAGGAGTGCTATAAGAGGTGCTACAGGAGGCCTTGTTTTGATACAAGAGCAAGATAACTTGCCAAATGCACAATTAAATCAAATGAAAATGGGATGGGATTTTTTTTTATTAATTAGGATGTCTTAGGACTCCATTCCAATTGGAATCACTCCAAAATACCCCTGCTAACACATGCTAAAAAATAGTAGAAAATTACTACTCTAAAAACTGGAAATTCAAGAACTAGTGAGATAGTTAACCTACCAAATGCCTAACCTTATCAAGTGAAAATGATATGAGGTAAAAAAAAAAAAAAAAAATTGAATCTTTTTATGACCCAATACAAGTGGAATAAAATAAAATGAATCTCATTAACACATTCTAAAATATAACAGAAAATTACTACTATTTTGCCACAAGGGGTTTCCAGAAATTCTAGATTTTTGAACTAGTAGACCAATCCAAGTAGCTCAATGATGTATATGAATTTTCGATGTTGTTCTTGTTGGAAATAATACTGGGGGGGTGAATCAGTATTTATCAAATCAATAAATTTTTCATTTCATACTCAGATTTATATACGCTACTTTAATGAAGGTAACTCGCATGTGCACGCAACTGTCTTTAAAGCAACCAACGTATATCCAATAGACTTATGATTCAGTTAATTCATCATATGTTGATCTTTAATTAGTACATCGATACTTCATTAACCATATAAACAATAACCATGTGCAATAATAATAGAATAAACCATCACACATAAGCAACACACATGAACACCAAGATTTAAGGTGGCAACCCAATGCGAGACAAAACCACTTGCAGCTGTCTTCTTTTAATATAATAAAAACCTATTTATAATCTTGTACTGGTGCAAACTCATACCAGTACGTAGGCACCCACCTACATAAGGCTACAACCTTCTCTCGTTTTCCATCTACTACTGGAAGGGAGCTCTAAATCCTTGGCTCTTGTACTAGCTGATCCATTTACTAGTACATAGGCGCCAGCCTACAGAAGGCTTCAACCTTCACTCATTTTCCAGCTATTACTGGAAGGGAGCTCCAACCCCATTTCTCTTGTACTGGCCGATATGTTTACCAGTACGTAGGCACCGACCTACAAAAGGCTACGAACTTCTCTCTTCCTCCAGGGACCACGTTTCATAAATTTTCAGACTGGATACTCCTGGAACACACCACCATAATCTAAAGGCCTTGTTTCATCAAATTTTCACATTGGACCCATCAACAACATTGAAGCTCAAAATCAATCACAACTGCAATACAACCATCAAATATATCTGCATCAACCAATCACTGAAACTCAATCATCAATCTTTGAATCAACCACAACTGAATCAATCAATCACTGAAAACCCATCATCGCTAAATTAAATCACAATCAATCAATCTGAACATTCAAAACACTATCACTAGAACACAGTCACCAGAACATAAAGCAGAACCCAGAACTCTGCATCAACAACCAGAACCAACTGCAACTTCAAACATCATATTTCATATTGTATACGCTACTTCAATGTGCCAAACCAGCGTGTATACACACTTTTATCAAAGCGAACCAGCATAAAGATCTACAAATAATAACTTAAAAACATCAAAGCTATTCCAGACTTTAGTCATACCCAGATCATAACATTTACATAATAAAACATGTGTCAGTATTCAGATCTAGACTATCGATGATCAAGCCACATAATGATAATTCATTTTAGGTCTTATGATCCCGATCCATCATCCATCATCAACCGCATAGGTGCATCCTTAGTTCAGATCAAGCAAAGCATCATAAACCCATAACCTGCATATTTGATCTAACACTTCATCATATATTCAATACTTGCACACCTTGGCCTAATGATCTTCTCCTCCTTATGTAGTTTTAGGCCTTTCTCAATACCTTGGACCAAAAACACTTAGGACTAATACCTTGGGCCAAATACCTCAGACCAATACCTCAGACCAATACCTCGGACCAAATACCTCGGACCAATACCTTGGACCAAAACCTTGATTTTCCATCCCATACACGCTTTTCCTTCTATGAAAGTGCGTGTATATGTATATGCTCCTTTTGTTCTGTTAACCTGTGCGTATACGCTTCTTGGGCAAAGTGAACCAGCGTACACTTCTTAAACCACTCTCTTTCTTCAGTGTCTGGAATCTGATCTGTAATCCTTTGTTGTTAACCTGTTGCACCGTGAACTGTCATCTGTGTGAGTTTCCATCAAGGACAACACTTGTATCATAATGCCAATAGTTCTAAGTATGAATCATGCTTGATAATCTGTAAATAGCTTACAAAAAAACTCACTTCAATCATTTAACTAATGTAACCTACAACAAAAGAAGCATGAATAGTAAATGCAAAAATAAGAGATGCAAGTGAAAAAGACATTCAAAGGAAATAAATAAATTGTACAAGAGGGCTCTGAGGCTCCTGGTATGGCCAAGCCTAAGGATACTTAGAGTCCAATGAAGGAAACCAAACTTTAGAAGCTAAAAATGGCACCAAACTTCATTATTTGAATCAATCCAAGTACATTCCTACTAGAAATGAAAGTGGAGCTGCCAAATAACAAGTTTTCTCCACAAAAAGACTAAACATTACATACCCCTAGAGGGAAATTAGAATTTTTACTTATACAAAGTGATGAGGAAGCATTCTCCTTGAAAGGAGGAAGGTTTCCCCCTCTAAAATCCATCAAATAGTGGATCTAGTTCCAAACACCAGGAATCTCCATTAAATGAGAGGGAA
Source organism: Pinus tabuliformis (assembly GCA_031772625.1). NCBI lineage: Eukaryota > Viridiplantae > Streptophyta > Pinopsida > Pinales > Pinaceae > Pinus > Pinus tabuliformis. Next base: position 692,221,905 of record CM062807.1, read on the forward strand.
CACATTCCTAGATTTTCTCAATCAGTGGAGCTCCATAATTTGTTCATAATTTCATGATATTTTGTTCGTTTATTATCCAATATTGGTCCATCCTATAGTAGGGAGAAAGTTCCTATATTATCTCATTGAATATTTACTCTAGAGGGATAACACCCTAAGATGGTATTCTTGTAGAAAGCTCTAGAGGGATAACATCGTGCATGCTTCATAGGACCCCAAGAGAAAGAATCAAACTCTGCCACAGGTCCAAACTCTTATAGAAAAATATGGCCAAACCATGATTGAGATTTTCATAATCATCTCTAAGTGACTTTTGTGATCCAGGCTTTAGACAGTACTACCAAAGCCTCGACCGGGCATACTTATGTGTCAATACAATATGATTCCCTTATTGTATCATAGCCCAAACTCATCTCATTATAGTGTGAGAAGGTGTACAGGATGGAATGTTATATGGATGCCTATCGTTAATACACAACCTTACCTTAGTCCAAATGTTTGACATATAACCATAACCAATGGCCAAGAATAGGCGTTGCATAATTGAGTAGCTAAGATTGAGCACAAGAAGATCGATGGCTCACAAGAAATCCAACATGACGTAATACCAGAGGGTTGAATCTTGGAAGCCATATAAATTCACACACAAAGGATAACACTTTGGATGATGCAAGCCCGGGAAGAGTTGGAAATGAAAGATTTAGTAATTGGTGGAGCTTCAGAGTGAGAGGTCCCCATGGGACAACTCATCCTAGAAGACTCTCCGTGGAGGAAATCCAAAGGATATTTGGAGGAGATGCTCAAGATGACACAAGGCTAGGTTATCATGGTAGGGGAAAGAGTGGTATGAATCTTGAGCAACGACTATGCAGAGAGGTGTGGGACCACAACGCACATAGGCCCAGAGATCCCTGTTCCTGAAAGTTAAAAGGTGAAACATGCTTTGGAGGGAGCAGGATGACGTAAGCCTGGGATATGGTGGCACACATGTAAGCCTGACATTATAACCATTGGTGTGAGGGTAGACCCACCTTACAGGTCAGCCTGAAAGGCCACTCTTGGAGAAAAATTTGAATGTACAAATGGAAAGGGATGGGTACAAAGCCCAGGTAATGGTAATGTTGCCATCAATTGATGCCTATCGAATAACCGTATAAATGCATATTTTAGTATAAGGTGAGCATGAATGGGTTGGATGGTTAAATAAATAAATAAATATATACGCAGCTAATACACAAAATCCAAGTGGCATTGAGAGGTTGATTACGACTGCCATGTGGCAGAAGGGAAACATGGCACCTTTTGATTCATTTGAACTCAATTAGTTATGACTTTCAATCCAGATGTCAAATTGAAGCAAGATTTTATATCACCTGAATCATCTTGATGAGACAAACACAATAGTAATAATAAATCAAGGTTTTAAATTAGTTGAAAAGACTAAAATTTTTATACCCCATTTCCATAATGACACCTTGGAACTTGGGTCAACATAGTAACCACCTCCTTTTAACAATGGTTGGAAAGGATTTTAGGGTGTGTGTGTGTGTTACTATTTTTCTTTTTTAGTAGGAATGGTTAGTAATCAATTCATATTAATATACATTTTTTTCCATTAATGCCCTCAAATTTTATTCAAGTTTTCTTTCTCATTATTTAAAGTTTAAATTAGGGAAAGATTTTATGTTTTTCTATGTGCACAAATATTGTGATTTGAAATGATATTGTTGACATCAAGATATTAGTCTTAGAAACTATTTAAATAGTTAATTTTATTTTGAAATATATTACGTTATATTTCCTTGTAAGTATAATGAATGCGGTAGTTGGGGTATTAACTAGGACATTTATTAAACTTTAACTCTTTGGATCTAAAGAACCAATTTTGTGATGGCGAATGTTTCTATACCACCTTCTTCATCATATTTTTATCTATTTGTTTATCTAACTCTAAATTTATTGAAGATATTTCATGTGGTTCGATTATATAAAAATCAACTAGGTGGAGAGGGAGATTTTTTTCACCTCTAACCTAACATAGTAAATATTGGTTTCCTATGATATAAACTACCTACCTCGTTCAAGTTGGGTGAAACAAAACTTGGAAAGAATAACCTTAATTATGTGCCTATTTTTTAGGGCTCCTACCTATATTCCAACCTTAGTTTCAACGATAACATAGGAAGAGATTTTATTAAATCGCCATCTCATCTTACTAGGAAATCCAAATGTCACTTGAGTATCGTCTAAAGCCTTTTATCTGATGATGAAACTCTTTATCGTATAGTGACTACCTATGTTAATTATATTTATGGTTTCTAACAAGAGATATACCTACATCTATCAATTATTATTCTAGTACTTAGGTGTCTCCCTTTGTTTCTAATGAAATTGTTGCAAAACATGTTGTTGCTTCATTGATATAATCTCTATTGATAGGAATAATAAGTGAACATTTCCATTATTTAACAAGTTTGTTTCATTAGAGAAAAACTATTTCAAAGTCTTTGAACCTAAGGTATGTCATTCAACTTTGTTGAGCTTACCAACCTTACAAGCCTGAGCTTGCTGTACACCAAGCGTTTTTCTCTTTTATAGGGATTGCATGAAGAATTCCTAAAGAAAAATCCTTCACCTTTAGATTAACATCATATAGGAAATGAGTTATAAAGAGATGATGCATTGATTTACAAAGAACACAACTGAATTTTATAACTCATTAGTAGATATATTTCTTTCATCATATGTTGAATATAGATTTGATTTTCTATGATGAAATGTAAACCTAGAAAGTTAATTTCAACAATGGAAACATTTAATTACATAATGTACATGAAAAGTTTTACAAAATATTATCACCTTATCAATAAAGAGTTGGGCTAATATATATTTTTAAAATTTAATACTGTGATGATGGGCCAATACCATGGCTTATCAATATCACATGCACTTGAGGGCATGTTAATTTTCGGTGGTGAATGCCTCATTGCCGAATGCTTAACAATTTTTAAGTGTGTGGTCATGTTCAAGTCATTTTTTGGTTCCATAGATCGCCTCTTGGATCCCACACTTAGTTATTTTATGTAATTGATCCTTCTTCGATTAACCTCCTCCCAAACTATCTCCTTGAGCTGTTCATTATGTATTTTCAGACTATAAGAGGCTTATCACTCCCTCAGGAACTGCGTATTGTGCAGTCGCAGTGCTTAGTCAGGCCTTCCTAACCTTATAAACTGTGCAATATTTCCTCTTAGTCAGTCTTTCACTATGCATTGGGCAGTTTCAGTCAGCACTCTAACTCTCTCTCTCTCTATGAAATGCGTAAATGCACAATTTAGTGGCTTAGTCTCTCCCTTGAACTGTGAATTGTGTAATCACAATGAAAAAGCCCTTCCTTTCTGGCTATTTGACTTGCTCAACTGCACAATCTTCAGTCACTAGCCTCCCAAAACTACGCATTTCGCATTCATAGTGAGCAAGCCTTCATTACTATCTCACTGACTTTCCCAATTTTGCAGTCTTGTCCCTCCTTGTCTCCTAGAACTGTGCCCTGTGTAGTTTCAGTGAGAAAGCCCTCACTTTTGTCTCCTTAGCTCCCTCAACTATGGACTCTTGCTTCGTAGGCCTCCACTTACTATGCATTTCACAGCCACAATCATCATTCCCTCACTCCTCTCCTCTACAACTATGCACTGTGTAATCCCTGAGCCTTTGTCCCTTTCTAGTACTCAGTTCCAGGTCAATCAATTATTCTCAAGAAGAAAGTTAGACTAGGAGATTTCCGGACTGATGCCATCTTGTCATGAGTGAATTTCATTTGTAGGTACCATATTTTAACATGACAGGATGATGCTCAGAAAGGAGAAGGATACTATGCAAGGTGACACTCAAGAAGACTGCAAAATAAGACGATCACTGAACAAGTAGATGAAGGGACACTAGATTGTGAAAGAAGTTGGAATATCTAGATCACATAAAAGACTCCATATCTTCAAGCCTTTTGGAGGATAAATAGGAAGAACCTGTAGCATATATCATGAAGACACAAAGATAACAGCAGAAGAGAAGCTTGGCATTGACACATCATCATAAATTCTATATCCTCAGTTTCAAGTCATGTCTTGTCAATGTGTCATCTCAAGATTCATATAAGTTATCATGTTGCCACAACATTTGTGGATATAATTATGTATTTTCAAGAAAATGACAAAATGTAACTATGTGGAAGTCCAAGAGTTAGACGTGGAATATGAAAAGTCACATGTAAACTAAAGAGCCACTAGGAAAAGTCCAAGAGCCTTATAGAAGCTCAAAAGTCACTTGGAAGTGTAATAGGAATGAGGGAAGCTCAAGCATCATGGGGATATGAAAGGTCATTCCTCTTGTTATAAATACACCCTCATAACTTAAGAAAATGGCTTTTGGAGTCATAGACTTTTGAGAGATGGCCTTGGCTTCTCTAGCTTGGCATAGGAGAGAATATCATTCCTTGGAGAAGCAAGACTTGAATTAATGTTCCACTACTAGAGCTATTGGTTCGCCGTTGTAACTGTGTACTTGGATCTTTCACCTATTAGTCAGAAGCTCGTTGAGCCAGCACATTTTCATGCATGTATTGTGAATATTGTAAGATTATTCTTTAGATGTTTGCAATATGTGTTATGTTCATATGTACTAGGAAAATTGAACTACTTCATTGGCTTTGGTACTTATCTTATTGAATGTGTGTTGTAATTTCTTTAATGATCATTGTGTCTATGTGAACTATTTTGCTAGAAAAGTAACGAATCTTTCCTTTCTCTTATGTACCTTTCCTAGGAATGTACTATTACTTTCCTCCTAGAGCCGCACTCTCGTCTCCCCTTTTGTGAAAGTCTTCATTTATGCATTGCAAGTGGTGTTTCAGTGTCAACTTACTTGTTGATTTCAAAGGATATGTGTGTAATATTTATGTTATTCGTTGTAGCCAAGGAAAACCTTAGAGTTATGTTGGTGAGACCGATACTCCGGATGGGGCTCCTACTCCAAACGGTGTGAGGTCTAATTGAGACTTCACATTGGGGAAATCCCCTTGGTTGATGGATTTCCAGCACCGTCAACAACTTCATATGACACTTGTTTATATGACATTTTTTTCAATTAACCAATTTAATTAAAAGAGCAAAAAGGGAATACTACTACTTTGGAGATAAATCTTGACCTTTGATTTGTGTATACTACTACGATAATTCTAGAATATTGTGTGGAGGTTAAATCTCTACCATCCACCTAATAATTATTTATTTGATATAAATTAAATTCTGGAGACCATATTATAAAATAGGCATGTCTATGAGCGTAAGTAATTATTGATAATTAAATTAAAATTTTGGAAGGCCTATTCCAAAATAGACATGCCTATTGACATAAAAATGTAATTTTGAAATTTTTATATAAACCTCAACAGAGCTCGAAGCTATTACAATAAATATGCATTATGAGCTCCAAATGCCGCATTCTAGAATTCAATAAACCATTCAATAAATGCTCAATATGAGTTAGATATATCACATTTTAAAATTAATTTTGGATAGAAAAAATAACAATATTTTTCCCTACCACTTAAACTAAACTCAATTAATTTTTTAATAAAAATCTGAATAATATTAAGTAAATTATAAATAATTTTGGAAAGTAAAATTTAAAATCTAAAATTATATAATACTATTTTACCTCAACAACAACAATAATAATAATAATAATAATAATAATTATTATTATTATTGTTAGATTTAAGACTTTTGTGATTCATATTGTTGATAAACGTCTTTCGAAATAATCACATCATTAGAATTTGGTCTACGTTTTGAACCAAACAACATTTTGAACCTTGTCATGAGGATGAACCACATCGAAAAGTGCACCAAATCTTAATAATGTAATTATTCCGAAAAACATTGATTATTATTATTTATTTTAATAAATATATCTACTCATCTAAATACATTTCTCATAAATGGTATACATTTCTCATAAATGGTAGAAAATGGTATATATGAAATGTTTAACAAAAAAAATTGATAACAATTAAATCTCCTAAATAAATCGACTTTTATGAATGAATTTATAATTTAGTTTTTCTAAACACTATGGACATTGTTTATTAGTTTTATTGAGACATCGGGAGCATTTTCTTTTCGCATGAGAATATATTGGGATGCCGGGACACCAAGAACTTAAATGTACCTTACTAGTTTAGAACGCTTGAATAGCTTGAAACTTTTTACTAGTTTAAAATGTTTAAATAGTTTGAAACTTTTTTATAAAAGCAATTACATTTTGCATGAGAATATATTGAATTAATATTGGCTATAATTTTTCTTTTTAAATAATTATATTTTTAAGCAGAATACATTAAATTAATATTTAAAATAAAGGATATAGTTAATATTTGAAATAAATGTTTTTGAAAATATAATAATGTTTTAAATAGAAATTTGATGAGTTTGTTTTTTTAATTAGTTTTTATTGTGCATAAATTAAAATTTGGTAAATATCCATATCATGTGAGAAAATTATTATCTCCACAGATAACAAGCAAAATATTCTTTTAACATATTCACATATTTTATTTAAAGAAATAAATAAATAAATAAGAAAACATCACCCTTAATGAGGGTTGAAGAGGCACATAACCCAGTGAGGGTGATTCCAAAATGGAGAGGCGTGGGCTCCTTCCTCAGAGGCACCCTTACTTTGACAACCACTGGCAACCTAATGGTGTGAGGTCTAATTGAGACTTCACATTGGGGAAATCCCCTTGGTTGATGGATTTCCAGCACCATCAACAACTGCATATGGCACTTGTTTATATGACATTTTTTTAATTAACCAATTTAATTAAAAGAGCAAAAAAGGAATACTACTACTTTGGAGATAAATCTTGACTTTTGATTTGTGTATACTGCTATGCATATTCTATAATATTGTGTGGAGGTTAAATCTCTACCATCGACCTAATAATTATTTATTTGATATAAATTAAATTCTAGAGATCATATTATAAAATAAACATGTCTATCATCATAAGAAATTATTGATAATTAAATTAAAATTTTGGAAGACCTATTCCAAAATAGACATCACTGTTGACATAAAAATGTAACTTTGAAACTTTTATATAAACCTCAACAGAGCTTGAAGCTATTGCAATAAATATGCATTATGAGCTCCAAATGCTACATTCTAGAATTCAATAAACCATTCAATAAATGCTCAATATGAGTTAGATATATCAAATTCTAAAATTAAATTGGGATAGAAAAATTAACAATATTTCTCCCTACCACTTAAACTAAACTCAATTAACTTTTTAATAAAAATCTTAATAATATTAAGTAAATTATAAATAATTTTCGAAGGTAAAATTTAAAATCTAAAATTATAATTTTATATATATATATAATCAATAAAATTATATAATACTATTTTATCTCAACAACAACAACAACAATAATTAATAATAATAATAATAATTATTATTATTATTGTTATTGTTAGATCTAAGACTTTTGTGATCCATATTGTAGATAAATGTCTTTTGGAATAATTACATCATTAGGATTTGGTTTGCGTTTCGAACCAACCAACGTTTTAAATCTTGTCCTGAGGATGAACCACATTGGTTGGTTCGAAACGTCCACCAAATCTTAATAATGTGATTATTCAAAAAAACATTTATCTATTATTATTATTATTTATTTTAATAAATATATCAAATCATCTAAATACATTTCTCATAAATGGTATATATGAAATGTTTAGCAAAAAAATTGATAACAATTAAATCTAATACATAAATCGACTTTTATGGATGAATTTATAATTTAGTTTTTCTAAACACTATGGACATTGTTTATTAGTTTTATTGAGACATCAAGAGCATTTTTTTTTCGCATGAGAATATATTGGGATGCTGGGACACCAAGAACATTAATGTACCTTACTAGATTATAACGTTGGAATGGGTTGAAACTTTTTACTGGTTTAAAATGCTTAAATAGTTTGAAACTTTTTTATAAGAGCAATTACATTTTGCATAAGAATATATTGAATTAATATTGACTATAATTTTTCTTTGTAAATAATTATATTTTTAAGCAGAATACATTAAATTAATATTTAAAATAAAGGATATAGTTAATATTTGAAATAAATGTTTTCGGAAATATAATAATATTTTAAATAGAAATTTGATGAGTTTGGTTTTTTAGTTAGTTTTAATGTTACATAAATCAAAACTCGGTAAATATCCATATTCACATATTTTATTTAAAGAAATAAATATATAAAAAAGGAAAACATCACCCTTAAGGAGGGTCGAAGAGGCACAAAACCCAGCGAGGGGGTTGGCTCCTTCCTCTGGGGCACCCCTACTCTGACAGCCACCGGCAACACGTACTCTACAGATCAATCGTTTGCTTGTGATCAGTCGTTTTCTCGAGATCAATCGTTTACTTGAGAACTATGTTGAGATCAATCGTTTTCTTGAGATCAATCGTTATCCTAATTAGCTTGAGAACTATGTTGAGATCAATCGTTTTCTAACCGCTGACCCAAAGGGAAGTTTGAAGTATTCCAACTAGCTTGTTATTCTAATAAAATCTATGTAATGGAATCCAAAAGAACTATGATGAGATCAATCGTTTTCTTGCTTGGCTATATGCGGTGGTGTTGGAATAATCTCAAATCAAAGGCTAGCCGTCCGTCTTTTACCTAGATCTTGAATCATGCCCTTAGCCATAAATAATTTGGCTTTATGCTTAAAAAATAAAATAATAACATTAAAAAAAATAATATTATAAATAAAGTAGCACTACCTACATCTTAAATCATGCTCAGATTATAAATTAACTAATACAACGATATTAATAAATAATTATTAATATTATTATTATATTTGTAATAATTATTATTATATTATATTAATTTTTTTTTGGCAATTATCATATAAACATCTTTTCAATAAAAAAAAATTCATGCTTAAATTTATACATTATATTAAAATATTTTATTGTAAGATTTTTTTTTGAAATAATTATATCAAGTAAAATTATGCTAGTCTCAAAAAGATGAACCATTATATTATAATATTTCATTATAATTTTTTTTTTGGAAATAATCAAAGTATGCTCACTTGTTTCTTGGTCATGGTCACCACAAGATGAACCAAGATGAAACTTTTTTTCTTATAATGCAATATGGATCACAGAAGCCTAAACTAGTTAATTATTATATTTGTAATAATTATTATTATATTATATTATTGATTTTTTTTTGGCCAATAATCATATAAATATCTTCTCAATATTAAAAAAAATGGGCCATGCCTAAATTTATACATTATATTATAATATTTCATTATAAGAAAAAAAAATCAGAAATAATCACATCAAGTAAAATTATGCTTACGCATTTCAAACCAACCAGTGTGGTTCATCGTGAGGACAAGATGTCACCAATATGGAATTTTTTTCTTATAATGTAATATGGATCAAAAAAGCCTAAACTCGTTAATTATAATATTTGTAATACTTATTATTATATTATATTATAATATTATAATATTTATAATAATAATTTTTTGATGATGATGATGATAATAATAATATTATTATTATGAATATAATATTGCTGATATTATGAATAATATAATAAATATTGAGAAAACTCAAGGATTGAATATTAAAAACTCAAAGGATTAATACTGAGAACCCAAGAGATTTATATTATACCCTAGGATTAATATTATAAACCCTATCAATATATTATACCCTAATAATATGAACATTTATATTAATAAACCCAAGGGATTGATATTATAAGCCCAAGGGAATAATATTAAACCCAAATGATTAATATTATAAACCCAAGGTATATAAACCCTCAGATAAATATTATAAACCTTAAAATAAACATGGTTGACCATGATTGACCATCGTTGATTTTCATATTAAGACAATCCATGTCACAATGCGTCATTGGACCATGGTTGATTTTCATATTGAAACAATCCTTTCTCACATTGCGACGTTGGACCATGATTGACTAATGGTCCAACGTCACATGTGATGTTAGACCATTGTTGGCTATGGTTAACCATGATTGACCATAATTGACAACGATCAACCATGTTTGACCAATGTTGACCATGGTTGATCATGGTTGACCATGATTCACCATAGTTGAACATGATTGATTTTCATATTGAGAAATCCTAGGATAAACCCTAAGATAAATATTATAAACCAAGGTATATAAACCTAATGATAAATATTATAAGGGGTAAAATAAACATGGTTGATGATAGTTGACCATGATTGATTTTCGTATTGAGACAATCTTTGTCACAATGTGACATTGAACCATGGTTGACCATGATTAAACCCTCGGATTAAACCTTACGAATAATATTATACCCTAGGAATAAGAACCCTTAGATTAATGAACCCAAGGGATTAATATTATAAACCTATGGGATTAATTCTAAAACTCCAAGGGATTATAAACCCAAGGGATTAATATTATAATCCCAAGATATATAAACACTAATATAAATATAATAAACCCTAAAATACACATAGTTCACCATGGTTGATTTTCACATTGAGACAATTTTTGCCACAATGCGACATTGAGCCATCACTGATCATGATTGATTTTCATATTCTGACAATTTTTGTCATATTGTGACATTGGTCTTACATGTCATTTGTTCACCATGACACTTAACTAGGGAAATGGATCTCTCACCATCTAGAAACATGTCCCATTGCACTTCCTTAGAGGTCAAACAATCAAAAACCCTTGAAGAACAAGTGAATTTTGGGTAAAATAGGCTTTATGACTTGTTAAGTATGACCTGCGCGCTTTTCCTAGTTAGTTTCTGCACATGTGCAGTTTCTATCCCTGAAATCTACGCAGAAATACGTTGTTTCTTCCATTATACACTGCGCAGTCAACTCAGAGGAAAGTAAAAATTAAAACTGAATTCCAAAAGCATTGTTGGGTGAATATATCCCAACTGAAAGCCTCTGAGGTCATACCTATTTGAGCCATACCCCTTAGATCATTGAGCTAATTCCCTCTTATCAAGGAACTGTAATCCCCCAATTAGAGGGTCTTATCCTTCTCTTTTGGATATTAAAACTTATTCTTCTTGGTCTATAAATTGACTACAGGTTAGAGGTATTAGAGAGTTCAGAGAAGATACACTTATGTTGTTGGATTTAGATTGGAAGGCTTACCATCTCAGGAGAGGGTTGGAGGCATTTGGGAGGAACCTCATGACGTCAAGGCAGAGGATATAAGGCTCTTCCTTATCATTGAATTAATACAAATGAATCATTTTTTCCATTTTATTGTCTTCCTAAAAAGATGAATGATTTATGTCTCTTTTAATATTCATTAAGATGATTTCAATTTCTAATATCCTCGATTATTAGGATACGATTGTTTGATTTGTTATGCTGAATATGCCTTTGATCTTTCTTATGTCTTTGGTTGCAGGTCTTTTCGAGCATTGAGAAGCTACATCAAGACAGAGCAAGGATATTCATCAAGAACTTCCCAAATAGGTTAGAGGCTTATTCTCCTTGTCTTGTATTTATAATTCAAACGAAGTAAGCCTAGGAAAAGAGTTATTCAATTGTCTATTTGTTTCTAGTTTCCTTTAGGATCTAGGGAGATCGCTCATGTGAGCAAGAGGGATTTATCCACCTAACAAATTGGCGACCGTACTGGGGAACGTTACTGTTCTCTTCTCTTTTCTTGGCTTTGATTTCCTTTCTCTTTTGTTTAGCTAGATCTGAATGTTAGCAAATTTATGATCTTTCAGATCCTTTGTTTTAATTGCTTTCTTTTTATTTTTTATTGGACTTCCCAGATCTGTGTGGTTTCTATTCATCAACAAAGTGTAGATATGCACAGTTATTGCCTCAACAACTAGCACATGTGCACTTCTTGATACTGTTGGCCTACGAAGTTTCTAGAAATTTTTGAAAAATTAGGTTTTCTCTTGCCCAAAATATGAATTTGGTTTTCTGAAGGTGCCATCATATTTGTTGCGGTTGTCCAATACCTTTTTTGAACTTGTTTGAGTGCTTTTGTGAAGTCTTTTTGGGAATCAATCCCTTTTGCAAAATTGATTAGGGTTTTGTTTGGCTTGTTTGTTGATTGGTTAGAAAGAGATAGGTTGTGCTCAAGATCACTATTTTCCTGTCTTTTTCTGTCAAATACACCAGATCCATTACTTAATCCTACTTTTTGTGATAAACTTCTTTGTTTAATTGCAAATTAGGGTTTCTCAGGAATTAGTTTTTTTGTGAAGAGTTGCTTTCATTGATGAAGGATAAAAGGGAAATCATTTCTTTTCAGCTTTGAAGTCTTTCATAATTTCACTTTTGGCATCATTACGTTAAAGTATTCATTAGGAAAATTTCGTTTTTCCAAACTCTTGATTGGCTTCTGTGTGTTTTGAAAATTTCAAGTGATTAATGATAAATGACATTTTGAGTTTGTTTGTTCTCTTAGGAAAATTTCAAATCTTAGTTTATTTCTGCATCTCGATTGCATCGAAGTGAAATTGGCTTGCTTGTGAAAATAATTTTAAGTGAAGTTTTGAGTTTTGCATTTCATTTGAAGAAAATCAAAGAAACTCTTACATTCCCATAATTAGGATTTCATTGAACATCAAATTACAAATTGCATGTTCGATTGCATTAGAATTTCGAGTCGAGTCTTAATATCATAAGTTTCACTCCCATTACCTATTGAGTAAATAACAGCTTGATAACTGTGAGCGTTAATTACAATTAATTACAATTTTACATTTTTTAGGGCTCTTATCACCTACAGTAGCTTAAGTTGTAGGGATTTGGAATAGTAAAGTGAGTAAACTTTCCAAAGCTATAGACAAATAATAAAATATTCAGATAGGGAGATAAATCCAATTATTTCAGTTTTTCTCTGGGAAGCTCTTCTAACACATGAGTTAAGCACGAGATCATGTAAGACCTGGTGAAGTGATCATACCCACTTCATTGGTTATGATAGATCAATTTGCATCTATTACAATGGTGCCAAAAGGTACTTGGGGTCACTTGAAAGTAAACCTCCAATTAACCACAATGAAGAGATTTCAAGGGGATTGAGCTTTGTTACTCTTCCCTTGTGTGCACGTCTAATTTACGACTGTTCCCCTAGGAAGAATTGTTGTAGTTGGTAACTTTAGTGACTATAATCCTGGGATTATTACCCAAGGTGACGTTAGAGGGAAGTTCCTGTTGTACCTTGAACAAACGTTGGCTAACTCATTTGGACTTTTTGGAGGGTAATGTTCACTCGAGATGGCATAAGTGAAGTTACTTACTCCATATCATTTCATTAAGTAGGTTGTCGGTGTAATTGCTTCCAATCGCTCATATTTATAAAATTTTTTACTTTGATCTCTACGACGTTGGATTTCATCACCAACTAGTAACTATTGATCTCTGTGAGGAGTCAGTTTGTATGGGTTGAATCCCTAGATTTGTTAGCACATGTTACTTTGTTTGTTTTTTACTTTTTAGAGACTTTAGGTGTGGTTTTGATACTGTGTGAATTATTAATTTAAGATTTCATCGTGTCTGAATTACCGAGACAATCACATAGAATGCTAGGTCAACCCCCTGAATATACATCGAGTCAGTTAGAAAATATTAAAGTTGAAAGATAAAAATCAAAAGGATTTGGGACTACATATGAACCTGAAACTTATACTATTTAGAATATGATGTAACAGGAACTGAATTGAATCAACCAGAAACATCTACTATTCTAGGACCTGAAGTAATAAAATATGAATTTGATCAACCTAAAACACTAGAATCACACTCAGAATTAACTGGTCCAATAATTACTGAACTTATTCGAACATAATTAGAAACTGGAGAGACTTTGGACTCACAATTGACCGAACCAGAGATCGAAGAACCTACGTCTAATGTTTCTGAACCCGAGTCAGCTTCAGCTGCTTTAGCCCCTACTCCTAGTCCACCACCTTTACCTCGAGTAAAACTACTTATTACCGATAGTATACCTCCTGGTCTTATTAGCATTGAAGAAATTATCTCAGACAAAGAGGAAGAATGGCCTCATATGCTAGTTTTTACCGGTGATCAGATAGATATTTAGGAAATTCTCTTTTCTTCTTTTCAACCTGACCCTTGGTATTTTACGCCCTTTAACTTTTTAGGTCAAGGCATTCCACGATACACTACTCCTTATTCTACTGTACCATACATAGATTTGTCTAGAATGATTTCTGGAGCCATGTCGTCAGATACTTCTATGTTTTCTACTCCTCCAAATCAACTTTATATGGTGTCCCATCAGTCCCTCCTAGATATCAATCTCTTTCTGGGACATATTCAGGAGCTTCTCCCTCAATTCAACCTTCAACTATGTCAACTGATTTAACTGATCCTACACTTCAGGATTTGACATCTCATCAATATATACATATGATTTCTGACAATGTAGGTAATCCTCAAATTAACCCAATAGGCGGTTATTACCTGCCTTGGGGGAAACCATCATATCCTCCTCCTAGAGGACAACCTTTAGTTGGATCTTATCCTACGGTTGGAGGGAAACCTCCTACTGGAAATTATCCACCTTATGGTTAGATCACTCAAGTCGGTTTAGGTCAACCTGTTGTATCTCAACCCGTTGTTGGTACTTTGTATCCTAGGTTGAACACAATCTGGAATCCTTCATATAATCAAGAACCAATGCAATTTGCTCCTCAAGTGCCAATTTATCAACCTGTTCAACCTATTGGAAAACCTATTCAGTTTTGATTTCACCACAAACTCCCATCCCAGGAGTATCACAAGTAATTATTCCAATTACTTCTCAAGTAACAATGCAACCAACTACTCAGACTATTCCTCAGGCATCTGTTTATCAAACTATTTCTACGATTTAGTTTATACCCCAAATTCTTGTGGTACATCCTAGTATACCATATATGCAAACACCGTTTCAAGGGCAAGATTTTCAAGGTCAGCCCGAGAGTCCATTTTTTCAAGGAAAACCTTTTGAAAATCAATTTTTCCAAGGTCAACCTTTGCAGAGTCAACCCTTTCAGGGATAGTTTATCTAGGGTCAAATGGGCCAGGGTCCTCCTTTCCAGAATCAACCATACCCTGGTCATACTTTTCAAGTACCAATTCAACCACAATTTGGTATGGCTCATCCTAGATATCTAGGAGGTATGAAAATTCCAACTGCTTAGGCTATTCAAGGATATCCTAGGTATCCTTCTCCATGAACATGACTCGTCCCTCAAGGTTATCAATACCCACAACAATATCCTAACTATCAATTACCATTTATTGCAACTTTTGATTTACCGGATTTATCTCAGTTAATAAATGATCCCATTTTTTATCTACCATTTTGGTCGACAATCCCTACAAAGTTACCCAGTGTCATTCAGAAATTTGAAGGTAAATCGGGGGACGACCCATAAAATCATGTTACGACTTATCATATTTGGTGCACATCAAACTCGCTAATCGATGATTGCATCAGGTTACGACTCTTCCAATAGACCTTAACTAGTTCAACAACCAAATGGTATGTTTAATTACCGTGACCTTCTTATGGTAGCATTCTAAGAGGTAGGACCTCTTATTCGATTCTAGTTTAAGGAAGTTTTTGTTAGGTTGTTCTGTTTGAGGCTAGACCCACTCTAGGGCTAGAGGGATCACCTATATATTTACGTACTCCACACCTCCAACTGCTAAAAATAGCTCCCTAAATCATGGGATGCCTTTTTCATGTTGCCTTTTGCTTTTCAAGGAAAAAGGAAGCCATGCATGCAAGTCAAGTTTCCTTGGTCCCAGGTGGAACTGGTCAACCCAACTACTCATGCATGAAGCTGCTTAACTGCTTGGAGGAAATGCGCATTTTTGGCTGGGAGTTGAGTTGGCTGCCTAGGAGATTTGCACAATTTCTAGGCAGAGCATCTGATTGCTGCCCAGATTTGTGCAAATTCTGGGCTGAGAAGTCCTACTAGAGAAAATCGCGCAATATTCACTGTGATAGTTAACTGGAAGAATTGCGCAATTTTGGAGCCCATCAGGGTGCCAGACAGGATTGCGCAATTTCTGGAAGGAAGGCTAGTTTCCCTCCCGAAATGCGCAATTTCATGGGGGATCTGCTCAGCCTGCAGCTGGACCAAGTCCGGATGAACAACCTGTGAGGGGAATGCATCAAGATGTGATCGACAGGCTGCCTTTGTGCAAGAAAAACCTAAAAGCTTGTGTACTTGATGAAGCAATACAAGGTGCTGTGAAAAGTTGGTAGGGAGGCTCCAAAATGAAGCTAAGGAAAAATTTTGGAGGGTGGTTGTAGCCGCTACAACACCACCTAATAATTATTTATTGATAATTAAATTAAATTCTTTAGACCATATTGTAAAATAGGCATGTCTATGAGCGTAGGTAATTATTGATAATTAAATTGGAGTCACATCATAAAATACAGGAATGGCGATGGTCTGCTCGGTTGTGTCCCATTCCACTCAGTAATTATTGATAATTAAATTAACCATAATTGACAATGACCAACCATGTTTGACCAATGTTGACCATGATTCAACATGGTTGATCATGGTTGACCATGATTCACCATGGTTGATCATGGTTGACCATGACTCACCATGGTTGACCATGATTGATTCTCAGATTGACAAAATCTTACGATAAACCCTGAGATAAATATTATAAACCAAGGTATATAAACCATATGATAAATATTATAAATGATAAAGTAAACATGGCTGACCATGGTTGATTTTCATATTGATACAATCTTTGTCACAATGCAACATTCGGCCATGGTTGACCATGGCTCACCATGATTGATTTTCATATTGAGACAATCTTTTTCACAATGCGACGTTGAACCATGGTTGACCATGATTAAACTCTAGGATTAAACCCTATGAATAATATTATACCCTAGGAATAAGAACCCTTAGATTAATAAACCCAAGGGATTGATATTATAAACCCAACGAAATAATATTTAACCTAAGGGATTAATATTATAAACCCAAGATATATAAAGCCTAAGATAAATATTATAAACCCTAAATAAACATGGTCCACCATGGTTGATTTTCACATTGATACAATATTTGCCACATTGCGACATTGAACCATGGTTGACCATGATTTATTTTCATATTGAAACAACTTTGGTCACAATGGGACGTTGGACAATGGTTGATTTTCATATTGAGAAAATATTTGTCACAATGTGATATTGGACGATGGTTGACCATTATTAGAAAACCCAAGGATTTGTATTTAACCCAAGGATTAATATGATAGACCCTATGAATAATATTATACCCGAGGAATATGAACCCTTAGATTAATAAACCCAAGGGAATGATATTATAAAACTAAGGGATTAATACTAAAACCCCAAGTGATTATAAACCCAAGGGAATAATATTAAACCCAAGGGATTAATATTATAAACCCAAGGAATATAAACCCTAAGACAAATATTATAAATCAGCGATATCTCCCTCATGCGAACTCCGATTCAGCCGACTTTTTCTTTTTGATTTTGGGTATTTTTCTGCAAGGAATCCAAATCTACTGTTTATTTCTGAAAATTTTGTACAGAAATTTTCAGATCTGTTGTGCAAACTCTCGGCCCAAAACTCAAAACTTTGAAATCTCCTCTCAGTATATTGTTCTCTCCTTGATCACCTATGCTCTGATACCATGTAGAATTTTGTAGAATTTTTCTACAAATCAACTAGCTCTGATACCATGTAAAACTTTCCCACCTGTAGATCGCTTGGTAATGCAATGTACTAAAGAAAAACACTTGATCTAATCCTACAAACAATTTAGCGGAAGCTTAATCAACCATGAGCAACATCAATAAGAACACATATAACTGATAAGAAGGAATCAATCACACATAACACAGAAGAATTTACCCGGGGAAAGCACCTACCTAAAACCCCATCTTTTTATTATCATACAAGTCGAAATATAGTCCGGATTACACAAAGCCTTAGCTCATAAGCTATCCAGCTCTCAGTACAATCCCTTTGCTGCTCATAGACAGTCAAAGGCTTCTCACAAACCTTCTCCTCTGCCCTCCAAGCCTCCTATTTCCTCATGCAGTTTCCTTGGGGTGCAGTGCTGCCACCTATGTGAATTGGCCTCTTCACACACTCACTAACCTCTGATCTAACTGCACAAACTGTATCTCATTAATTTAACAACTTGTTAAATTAATCTAACTGAACTTGACTAAGTTAAACTAAGTCAACTAATCCTCTCAATATACAACTCATCCTTAATTCCTAAATTAGTGGAGAAAATCAAGAACACATTCCCCAATTAGTGGAGAAATTATTGCATGTTCTCACAAAGACTTCAAGTTTGATTTTCCTTAACTAATTAACTCATGGAGAATTAATTAATTAATATTCAAACTGCTGGTAAGACCAAATTCAAATTTTACTTCCTATTTTAGACCAAGGACTATCTAAAAATAGGAATCCAACTTGAACTGCTAAAAATAGAACTTTTATTTTTAGCACTTCCATTTTTCATTCCCTGTTGCCCAATCCAGCACTGATGCCCAAACTGCTATTTTTAGCAGTGCTATTCTTAGCACTTCTATTTTTAGCAATTTCTTGTTGCCAATTTTCAACACTCCATGAGGTCCACATATTCTACCTTCTTGGATTTTGAAATTTGCATCCATATATGAGTTCTTCCTATTTCCCTTTCCAACTCAAAAAAGAGTGGTATTGAAAATTTGGTGGGTATAATTCTCCCAACCTCAATGAATTTGTGGTAGGAGCTCCAACCCCCTGCCTCTTGTATCGGCTGATGTGTTTACCAGTACGTAGGCGCTGGCCTACAAAAGGCTACGACCTTCTCTCTTCCTCCAGGAACCATGTTTCATAAATTTTCAGACTGGATACTCCTAGAACACACCATCATAATTTGAAGGCCTCGTTTCATCAAATTTTCATACTGGACCCATCAACAACATTGAAGCTCAAAATCAATCACAACTACAATACAACAATCAAATATATCTGCATCAACCAATCACTGAAACTCAATCATCAATCTCTAAATCAACCACAACTGAATCAATCAATCACTGAAAACCCATCATCACTGAAGTAAATCACAATCAATCAATCTGAACATTCAGAACACTGTCACTAGAACACAGTCACCAGAACACAATGAAGAACCCAGAACTCTGCATCAACAACCAGAACCAACTGCAACTTCAAAAATCACACTTCATATAGTATACGCTACTTTGATGTGCCAAACCAGCGTGTATATGTGCTTTTATCAAAGCGAACCAGCATACAAATCTGCAAATACTATCCTAAAAACTTCACAGCTATTCGAGACTTTAGTCATACCCAGATCATAACATTTACAGAATAAAACATGCGTCAGTATTGAGATCTAGACTATCCATGATCAAACCACGTAATGATAATTCATTTTAGGTCTTATGATCCTGATCCATCATCCATCATCAACCACATAGGTGCATCCTTAGTTCAGATGAAGAAAAGCATCAGAAACCCATAACTTGCATATTTGATCTAACACTTCATCAGATATTCAATACTTGCACACCTTGGCCTAATGATCTTCTCCTCCTTATATAGTTTTAGGCCTTTCTCAATACCTCAGAACAAAACCACTTAGGACCAATAACTTGGACCAAATACTTCAGACCAGTACCTCGGGCCAATACCTTGGACCAAAATCTTGATTTTCCATCTCATACGCGCTTTTCCTTCTGTGAAAGTGCATGTATACATATACACTCCTTTTGTTTTGTTAACCCACGTGTACACATTGCTTGGACAAAGTGAACAAGCGTATACTTATTAAACCACTCTCTTTCTTCAATCTCTGGAGTCTGATCTGTAATCCTTTATTGTTAACCTGTTGCACTGTGAATTGTCATCTGTGTGAGTTGCCATAAAGGAAAACACCTGTATCATAATGCCAATAGTTCTAAGGATGCATCATGCTTGAGAATCTATAAATAACTTACAAAAAAACTCACTTCAATCATTTAACCAATGTAACCTACAACAAAAGAAGCATGAATAGTAAATGCAAAAATAAGAGATGCAAGTGAAAAATACATTAAAAGGAAATAAATAAATTGTACAAGAGGGCTCTGAGGCTCCTGGGATGGCCAAGCCTAAGGATACTCAGAGTCCTATGAAGGAAACCAAACTTTAGAAGCTAAAAATGGCACCAAAATACATTATCTAAATCAATCCAAGTACATTCCTGCTAGAAATGAAAGTGGAGTTGCTAAATAACAAGTTTTCTCCACAAGAAGACTAAAAATTACATGCCCATAGAGGGAAATTATAATTTTTAACTATACAAAGTGATGAGGAAGCATTCTCCTTGAAAAGAGGAAGGTTTCCCCCTCCAAAATCCATCAAATAGTTGATCTAGTTCCCAACACTAGGAATCTCCATTAAATTAGAGGGAACACATTCCTAGATTTTCTCAAGCAGTGGAGCTCCAGAATTTGTTAATAATTTCATGATATTTTGTTCGTTTATTATCCAATATTGGTCCATCCTATAGTAGGGAGCAAGTCCCTATATTATCTCATTGAAAATTTACTCTAGAGGGATAACACCATAAGATGGTATTCTTATAGAAAGCTCTAGAGGGATAACACCGTGCATGCTTCATAGGACCCCAAGAGAAAGAATCAAACTCTACCATAGGTCCAAACTCTTATAGAAAAAATATGGCCAAACCATGATCGATATTTTCATAATCATCTCTATGCGACTTTTATGATCCAAGCTTTAGATAGTACTACCAAAGCCTCGACCAAGCATACTTATGTGTTAGTAAAATAGGATTCCCTTATTGTATCGTAGCCCAAACTCATCTCATTATAGCGTGAGAAGGTGTATGGGATGGAACGTTATATGGATGCCTATTGTTAATACACAACCTCACCTTAGTCCAAATGTTTGACATATAACCATAACCAATGGCCAAGACTAGGCGTTGCATAATCGAGTAGCTAAGATTGAGCACGAGAATATCAATGGCTCACAAGAAATCCAATATGACGTAATCCCAGAGGGTTGCATCTTGGAAGCCATATAAAGTTTCACACAAAGGATAACACTTTGGATGATGCAAGCCTAGGAAGAGTTGGAAATGAAAGATTTAGTAATTGGTGGAGCTTCAGAGTGAGAGGTCCCCATGGGGCAACTCATCCTACAAGACCCTCCCTGGAGGAAATCCAAAGGAGCTCTGGAGGAGATGCTTAGGATGACATAGGGCTAGGTTATCATGGTAGGAGAAAGAGTGGTATGAATCTTGAGCAATAACTATGTAGAGAGGTGTGGGACCACAACGCACGTAGGCCCAGATATCTCTGTTCCCAAAAGTTAAAAGGTGAAACACGCTTTGGAGGGAGTAGGATGACGTAAGCCTGGAATATGGCGGCACACATGTAAGCCTCACATTATAACCATTGGTGTGAGGGTAGACCCACCTTATAGGTCAGCCTGAAAGGCCACCCTTAGAGAAAACTTTGAATGTACAAATGGAAAGGGATGGGTAACAAAGCCCAGGTAATGGTAATGTTGCCATCAACTGATGCCTATCAAATAACCCTATAAATGCATATTTTAATATAAGGTGAGCGTGAATGGGTTGGATGGTTAAATAAATAAATAAATATATATGTAGCTAATACACACAATCCAAGTGGCATTGAGAGGTTGATTAGGACTACCATGTGGATGCCATGTGGCAGAAGGGAAACATGGCACCTTCTGATTCGTTTGAACTCAATTAGTTACGACTTTCAATCCAGAGGTCGGATTGAAGCAAGTTTTTATATCACTTGAATCATCTTGATGAGACAAACACAATAGTAATGATAAATCAAGGTTTTAAATTAGTTGAAAAGACTGAAATTTTTATACCCCATTTCCATAATGACACCTTGGAACTTGGATCAACATAGTAACCACCTCCTTTTAACAATGGTTGCAAAGGATTTCAGGGTGTGTGTGTGTGCTGCTATTTTTCATCTTTAGTAGGAATGGTTAGTAATCAATTCATATTAATATGCATTTTTTTCCATTAATGCCCTCAAATTTTATTCAAGTTTTCTTTCTCATTATTTAAAGTTTAAATTAGGGAAAGATTTTATGTTTTTCTATGTGCACAAATATTGTGATTTGAAATGATATTGTTGACATTGAGATATTAGTCTTAGAAACTATTTAAATAGTTAATTTTTATTTTGAAATATACTACGTTATATTTCCTTGTAAGTATAATGAATGCATTAGTTGGGGTATTAACTAGGACATTTATTAAACTTTAACTCTTTGGATCTAAAGAACCAATTTGGTGATGGGGAATGTTTCTATACCACCTTCTTCATCATATTTTTATCTATTTGTTTATCTAAATCTAAATTTATTTAAGATATTTCATGTGGTTTGATTATATAAAAATCAACTAGGTGTAGAGGGAGATTTTTTTCACCTCTAACCTAACATAGTAAATATTGTTTTCCTATGATATAAACTACCTACCTCGTTCAAGTTGGGTGAAACAAAACTTGGAGATAATACCCTTAATTATGTGCCTATTTTTTAGGGATCCTACGTATACTCCAACCTTAGTTTCAAAGATAACATAGGAAGAGATTTAATTTACTCGACATCTCATCTTACTAGGAAATCCAAATGTCACTTGAGTATTCTCTATAGCCTTTTATTTGATGATGAAACTCTTTATCGTATAGTGACTACCTATTTTAATGATATTTATGGTTTATAATGAGAGATATACCTAGATCTATCAATTCTTATTCTAGTACTTAGGCGTCTCCCTTTGTTTCTAATGAAATTGTTGCAAAACATGTTGTTGCTTCATTGATATAATCTCTATTGATAGGAATAATAAGTGAACATTTCCATTACTTATCAAGTTTATTTCATTGGAGAACAACTCTTTCAAAGTCTCTGAACCTAAGGTAAGTCATTCAACTTTGTTGAGCTTCCCAACCTTACAAGCTTGAGCTTGTTGTGCACCAAGCGTTTTTCTTTTTTATAGGGATTGCATGAAGAACACCTAAAGAAAAAGCCTTCACCTTCAGATTAACATCATATAGGAAATGAGTTATAGAGAGATGATGTATTGATTTACAAAGAACACAACTGAATTAATTAACTCATTAGTAGATATATTGCTTTCATCATATGTTGAATATAGATTTTCTTTTCTATGATGAAATGTAAACCTAGAAAGTTAATTTCAACAATGGAAACATTTAATTACATAATGTACATGCGAATTTTTACAAAATATTATCACCTTATCAATAAAAAGTTGGGTTAATATATATTTTTAAAATTTGATACTGTGATGATGGGCCAATACCATGGCTTATCAATATCACATGCACTTTTGTTGATGTTGCAATCAAAACCCTCCAAAATTTTTCTTACACTTGAATTTTGGAGCCTACTAAGGATATTACAATCTATCATTATATAGTCACTTCATTGTCGATTGATGTTTTATTAAGTGTTTAAGACTTCTTCTCAGACTCTAAGTGTCAAAGTCACTTTCTCACACATGCTCAGTCCTCGATGAATTAATAAGCACACCTCCTTTACACAAACTTGAACAGGCATATGGAAGTCCATAAAAATAGTGCCTACACAATGTTCAACCTATGTCTATCATTAGTGCGCACTCTCCATTGATAATCCCCCTCACTTTGATTGCAATTGTTCTTTTATCACATTATTTTCCCCAACGGCCTCTTTTACACACCTTCGCTTTCATAAGTGCCACTTTAATGTTTGCGACTGTCATTTTTGCTTGCTTTTCACTTTTAAAATTGACACTTTTGTGTTATATGTGCTATAACATGTGTCTCTTTCACTTGTGTTAGCATTTTCACGTGTCATTTTACTTTTTCTTACTATCACCTTTTGGTAAGGCAAGTATTGCACCTAGTAAAAGGGAGTGACTAGCCTCCCTTCCTTTCTGGCTATTTGACTTGCTCAACTGCACAATCTTCAGTCACTAGCCTCCCAAAACTACGCATTTCACATTCATAGTGAGCAAGCCTTCATTACTATCTCATTGACTTTCCCAATTGCGCAGTCTTGTCCCTCCTTGTCTCATAGAACTATGCCCTGTGCAGTTTCAGTGAGCAAGCCCTGACTGTTGTCTCCTTAGCTCCCTCAACTATGGAATCTTGCTTCTTAGGCCTCCATTTACTATGCATTTCATAGTCACAATCATCATTCCCTCACTCCTCTCCTCTGCAACTGTGCACTGTGTAATCCCTGAGCCTTTGTCCCTGTCTAGTACTCAGTTCCAGACCAATCAATGATTCTCAAGAATAAAGTTAGACTAGGAGATTTCCGGACTGATGCCATCTTGTCATGAGTGAATTTCATTTGTAGGTACCATATTTTGACATGACAGGATGATGCTCAGAAAGGAGAAGGATACTATGCAAGGTGACACTCAAGAATATTGCAAAATAAGGCAATCACTGAACAAGTAGATGAAGGGACACTAGATTGTGAAAGAAGTTGGAATATCTAGATCACATAAAAGACCATATCTTTGAGCCTTTTGGAGGATAAATAGGAAGAACCTGTAGCATATATCATGAAGACACAAAGATAACAGCAGAAGAGAAGCTTGGCATTGACACATCATCATAAATTCTATATCCTCAGTTTCAAGTCGTGTCTTGTCAACGTGTCATCTCAAGATTCATATAAGTTATCATGTTGTCACAACATTTGTGGATATAATTATGTATTTTCAAGAAAATGACACAATGTAACTATGTGGAAGTCTAAGAGTCACATGTGGAATATGAAAAGTCACATGTAAACTAAAGAGCCACTAGGAAAAGTCCAAGAGCCTTGTAGAACCTCAAAAGTCACTTGGAAGTGTAACAGGAATGAGGGAAGCTCAAGCATCATGGGGATATGAAAGGTCATTACTCTTGTTATAAATACACCCTCATAACTTAAGAAAATGGCTTTTGGAGTCATAGACTTTTGAGAGATGGCCTTGGCTTCTCTAGCTTGGCATAGGAGAGAATATCATTCCTTGGAGAAGCAAGACTTGAATTAATGTTCCACTATTGGAGCTATTGGTTCGCCATTGTAACTGTGTACTTGGATCTTTCACCTAATAGTCAGAAGCTCGTTAAGCCAACACATTTTCATGCATGTATTGTGAATATTGTAAGATTATTCTTTAGATGTTTGCAATATGTGTTATGTTCATATGTACTAGGAAAATTGAACTACTTCATTGGCTTTGGTACTTATCTTATTGAATGTGTGTTGTAATTTCTTTAATGATCATTGTGTCTATGTGAACTATTTTGCTAGAAAGTAACGAATCTTTCCTTTCTCTCATGTGCCTTTCCTAGGAATGTACTATTACTTTCCTCCTAGAGCCTCACTCTCATCTCCCCTTTTGTGCAAGTCTTCGTTTATGCATTGCAAGTGGTGTTTCAGTGTCAACTTACTTGTTGATTTCAAAGGATATGTGTGTAATATTTTTGTTATTCATTGTAGCCAAGGAAAACCTTAGAGTTATGTTGGTGAGACCGATACTCCAGATGGGGCTCCTACTCCAAATGGTGTGAGGTCTAATTGAGACTTCACATTGGGGAAATCCCCTTGGTTGATGGATTTCCAGCATCATCAACAACTTCATATGACACTTGTTTATATGACATTTTTTTTAATTAACCAATTTAATTAAAAGAGCAAAATGGGAATACTACTACTTTGGAGATAAATCTTGACCTTTGATTTGTGTATACTACTATGCATATTCTAGAATATTGTTTGGGGGTTAAATCTCTACCATCGACCTAATAATTATTTATTTGATATAAATTAAATTCTGGAGACCATATTATAAAATAGACATGTCTATGAGCGTAAGTAATTATTGATAATTAAATTAAAATTTTGGAAAACCTATTCCAAAATAGACATGCCTATTGACATAAAAATGTAACTTTGAAATTTTTATATAAACCTCAACAAAGCTCGAAGCTATTACAATAAATATGCATTATGAGCTCCAAATGATGCATTCTGGAATTCAATAAACCATTCAATAAATGCTCAATATGAGTTAGACATATCACATTTTAAAATTAAATTTGGATAGAAAAAATAACAATATTTCTTCCTACCACTTAAACTAAACTCAATTAATTTTTTAATAAAAATCTTAATAATATTAAGTAAATTATAAATAATTTTGGAAAGTAAAATTTAATCTATATATATATAAAATACTATTTTACCTCAACAACAATCATAATAATAATAATAATAATTATTATTATTATTATTATTATTATTATTATTGTTATTATTATTGTTAGATCTAAGACTTTTGTGATCCATATTGTAGATAAATGTCTTTCGGAATAATCACATCATTAGGATTTGGTTTACGTTTCGAACCAACCAACGTTTTAAACCTTGTCATGAGGATGAACCACATCGAAAATTCCCCCAAATCTTAATAATGTGATTATTCCGATCGGGGCGGCTCCAGATCGCTCTTCTGCGGCTCCAGATCGCCCCTCTTCTTCGGCTCCAGATCGCCCCTCTCCGCCGTTTGAGTTTCTGAATACGAACTGAACATTGAATTCATTGAGACAGTGCTGCCCCTCTGCCGTCTGCAGGACGTGGTCAAGCAACGCTATATCTCGTGCACGTGGCCGATCCCCTTTTCTCTGCGGCTGGGCTCTAGAGCCGCAGCCCTGCTGCTTTGGTTTTCGCTGGTTTTCGTATGGTTTCGTCCAGATCTCTTTTGCAAATCCCTTTCAGTTCTTTTCCTCAGATCTATTCCACATATTTCTCTGCGGTTGGGCTCTAGGGCCGCAGCACTTCGTTGGGTCGTAACGGTGACTGGAGTTTTAGTTGCCACCGTTGGTGCCACTTCTGTTGAGAAGGGAGTTGAGGGGCTAGGGCAAGTAAAATATGGCTCCCACTTTCACGAAAATAGCTGCTGGCTCAGTGCCGTCTGCTTCTGGAGGGCAAGCTGCTGCTCATATTGTCAGTGAAGCCCCAGCGCCCACTATCCAGGTGGTCCAGGCCTCACTCGATGAGGCTCTGAAGTTTTCTGAAAGTGCCCTAATTTGTCGGTTCAATGGTTTATGGCCGCGGCTAACAGCGCTCCACAATTGGATCTCGGAGGTATGGAAGCCTGTCATTTCTGATGAAATTAATATCTACCCCTGTGCTAGAGGTTTCTTTATAATAGATTTTGAAAACCCTGAAAGCAGACAATGCATTCTAGATTCCGGCCCTTGGTTTTGGGAAAAATCAGGCCTATTCATGAAGCCATGGTACCCAGCGTTCGATCCCTCAACAACAGTGATAACCTCAGCACCAGTTTGGGTGAGATTGCCAAGCT
Source organism: Pinus tabuliformis (assembly GCA_031772625.1). NCBI lineage: Eukaryota > Viridiplantae > Streptophyta > Pinopsida > Pinales > Pinaceae > Pinus > Pinus tabuliformis. The sequence continues at coordinate 692,249,510 of CM062807.1, forward strand.
TACCCTTGCATCTCTGGAATCTCTCCTCGCTAAAAGCCATTGGAAATGCAATTGGGAAATTTTACTGCAGGTGCCCAGAAACAGAGGAATATGCCAGAACCACCTATGCACGCATTTGTGTGGAAATGGACTTCAGTGCCGGATTCCCAGCGGAAATAAACCTAACAAGTAAAGATTATGTATGGAACCAGAAACTCGATTATGAAAGTGTCCTCTTCCGATGTCGATCGTGCTTTGAGACAGGCCATCTAGCCAAAAATTGCCCAAAAGCTTCCGAGAAAAATCCCGGTAGAAAAAACCACCACAGATCTACTTGGTGGGAAGGAGCACAAAAATAATACTACACTGTCATCAAAGAAGAATACTCTAGAGAAAACTCTGAATCACAAGAAATTGGGCAAGACAGAAACAACTCTCACGACAAGCATGGAGAAAGCCCTGCCCAACAACAAAAAAGTACACTCAACGACTCCTCAAGCATCAACAGTGATGAAGATTCAAATACCATACAAAATAAATCTTCATTTAACAGCCAAGCAAATCTCCTAGACCAAACTTCTTCTCCGACTATCTTCAAAAGGATGAACACACTAGATTGCGAAGCTAAGACACCAATGTCCCAAGAACCAGAAGAGATGAAGGAGATGTAAGATAAAGGAAGTTGGAAGACCGTAGAGAAAAAAAAGAAAGCTACAACACCAATCTCGCCAAGAAAGACGAGGAGCCAGACAATTAAAAACTAAAAATATTATAGGTCCGATAGACCAATTTGGTCTTAGTGGATGGTAACCACTATCATCATCATCATCATATTAATTATTTTAATAAATATATCTGCTCATCTAAATACATTTCTCATAATGATATATATGAAATGTTTAGCAAAAAAAATTGATAACAATTAAATCTACTAAATAAATCGACTTATGAATGAATTTATAATTTAGTTTTTCTAAACACTATGGTCATTGTTTATTAGTTTTATTGAGACATCAAGAGAAATTTTGTTCGCATGAGAATATATTGGGATGCCCGGACACCAAGAACATTAATATACCTTAATAGTTTATAACGCTTGAATGGCTTGAAACTTTTTACTGGTTTAAAATGCTTAAATAGTTTGAAACTTTTTTATAAAAGCAATTACATTTTGCATGAGAATATATTGAATTAATATTGGCTATAATTTTTCTTTTTAAATAATTATATTTTTAAGCAGAATACATTAAATTAATATTTAAAATAAAGGATATAGTTAATATTTGAAATAAATGTTTCGAAAATATAATAATATTTTAAATAGAAATTTGATAAGTTTGTTTTTTTAATTAGTTTTTATAGTGCATAAATCAAAATTCGGTAAATATCCATATCATGTGAGAAAATTATAATCTCCTCAGACAACAAGCAAAATATTCTTTAAACATATTCACATATTTTATTTAAAGAAATAAATAAATAAAAAAAGAAAACATCACCCTTAATGAGGGTTGAAGACGCACAAAACCAGCGAGGGCGATCCCAAAATGGAGAGGTGGGCTCCTTCCTCAGAGGCACCCCTACTCTGACAGCGGTTGGCAACCCGTACTCTACAGACGCGCCTCGTAACGTTGATTACACTTTTCAGGGCACTGGCTCTTAATAAAAATAAATGTTTTTGAGACATGTTTATGGTGATAATCATATCAAAATAAATTCATATTTGTGAACGGTTTAGAACCAACAAATCTTATCATCCTTGAGACAAAATAGAAATGACGAGTTAAATGTTTTTGATGCGATTCGTCATAAATTCTTAAACTTTTTGTAAAGGAGTAGTCTACCTAGGCTGTAGAATGGCCTGTTTTTCGGCATCGATCGGAAAATTGTTCGATTCCAGCCACCGGAAATCTCTCTGCCCTCTGCCACCCTCCTCTGGCTGAGCCGCCCTCTTTCTCCGCCACCCTCCCCGACAGTCCTGACATTCTCTGCCATTCCCTGACAAAAAAATAGCCTGACATCCCCTGAGCGGTCAGGGACGAGCTGGAATTCATGCCGCCAAGTTTAGAGCGCCTGACATCCCCTCATCGAGCAGGGCCCTGGATCTTAGAATGGGCATCATGCCATGGCTCCCTAGGGCCTCCGTGCCGAAGATCCGCTCCCTTGTAATTTATCTGATGAAAATCATCCCTGTAAACAGTATCCAGAGTCCTAAACAATGGATGGATCTCGTTATCATACCTTCCATCGCAGAGATCGATTCCTCCAACGAAGCTCATGACCTCGCGATTCTCAGAGCCATGGACGCAGGCATCCAAGCACACAGTCTTCTGGTGATGGGTAAACTCTGCAAAAATCTCCGCGGTTTGGAATGCACTCATCGAACAATCTGCGTATCTGGGACATTGAAAGCAGTAGACGTTGGTGCCCTTGAAATATTCAGATGTCTCGTCACAGTGGGTTTGCAAGAGTCCCTGGTAACTGAGAAAATCCACGGCCGTTATATCCTCCCAGATAAGGACCAGAACTCTTACTCCCTGATCCGCTTTCTTCTTCAAAAGTTCACCCAATGTCACAGTTTCTGCACCAGGGATCATCCTTTCCTTGTCCCTCACAAGCGTAATCTTGGTATTTACAGACCATCCAGCAATGTATATAAATTGCTCGGCTCCATCAATGTACTGGTACACTTCCTCCCACAGTCTCGGAGGCCTGTATAAGGCGCGCTCCTCGCCATGACCCAGCTCGATCCTGGGACGATAATTTTCTGATAAGTGAGAATTCTGATACAGATTGACTCTGCATCCTTTCCTCTGCTTGAAATACACATGCTGGACTCCTGGGAAGTTTCGATCTCGAATCCCGGAACCCCAGTATGGATCTTCTGAGACTTGTTTGAACTGGAGGCGGGCATGGATCTGAGATTTCTTCAGCTGTTCGGAAAAGTCTTCATTATATAAGTCATACCAGCCCTCGATGACCTTGCCGTTGAGGATTTCTGAGATTGGGATCTTGGCTCTTCCAACCACTTGTGCAGAGATTTCCAATCCCTTCTTAACGCTGATAACCAGAGAAGGCGATGTGTAGGCGCAGAGTATGTGAAAAGTTTCGTTCCAAATTGGGTTTGTAGGTTCACGGGACAGAACTCTGGTTCTTGCAATTCTAGCAATACCAATATCTATGGTGGCATATAATCCAATGTGCTCATCTAGATGGAGAAGCTCCTTAACTTCCTCCCCCACCTGCTCAACAAAAAATCATTAGTCCTACTTCAAAATTTTTACAAAATGATATGCATTCTTAAACAAAAGACCAAACCTGGGCTTCAGCAAGGTCATCACAATCATTAGTCCTACTTCAAAATTTTTACAAAACGATATGCATTCTTAAACAAAAGACCAAACCTGGGCTTTAGCAAGGTCTTCACAATCATTAGTCCTACTTCAAAATTTTTACAGAATGATATGCATTCTTAAACAAAAGATCTAACATGGGCTTCAGCAAGGTCCTCACCTTGTAGAGAAACAAGAATCAATAAACCAAAACCAGGATCTTGGAAAATTCTCCACCTTGTTTCTCAACAAGATGTACTACTGTTCAGTAAACATCAAATACAAGATCCATAATCAAAGGTGGTTGACGTCATTACCTTTCTCAGCAACCTGGGTAAGCCTCCATGACTGAGGTGCCTAGCTTCAAATATAGTGGCAGTAAGTGTACCATGAACTACTTGGGATGCCATTGGAGACCTGTATTAGAAATCTGTAAATCACAAAAGTAATGCAATCCACTGACTATGGAGATGTTTCAAGCTACACAAATTTATAAGAGTACAGGGAATTTGAAGACCAGAAGGTTTTTAGACCACTGTTCATTGGAACATGTTTTTCTTGAAAATTACATGGAGGTTACTGCAGCTGTTCACAGACCTAAAGTGAAAACAAGTTTAGGTCATGGCGAGGAGCGCGCCTTATACAGGCCTCCGAGACTGTGGGAGGAAGTGTACCAGTACATTGATGGAGCCGAGCAATTTATATACATTGCTGGATGGTCTGTAAATACCAAGATTACGCTTGTGAGGGACAAGGAAAGGATGATCCCTGGTGCAGAAACTGTGACATTGGGTGAACTTTTGAAGAAGAAAGCGGATCAGGGAATAAGAGTTCTGGTCCTTATCTGGGAGGATATAACGGCCGTGGAGCTTCTCAGTTACCAGGGACTCATGCAAACCCACTGTGACGAGACATCTGAATATTTTAAGGGCACCAACGTCTACTGCTTTCAATGTCCCAGATACGCAGATCGTTCGATGAGTGCATTCCAAACCGCGGAGATTTTTGCAGAGTTTACCCATCACCAGAAGACTGTGTGCTTGGATGCCCGTGTCCATGGCTCTGAGAATTGCGAGGTCGTGAGCTTTGTTGGAGGAATCGATCTCTGCGATGGAAGGTATGATAACGAGATCCATCCATTGTTTAGGACTCTGGATACTATTTATAGGGATGATTTTCATCAGATCAATTACAAGGGAGCGGATCTTCGGCACGGAGGCCCTAGGGAGCCATGGCATGATGCCCATTCTAAGATCCAGGGCCCTGCTCGATGAGGGGATGTCAGGCTATTTTTTTGTCAGGGAATGGCAGAGAATGTCAGGACTGTCAGGGGAGGGTGGCGGAGAAAGAGGGCGGCTCAGCTAGAGGATGGTGGCAGAAGGCAGAGAGATTTCCGGTGGCCGGAACCGGACGATTTTCCGGCCGGTGCCGGAAAACGGGCCATTCTACAGCCTAGGTAGACTACTCCATTTCAGACCCTATAGAAAAGTTAATGTTCCGTCTTTACACTCACCTGACAGGAGCTTGACGTCACTGGGACCATTGATCATGGGCATGCATCCATGCATCCATCTCTCCTCAGGCTGGAGCTAACCAGCCATATATTGGGTATTTAATGCCCTCAGAGCAGCACGCCACTTAGCCCGATAACACGGGAGCAGGCAAATATTATTTAATGCCGAATTTGCCCGCTCCCGTGTTATCACGTTAAGTCGCGTGCTGCTCTGAGGGCATTAAATACCCCTCGACGGCGACCCTTCCCGCAACAATCTTTAGTTCAATGAAACATTTTCTGTATTTTAACAATAAATTCGATGGTCTACATTATATATCTATCAAACTTTATCATAATGAAATTTCCACTGAAATTTCAATGGTCTACATTATATATCTATCCGATGAGTCTTTTTCAATTTATTTTTATTTATATTTTGAAAATCTTCTAATTAGCTTTTTAATTTACATAGTGCTAAGTTTTTTAGAAGATATGCGCAGTTTCTGTAACATAAACGAAGATACGTGAACAACGTGCATATACGGAAGATATGCACATACAAGAAAGTTCATGTATCTGCATCGTATACGCGCAAATTCAATATACATAAATTGCGCATATACGGAAACTGGGCATATACGAAAGACATGCGCATGTCTTTCGTATATGCCCAGTTTCCGTATATGCGCACATCTTCTGCATATGCACAATTTCCGTACATGCGCAATTTATGTATATGGAATTTGCGTACATACGATGTAGAAGCATAAATGAGGATGTGTACAAATTCCATATACAGAAATTACGCATATACAGAAATTGCGCATATACGGAAGATGTGCACCGTTTCCGTATATGCGCACATCTTCCATATATGCACAATTTCCTTATATGCGCAATTTATGTATATGGAATTTACGCATATACGATGCAGAATGTCTTCCGTATATGCCCATCTTCCGTATATGCGCACATTTTCCGTATATGCACAGTTTCCGTATATGCCAAATATCTGTATATGGAATTTGTACACATCTTTGTTTATGCTTCTGCATTGTATATGCGCAAATTCCATATACATAAATTGCGCATATACGGAAACTGTGCATATACGGAAGATGTGCGCATATACGGAAACTGGGCATATACAGAAGATTTGTACACATCTTCCGTATATCCCTAACTTTCTTGTATGTGCATACCTTCCGTATATGCACGTCGTTCGTGTATCTGCATCGTATACGCGCAAATTCAATATACAGAAATTGCGCATATACGGAAACTGTGCATATACGGAAAACACGAACGACGTGCATATACGGAAGATATGCACATACAGGATCGTTCATGTATCTGCATCGTATACGCGCAAATTCAATATACAGAAATTGCGCTTATACGGAAACTGTGCATATACGGAAGATATGCGCGTGTCTTCCGTATATGCACAATTTCCGTATATGCCCAATTTCTGTATATGGAATTTGCGCATCTGCGATGCAGATACACGAACGACGTGCATATACGGAAGGTATGCACATACAGGAAAGTTAGGGATATACGGAAGACATGGGCATGTCTTCCGTATATGCCCAGTTTCTGTATATGCGCACATCTTCCGTATATGCACAGTTTCCGTATATGCGCAATTTCTGTATATGGAATTTGTACACATCTTCGTTTATGTTATAGAAACTGCGTATATAGGGAAACTGTGCATATACGGAAGATGTCCGCATTTCCAGCACACCACCTTTACAAGTTTTCCTGGAGATTTAGATCTCCCACTCGATGACTTATTTTTGTTTTTGTTTTGGGACCGTCCTCGTACAGACAAGGCATCACCATACTGGCTCTCCATATTTTTTCATCTCATCTCCTCCGTCAGCAAGGATGAGACTATTTCATCAAATTGCAAGGCAGTTGTATTGCTACCTATTGCAATAATCAGACTATCCCACAAATCTGGTAGAGAACACAACAAATTGATTCACTTATCTTCATCTGAAATTTTGATATCAACAAATAATCACGGACTTACCACAATATTAAATGCATTCAGATGCTCTGTCAGCGAGTCTCCATCTTTCATCCTCAGGTTATATAGCTTTTTCTGCAGGAGCAGTTTATTCACCAGAGACTTAGATTGGTACAAAGTCCCTAACTTGTCCCACAAAGCCTTCATTGTAGCTTCCCCAGATACATTTAGAAAAATGAATCTGAGATGCACAATCATATTGTGCTCTTTGCCTTCTGATCCAACTTCTTCCATTCTTCATCAGACAGTCCCGTTGGTTTAGTACCCAGATCTACTGTGATCCACTAGTCTTTATCCACCAATAGATCCTCCATCTTGAGTTTCCATTACTCAAAACTATGACCATTAAATTTCTCGATCTTTATCTTTCCACTGCTCGCCATCTTCTTTCACCACTAGAATCGATCTCGCAGATTTCCCATTGAACAAGGTCTACCACAAGCCCAAGCGAAACCCCTTAGCAATAAATGCATCCCCTTGAAGCCAAAACATCTATGATACCAAATGTAGGTTCTAACCCCGTATAGAAATTACCTGCATATGATTCTAGAACACAAAAAATAAACAATGCGAGAGCATAACACATAAAAAACATATACACAAATATTTTCCCTTTGATCCCAAAACCGGGACTACCAGTTTGATTTTTCATTATGTTCCTTTCAATGTTACAATACATATTTATACATGCCGAAGCATCCAATACCATGGACCGAAAACCATCACGTCCAAAACCATGGACCAAAAACTATCACGTCCAAAACCATGTGCGAAAAATCATGCACAAAACCATAGGTAGGTCTGCCCAACCTAATATAGGGTTAACTGCACCCCTCAAACCCCATGTGACTCCCCCCGCTACGCAATCGGCGCAACGAAGGGGGGGCTCCACCCCCTTCTAACCACTCGGTTAACTACATGGGCTAGTCGTGGAAAGAATATAACACAACCCAACAAATGACCCCTAGTGGCATGGGATAAGTTGTGTAAACCAAAGATGCATGGTGGCCTAGGACTGAAAAATCTTGAGTTGTTATCTCATGCCCTTAGTGCAAAATATTGGTTGTGATGGCTACACGGAGGACAAGAGATATGGAAGCAGCTTTGGGTGTGAAAATATAGGGTTACGGGTTGGAAATATCCATTGTAATACCATCATAGCCGACCAAATGACTCCTCGATCTGGAATCGAGCAAAAGACCACGAGGGCCTCATTCGAGATCACGAGTTCTGGGAACTTAGGAATGGAAGCAAGGCCAAATTTGGAAAGAGGCTTGGATACAACACCCTGTATTGGCTCAAGACCTTACCCTCGAATATCTCCAAGCATTTACCTCCCAGTTAGGGGTGGTTCGCGTTAAGGACTTCTAGGAGGACCCATTTCCAGGGTCAAAATGGAGGGAATGAAAATCTTCAGCTCACTGGCCAACCCATGACCCACCTCTAGACTAGATCCAAGACCCTAGATCCAATTATCTTCCTCCTCCACCAAGTCAACCTTTCAATATAGTTCGGAAACCTTCAATAGTCTCTTCTCGTCCAATATCTATGACCCAACAAAAACCCAAAATTTCAGCCCCTAGCAACTCAGAATTTCAGCCCAACTTCAGCACTGCAATTTTTTCCCCTCCAATAGCTCAAAAACTCCACACGTAACAGAGAGAGAGATAATTTCAAATTCTTATTCTTGAGAGAGATATCCTTCTCCTTCGCTATCGATTTCTTGGGAGGCTAACCCAATCCTCAAATATTATTTCAGCAGGGTTCCATAGGATAGAAAGGCCTCTAGCACTGCCTCTAGCATCTTGAGTCACTACTTCATAATGGGGTTTGTAGCTCTTCAGTATTTCCTTAAACTTTAATTCAGTAATCCTGGTTTCTTGGATCACCATAATACTCAACTTATATCTTCTGAGTCTGTCCTTCAAATACCTTTGTTTGCCCATGTTGTTGAGGTCGCTTACATTCTAAGATGTAATTGTCATTTCAAGGGTTTGTTAAGTTGGTGGAAGATCGCTGACAATGACACCACCCTTCCAAAGTTTACCAATGTTTCTCCTACCATCTGGATGGATTCACTCAGGTTTTTCCTTTCTCACTTCTTCCTTCCTTTCCCTTGCGGTCCTTGTTCCAGTCCTTGTTCCAGACGTTTGACAAAGAACTCGCCTTCCGGTTCAGCCTGAACATAGCAATAAAAAGCGTTAAGTCTTTAACTAGTTTTTTCAATACATCCTTAAAGAAAACCCACACACACACACATACACACACATATATTACATGAATGTCTTGCCATTTGATTACATGATTAGCATCATAAACATATTTCTTAAGTAGAGAGACATGGAAGATATTGTGTACACGAATGTGACTAGGTAAGGCAAGTTGGTAAGCCACTGGTCCGATTCAAGCCAGGATTTGAAAGGGTCTACAAAATCAGGGTGCTAATTTAGCACACCCGGTCCATTGCAGGGTGCTCTTCTTGGCTCGAACTCGAATGTAGACATGATTCCCTACTTGGAATTACTAGAAGCTTCTCTTCCAATCGGGAAAAACAAAATTTTGGTCCTGAGCAACATTTAAATTGATTCTTACCTTTTTCCACCATTTCCTCCATCTCTTCTAACATGTTTGATCCTAGCAACAACTTATCTTCTCCTTTTAAATGTTTGATTTGGAAATCGAATTCACTCAGGAAATCTGCCTACTTGGCATTTAAAGTTAGATGTTTGAAATAATTAATCAGAATATAGTGGTCAATCATCAACAAAAATTTCTTACCTAATAGGTAATGTCACCACATTTTTAAAGCATGAATGACCATTGTCAATTCCAAATCGTATGTTGAATACTTTTGTTCATATTCTCTAATTTTTCTAGATTCATAAGCCACCACTCTGCCTTCTTGCATTAGTCCGCCACCCACAACTTCCTTGCTATCATCCATACAAACCACATATTCCTTGTTGGGATCAACAATTCTCAGAATAGGTGTGGTGGTAAGAAGATGTTTGAGCTTATCAAAGCTCCTTTAACAGTCGGGGGTCCACCTGAAAGCTTTTCCTTTATTTTGTAGAGAGGTTATAGGATATGCCACTCTAGAGAAACCCTCCACAAATCTTTGGTAGTAACCAGCTAGGCCCATAAATGATCTTATATCGGCTACATCCTTTGGCACCGACCACTCCATAATGGTTCTTATCTTTTCCAGATCTACCACAATTCCATCCTTGGTGATGACATGTCCCAAGTATTGGATTTTCTCCTTAGAGAAATCACATTTACTATACTTGGTGTATAGTTGATGTTCTCTTAGGACATGCGGGACAATGCGAAGATGCTCCTTATGCTCCTCCATGTTCCGAGAGTAGATCAGTATGTCATCAATGAAGATTAATACAAATTTATCTAAGAACTAAAGGAATATGCTATTGATGAAACACATGAAGGTAGCTAGGGCATTAGTTAGCCCAAATGGTAAAACCACAAACTCATAATGACCATAACGCGTCTTGAATGCAGTTTTTGCAATATCTTCCTCCTTTATCCTGATTTGATGATACCCAAAAACGGGATCGATCTTTGAGAAGAAGGTTGCATGCTTCACCTAGTCAAATAACTCATCTATACAGGGAAGGGGGTACGTGCTTTTAATGGTCATCTTGTTTAGATGGCGGTAATCCATGCACATCCGTAGGGTTCTGTCTTTCTTTTTAACAAATAATACCGAAACTCCCCAAGGGGATACACTGGGGCGGATATACTTCTTATCAAGAAACTCCTGGAGTTGCATTTTAATTCTGTTAGTTTTGGTATGCTCATTTGGTAAGGTGCTCGAGAAACTAGGGCAGCTCCTAGAATTAACTCAATGGTAAATTCTATGTCTCTTTTTGGGGGTAGACCTAGTATTTCTTCAGGAAATACATCTGGAAAATTTTGTATCATAGGTATATTCTCAAGGGATACAGATTTATCTTTTGATTCATCATACCCTACTTGGATGGCATAAACTTGACAACCTTTTCTGATGCATTTCGCTAAATGGGAGGCTATTATAGGCCTTAATTGCAGAGGTTTTTGTACACCTTGAATTTCATGTCTCTCCCCTACCTCATCTCGGAAGTTAACAGTTTTTGTCTTACAATTTATGAGGGACCAACGTTTCTCCAACCAGTCCATGCCTATAAGAATGTTGTATGACCCCAGGGGTAACACATTCAAATCAAATATGATAGGTTGACTAGCTATTTTTAAAGGACAATTTCTTACTTTAGACAAAACTCTTCTTTTTGCTCTTGTGGCTAGTTGTACTAAACATGGATTTTAAAATTTAATAGCTTGTAATTTACATCGTTCCACTATCCTGGGACTAATGTAGCTTAAAGTGGCCCTAGGATCTATTAAAATAGAACAGGTCTGGTAAAAAATAGTACCTTCAAATTCAACCATAGTCGGCTGAAATTCTACCTAATGATCTTCCAGCACTGTGTTAATTTTAGGAATGCTCCTAGCCACTTCTCCCACCATAGATGCCTCTTGAATTTGAGAGATATGATCTGCTCCCTTGTGGTGGGGACAATTTTTTACATAATGCGGGCCTTTGCATCCCCAACACTGCACAGGTGGTCTGTTAATAAATACAACTTCATTTTTGCCAGCCTGTTCATTTGTCTTGGTTTCACCTACTACTTTAAATATGGGTTTATTCACATTTCAGTTAGTTTGTCCTTTATATCAGCCTTTTTTGTTGATGCCCTTATTCCCCTTGTGGCTGGGAATAAATTTATTTCCCTTTTTATCAACCCACTTTTTGCTCGATTCACCCTTTGGTTTATTTTGCTGATAATATATCTGTGCTTTCTGAATAACTTCGTCCATAGTTTTTCGGTTGTCAAATTCCAACCTTTCCTTCATGAATAGTGGAAGGTTGCTGATAAATCACTGCACTTTGGCTTTTTCTTCATGAATATAAGGAATGTACCACAACAATGATGTAAATTTTGTTATAACTCATCCATGGTCATTTGGCCCAGGTGGAGATCATGGAATTATTTTTCTTTCTCATCATAAAACCTTTTGGTTAGATATTTTTCTTTAAAAAAATTCTGCAATTTCTCCCATGTTATATTTTTCTCATTGATCCCTCAGACGGTTTTTACCTCCTCCCACCATAACGTGGCTTTCCCTTGAAGTTGGAAAATGGCCAGACAAGCCTTCAAATTGTAATCATACTCGTACAGCTGGAAATACTTATTCATGTTAATAAACCATACTTTCGTCCCCTCTTCTTGCTTTTCATCGAAGAGAGAAGGCTTGATTTTTTGAAACTCTCCTTGGAGTTCAATTTTCTATTTTTTCTGAGTCTTATGATTGGACACATTACCTGATTCTTCTTCTTGGTTTTCTTCACCTCGCCCTGTTTCCATGTTTTCAGTTTGGCATTCTTGTTCCCTAGTTGTATGGTCGCAATCGGGGTTGGGAAATAGGGGTCAATGATTCTATCTATTTGCTAGACTTTTCAAAATATTTTCTTGTTCCTGCATCAGTCTTTTGTTGTCCGCCCAAAGTCGAGCCATTTCACCTTTCAATTATTGTATAGTCATCTGGAGGTTTGTATTGGGATTTTGTGACTCATCCCCCAGTTGCACCTAGACCTCAGGATTACCTTCCTGAAATGATGTTGGTCATGTTCCCAATATGGAACCGTGTAGTGGATTCCCAGTTCGCCTCATACTGACTTTTTCTGCCTCCTACGTGCACATCATCAAGATTGTTATTTCTTACTCCAGAGGTCTCAGTTTTCAAAACCAGAGCCGCTCTGATACCATATGTAACAAATCTATATAAAAAAAAAAAAAATATAAAAGAAAGTATATTTTTCTTTGTTTTACTATATTACCAGAGTGCTTACTTTAATCTTGTCATGTTAATAGCCTAATTATTTCTATAACAACAAAAGACAACCATTATAAAGCATGGATATAAATGTCAATTTAAACCTTAGTAATCATTTTCCACTAGGCTCATAACGCAAGGCGCGATTATACACATGCAATATCAATTAACTTATGAATAACAATAATTTCATATTTAATAAATTTGGTACTTTCTGTAATTGGCCTTTAATACAATGGATTTCGTTTCTTAAGAGCCTGCCATCTGTTTAAGTCCTATTAATGGCCCTGGCTGTCCTGGCCTAGGTGGTGTACGCGGACCACTTGCTACACCTTCTTTGGGATCTGTCTCCCTCATCAACGACCCTTGTCAACTTGGTTGATCATACGATTCTCGAGGGTTTTGACATTTACCTCCTGGTGGTTTTGTTCATGTTTGGCATTGCATTTCTCAGGAACACCAATGGACTTCAGCTCCACTCTGGTCCGGTGACTTGGGACGTGGTTCATTTGGTTGCTTTGCCTGATGTAGGGGCCTGCTTGTCCACTAGCTCTGTTTCCCGACTTTTGGATTGCATCTGGGCTTGTTTGCCAACTGCTTTAGATGCTTGGGCATGCTGGAGTTCAACTGCTACGACAGGGTTTTTAATGTTGTTATTCAATGGTGAGTTTTTTTATCAGCTCTGTGCTTATCATTTCTTTGTTACAGTTTTCTTATGAAGGTTTAACAACTAATCCCTCGTTATTGGTTGAGTTTTGTGGAAGCTCTTTACAGGTGCCACAGCCTCCAGATGGTGCGGAGGATGAAACCCTCTCTTTGGCTTCGTCTTCCAGAAGGAATAACTCGCCAGAAACCGGGTATTTAAATTACTAGAGTCATTTCTTAGCAGGGTTTTGTGGCCAGAGGGTCAGCTTTACTTAGAGTTCTTGATGCTATGCTTAGGAAGTTTTTCCTTTCTCGGCTTATGGAAGCCTTAATCCCATTGTACTATTGGTTCCATATCTACATAAGTTTTAAATGGCTTCTGCCATAGTTTGTAACTTTGACTCTATTTCTCAGACTGCTATTTCGCATGGTTATTGAAAACTATAGAATGTATGGTTCCGTTTAAATTCAATATCTTTTCCTTTGTCGAGATTTTGATTCATAATAGCTTGTTGATATAATTCTATAGGTTTACATTAGGGTTTGAATATATCGTATTAAGCTATGTATTTGAAAAATGTCGAGATATTTGTTGGTTTCCTTTTGAAAAAGTCTTTGATTTAAATATGGCGAAGGATGGATTGATCTTTAGTCTAGGTAATAGTAAAACACTTCATAACATTCCATGTTGAGTCTGGCCATAGTTCAGAATTCCTTGATTTCGTATATACAATTTCTCGTTTCTGCATAGAGTTTGAATGCTAAAGCTTTAATCTTGTGTAAGCTAACTAGTCCGCATGGAATCCCTCGAGGAGTGTTCGACAGTTTCGTAATACCTATGCTATCCTACTTAGATCCAGAAAACCTGCTGGAAACTGTGTAAATAGCTAGGGTTTATGACCTAGATACCTATTTTATTGTAATTAGCTAATCAGAGAAATTCTGGTGTTTACCTGTTTTTCATTTTGTACAAACAAATTACTAATTTTGTTTTAAAGAATAGACTTTACTTCCTTTGGGTAATTTGTTTTATCAGTCTTTCAAACTTAGAAATTCCTATGGAATAAAATCTTTTGTAAATTCTTTCAACTGAACTTATCCATTTATAATACATAATCATGTATTCTTTTCACTGTATTTATCACTGCATTTGTTTCGTTACTATCTTTTCTTTCATGGATTTATATTCGTTGTCTTCCTTGATATTTACTGTGATTTTCATTCTGAGTAGTGAAGGTGTTTTTTTATTTCTTGTTCATGTAATTACTATTCAGATACCTTTGAAAAGAATTCAGTGATATGATTTCCTTGATATTTACTGTGATTTTCATTTTGAGTAGTGAAGTTGTTTTTCTATTTCTTGTTCATTGTAATGACCCCAGAGGATGTAAATATGGAATTTTACTATGGTAAAAGATAGTATGGTAGTTGTTGTTTTATTTAAAAACAAAAAACAAAAAAAAAAAAACAAAACTCTGATAAACTACTTTATTGAGAAATTTAAATATTTTCTTGAAATGCTGGCAGCCTCTTAAAGGAGGATTTCAAAGAAAGAAGTTAGTTGTAATAACTGATTGAAACTACCTTCCCAAGTAGGAAAAGTCTTGGCAGGGGGAGGAAGCTCTGTGCTGTAGGGACAGACAGAGGAATCTTTTCCAAGGGAAAAGGAAAAAAAAAGAAAATACAAGAGAAAACTGGTTAAGTCTGGTAAGGACCAGATAACCAGGCACAAGGTGCACATATCTTGTTGAGGGCTGAAGGCCTGCAAGATGGCTCGGGGGGAGAATCCAGTCTGATAGATGGATCTCATGGCTGGGTGGAAGAGCAGAATCGAAGTACAGGTGACTGGCTTAAGTGCCTATTCATGACTCTGGTGAACCAGGTATGGTTTCAAACTGCAGAGTCTTTGCTGAATTTAAAATGAGGAATATACAGTGGACTTATAGTAGTCAAATAATAATTGTGTTTCATTCCCTTAGATACTGTCATGCTGTTAATATAGCTACACAGGTGTAGTTTTAATTAAAGACAGGCTATTATTCGATAGACATGATAAGAAACAACCAGAGAGACAGAGGTAGTCTCAAGTAAAGAAAAGCGTTTAACGAGACAAGCAGTCCAAAATGCCCTAGAATATAACCAATTGTTATGTAATGTGCCAAAACAAGATTAGAGACCCTCTGAGCCTGAGTAGTGAATACCGGCTGTAGATCTGATTTCAAAACATCGACAGGAAGGAGATGAACCCACTTCTAATTATAAGAAACTGCTGAAATTCGAAGATCTAACATATTGTTCCAGGCCAAGAAAAAAACAAACTCTGCAATCGTATGAGATGGAGAAAGTCATACAGTAACTAGTTATCAAATAATAATGTTTGCAGTTACAGAAGAAGAGGAATCAGGTTAATATAGATTAACAAAGGAAAACGAGTCATCAGAACAAGAACCTGAGCATGCTACCATAAATAAACTCCATGCATGTGTTATATTCCAACATTTTTAAAGGAAAGGAAAGAAGTATGGCATTACCGATTAAACCGAGCCGAGAACATCAATAGCAAAACTATTAAATGACAAGAGTCGCATGGAGATACCAGAACTATTTCACCCCGAAACTGTAACCAAACTTAAGTAAATCGAAGAACCCTGCCGTCGTTGAGACGGACAGCATATCCATAGATGGAGTCAGAAACCATTGGTAAACAAAGAAAAACAGTGCATCATATTAATATTGCTAAGTACGCAAATCATATTAACAATCGCTCAAAGCGCAAGCAACCCTGAAGGGGGCTCAGACAGAGTAAAATCTTCATATGCAAATTAAAAAAAATACCCAGATAGTGTAACCTTGGAAGGGTAACATTTGTATATATTTATATAAACGAAAAACTTCAAAAATATAGACTGGTTCTGCTAACCCAAAACTTGGCATTACGGCCAGTCCATGAGCAGTATGTCACAAAATTAAATACCGAGACCCCAATGTCCAGATATGCCAAAAGGGTGGTTATACAAAAACAAAATTAATCCACAGATAAATGAAATCGAGTACATAGGTTCCGCCGTGGATTATATTTCACCAGGGCCGGACATGGACTCAAGCCAGATAACAAAACACATATAAACCGTGAGGGTCCTCTTTGGGGAAATACCTCAGCAAATCGAAGCGAGGGAAAACCAGCATCCGGACGACGGACTGCAATAAATCACAAATGCGAATATATTAAGGTCAAGGAGCTTTAGAGCTCTCACATGCAGGAGGAAAGTAAAATAAGAGGTATAATCTTACCTGTAGCTGCCGAGAGAGCTGAGGCGTTGAGGTTAATCACCTTGACATTGTCAGAGGGGTTTGAACAGACCCATCTGCACGCTCTTCCAGCGAAGAGAAACAAATCAATATGAACCTTCTAACGATTAACAATTTAACTCTGAATGCAAACCACAAATAGAGAACCAGATGATCAATACCTGAGTAGGCTTTACGCTGAGCACTCCACGGCCTCCTGAAGGTTGACAGGTTGTGAAGACGACGCTGGTGGTTTCGAACCGGTGTCTGAGCACCAAAGTGGAGCCGGGAAGACATTGCGAACAAATGAGCTCTGGGCTTGCTCCGGTAGGTTTATGTATTGACCTAAAACACTCGGGCTCGTTCCAGCCCTTCGATCCAAGGAATAGATCTCGATCGTTGAAGTAGAGCGGGAAATTGGAGCGAAGAAGCCGAGAAACCAGAACCCGAGGTGTCACATGGCCGGGTGGGCAAGCCATGCCACCTGCCATGGTGTGGACTAAAATCATAAAGGCAGCGGATGACTTGGCACCTGCAAGGGCTGCAGCCGGACCACCAAACTCCGCGCCAAATTAATATACACCGTGTACTAAGGTGGGTTGATGAGTTAGGATTAAATGTGAAATCAAATAACCCACCATAAACCAAATCACCGTGTAATATATAATATCATGGCAGCATATAATCCGACATGTGGTAAGGTGTTGGGGCCATGCGGCACATGTTTTACAATGTTAGATAGTATAATGTGTTGGGTGATGCAGCATTGAGTTTAATATGCGACAATGAGTAAAAGTATAAGTATATAGTGTAGTGGAGTTAGTATGTATGGTATTCGTTAAAATTTTTTTTTATGTATATGTAATCAAGGGTGTGACATTCATTTAATTACTATTCAAATAGCTTTGAAAATAATTCTTTACTTCTATTAAAAGATACCTTACTGATATGATTTCTAGGATCAACCGACCAAGAAATTAACTCATTTAATAACTCTAAATCAATTAACAACTCAGAATAAGACTTGTTTTTTGTTTCTTGTTCATGTAATTACTATTCCGATAGCTTTGAAAATAATTCTTTACTTCTATTAGAAGATACCTTAGTGATATGATTTCCTTATATCTAATGTGATTTTCATTCTGAGTAGTGAAGGTTCTTGTTCAAGTAATTACTATTCAGATAGCTTTGAAAAAATTCTTTACTTCTATTAAAAGATACCTTACTGATATGACTTCTAGGATCAACCGACCATGAAATTAACTCATTTAATAACTCTAAATCAATTAACAACTTGGAGTAAGAGTTATTAGTCTATGCAATTTTAAGCAATTAACTCATTTAATAACTCTAAATCAATTAACAACTAAGAATAAGACTTATTAATCTACGCAATTTTAATCTTTAATAAGAAAATATCACTTATTTGATTTTGTACCTCCCAACATATTTTAACTTATTTGAGTTTCCTGCTTCTATTTTTGGTCTATACATAGACCTGCACTTTGTTTTCCTCCCTACCATGAGATTTACTATGCCAGTAAATCTCCCCCCATGCAACTGCATGGGCTCTCAACACAGTGTTTCCTCTTGTTGATCACAAATACCCCTATCCTCTTGATATTTTTTCTTTCAAATAGTTTCCAAGATTTAGTTTTCTTTCTTGGAACATGTAACTGCTTCTTTTAACCAATTAATCAAAAGAAACATCATTTACTAATAAGTGCAAAATTCCTTCTCATAACTTAATTAAAGAACAATTTATAATTTAAAAAAAAGTAATAGTTTGTTTGGTTGCAGTAAAAAACAAATATTTATTTACAAGTAGTTTCTTGGTTTTCCCTCCATCTAAGTTCAACTACTTTAACAGAATTCACTTTAGTAAAAAAATTCCAATGTTTTTTGAACCCAAAGTGTATTCGTGACCCAAAGGTAGTTTCTTGATTTGCCCTTCATCAACAAAATTGATTTTAGTTAAAAAAAGAAATCAAATATCTTTTAAATAGAAAGTGTATTCCTAACCAAAAAATAGGTTTTTTTATCTTCCCACCATCCAAGTTCAACTACTTTAACATAATTCACTTTAGTAAAAAGTATTCAATAAAAGATAAAAGATAAAATAATAATAATCAAAGTATATTTATAAATATATTTTAAAATAAGTTTTTTATAATTTTAATTTACTTTTCATTAATTATTAAGTGGCAGGGATTTAATTATGAAATAAGTGGTAGAGATTTTATTATGAAATATATTGAAATATTCATAATAGTATATATCGAAATTAACTTAATTTTAAAAAAATCATATCAACATATCTAATATTATTTATATAATATTGATAAATCATGATAATTATCCATAGTATTATTACATAAACTATTTACCTATTAAAAATTTACTTAATTAGAAAATATATAATATTGACAAATCATAATAATTATCCATAATATTATCACATAAACTATTTATCTATTAAAAATTTACTTAATTAAAAAATTATATATAATTTTGATAATAATTTATTTATTTTTTATGATATTTTTTAAATTCAACAAAAGTAAAATAAAATTTTTAATACTTATCATGGTAAGAGTAAGCAAGCGCACTAGTAACAATAACATATTTATATTCAACCATCAAAATATCATCTTGACCGTGTTCATTTTAGTAAAAATAAAATTATAAACAAAATCATAGTCATTCATATTATGCATAGCATCAAATAAACATAAAGTTAACATAGAGACTATTGTTATAGCGACGTCAAATTAACATTAACATAGTGAATGATATCGTGCCATTATTCCATTCTCCAAGTATCAAAACAGAATTTTTGAAGTATCTTTTACAAATAGTTGTTACAATTTCAAGTACACACGGATCGAAACATAGGCATAAAATGACAATGTCAGAACTTGGAAGAGATGCAAGTTCTTGCAACTTTCTTCATTCTTGGACCGTATTATTCTGTCTCTCTTCGCTGTAAAAGCCCATACCAATTTCAGCAGATGGTATGAGTGAGAACAATGTATTTACTTACAAGTCGAGATAGCGAACTCGATTTCTCTAACCGTAAACAGATACAACTCTTCCACTCTATGGCTCTAACTCTTATTATACACATATCACTACATAATGAAATGCTCAAAATATAGCTACTATAATGAAACGCTCAATATCACTACATAATGAAATGCTCAAAATATAGCTACTATAATGAAACGCTCAAAATATAGCTATATGTGTTAATTGGAATCCAGTGCGCAACCAGCTTCTCCCATGGAATAAATAACCAGTGACCCCCTATTCCATCACAATAGGAGAATATAAAGTTGCTGCCATAAGCTCAATTCATTGAGGCCGTCGCTGAGATTATAGTTCTAAAGACGCCGCAATATGCACCGCATTAACACGAACTCAAGAAGAGCGTGTGTTGCAAATTATTGTAGTCCCGCTGGTGTGGAGGAGTCCTCTGAAGTAACAATAGTATCACGCAACTGTGGTGCAGGGAAGTGTTAAACGTCTGGAGAGCGAAAGACATAACATTAGTCGAAGGTAGCTCGATGCCATAGAGTTTTTGTAGTGTGTTTGGCATTTGCAAAAGAGCGGGCCGGCCTTTTTGAAAATATTTGAAATGACCGCGGGAGATACAGATGTGCGATTTTTCCGGTTGACGGAGCTGAAGAAATTCGAATGTGGTTGCTGAAATATAGATGAGCGCTGAATTTTGGGCGCTTAAATTCAAATTTGAATTTTAATTCAAATTTGAATTTGAATTCAAATGGGCTCATTATTTGAATAACATTAATGCCGTATTACTATCAGTGCATCGGAGCCCACTACTTGCATTGATTATGCTGAACCGTTGGGCAACTCGGGCAGGAACACCGGCGCTGGAGGCGGGCAGGAACACGCATCGCCGAAATTGGGTGAGGAGAGATGGATGCATGGATGCATGCCCATGATCAATGGTCCCGGTGACCTCAAGCACCTGTCAAGTGAGTGTAAGGACGGAGCATTAACTTTTCTATAGAGGTGGATTTAGGAATCGCCTAGGATGTATACAGTGACAGTAAAAAAGGCTATATTCCATTTACAAAAGGAGTAGTCTACCTAGGCTGTAGAATGGCCCGTTTTCCGGTACCGATCGGAAAATTGTCCGGTTCCGGCCAATTGTTTAGGACTCTGGATACTGTTTACAGGGATGATTTTCATCAAATCAATTACAAGAGAGCGGATCTTCGGCACGGAGGCCCTAGGGAGCCATGGCATGATGCCCATTCTAAGATCCAGGGCCCTGCTCGATGAGGGGATGTCAGGCACTCTAAACTCGGCGGCATGAATTCCAGCTCGTCCCTGACCGCTCAGGGGATGTCAGGCTATTTTTTTGTCAGGGAATGGCAGTGAATGGCAGAGAATGTCAGGACTGTCAGGGGAGGGTGGCGGAGAAAGAGGGCGGCTCAGCTAGAGGATGGTGGCAGAAGGCAGAGAGATTTCCGGTGGCCGGTACCGGAAAACGGACCATTCTACAGCCTAGGTAGACTACTTCGTCTGAAATAGGAGTTGCCTCCATCCTATCCTTAGGGCGGTACACATCACAACATCGGTACGATGCACAATACAGTTAAGATGTTCGAGTCTCCACTATTCAACATTTTTTTTTTGGGTTAAATAGGTCTATTCTCGAGTTGAAATACCTAACCTGGCAGAGAGACAGGGTGAATAGATCCCACCCCGTTGAAACAAGGCCATCATAGACGACAGTACGCATGTAGATCCACCATATGTGATACTACGCATGTTAATCGATTTATGTAGAATTTTACAATTAGTTATGATTATATTAAAAAAATTAAATTTAAATTAATGAAATGATCATATTAAAAATTTTAAATTTAAATTAATGAAATGATTCTATATTTAAATTAATTTCTTCTTACGTTAATAAAAAATCTTATATTAAATGAAAATGTGTTTTAATAAATTTTGTTGATTAAATTTATTTTATACAAAACAATATTACGGTAAAAAATAACTTAATTTGATAAAATAATATATTAATATGGCTAAAAGCTCTTAAAAAAACACTATTACAACTCGGTATTTATTAAGTATTGAAATTATTTTTTATGTTAGAAAGATTTGTATCTCAAAAGATTTGATTTTTTTTAGATATTAGGTAGATTTAAAATTAAAATAATTTAAATTTAATTAATTATTAATTATAATTATATTTAATTATAATTAAGTTTAATTTTTAATTATAAATATTTATTTATTTATTATTTTATTTTTATTAATTTAAAATATTTTATTAATAATTATAATTATTAATTTTATTTTTAGATTTATTTTATTTTACTTTTTTATTTTTATATAATTCAATAAGTGAAAATGTTTAACAAAAAATTAAAATATTTCTTATATGCTATATTTAAGAGTGTCATTCAACATTATTAAAAATTAAAATTAAAAGTATATAAATAATATTAGGAAATTTAATCATTTTTATAAATTATTCATTGTTATTTTTCTTATTCAAATTCAAATTTCAACTTAATCTCTCAGATTCAATTTCACAATAATTGATTTCCTAGCAAAAAAATTCTTTAAAAACCCAATAAAAATGACATTGAAAATGACCATCCTCACTCTCCAGAGGAATCCTATGCTATATATACAATGCTATAGGTCATCAATGTGAGGGGGTAGTATATGCCACATGTTGGATTTATTAAGTACATTATCCAACGAGTGGCATACACTGGCCTGCCCATTAATGGTCCTATAGCTTTCCCCATTAATGAGGATTTATCCAAATACATTATCCAACGAGTGGCATATAGTGCCCCTGCCCATTAATGGTGCTATAGCTT
Source organism: Pinus tabuliformis (assembly GCA_031772625.1). Taxonomy (NCBI): domain Eukaryota; kingdom Viridiplantae; phylum Streptophyta; class Pinopsida; order Pinales; family Pinaceae; genus Pinus; species Pinus tabuliformis. Next base: position 692,272,058 of record CM062807.1, read on the forward strand.
TGCCCATTAATGGTCCTATAACTTTGTATATATTGATCTCAAGACTGGATAGGGAGGTTATTACAACTCATTAAGCATTATGCATTAAGCTAATGATTGGTTTGGTGTTTTTATCTTGTTCATTGAATATTATTTTATTATTATCCAATGGATAATATGAAAAACCATTAAACCAATAATTGGCTTAGTGCATTGTGTTTCATATTTTCCCATAACAACACCTACAAAAGTTAAAGGATCACTTCATATTGTCTATTAATCCTCCTTAAGATTTTCAATGAATGTTTTTGGTTAATACAATTTAATGTGTTGAATTAACAAAAAGAGTACATTGGAGCTAACATTCCACAATTATTATTGCTCAATTAAGAACGAAATAACATAATAACATCAAATACGGTGGGAAATTGGTCCATGGAAAAGACCTAAAGAAGCTTGGGAAGAAGGAGTGTGTACTTTTTGCACTTATGGGGCAGTGGAATCCCAAAAACATTTCATTTTGGAATGTGATGCTTTCAGAGACATCGATAGTTAGTCTTTTAAGTGAGGGGAGTGTTAGAAGGTTGGGTCAACTCATCATTAATTTGAGTAATAAAAGGATTGAATTACAAAAGGAGAAAAACAGGGAAGCTAGTGGTCCCATAGACTATTTCTAGTCTTGTGGACGTTAAAATTTCATTCATTTAATGCTTTGAATTAATACATTTTAGTGGTTTAAATTTTCAATGTTGCCATAGTGGGAATAATACATATGTTTTCTAATGTTTCCAACCCACTTTAATACATGATTTTCATATCAGCCTTCTAATAATTTATACTCACATTTACAATCAATGGAAACTTTCCTATAAACATTGTCTTAAAGTTTTATGGTTGCATTAATGTTTTGGATTAATATATTAATACATTTTCAATTTAATAGTTTTGATAGTTAGCTTAATTAATCCAATTTTTATTCCTAAAATGTGATCCCTTCGAGTGGATCTGTCCATATACTTCTTGAAAAAAAATACATTTTTTATTTAACACAATTTCCACCTAAATTTTCCAATAATATAATTTTATTAAAACATTTGCAATCAATTTGCATTAATATATAAATACATTTCCAATGATTTCTAAGTTTGCATTAATCTATTAATATATTTTCGGTTTAACATTAATACATAGGTTCATATAATTTCCGGACCTGCTTTAATACATTAATACGTTTCATGTTTTCCTATCTAAGTTAATCTCGACGGATGCGATTGGTCGATTATGATCAATCCCTTAATTATGAAAAATTAAGGTAACAGTAAACATCGAAGTAAGGTAAGAAACATCCACATTTGGTGTATTTACCTATATAATAATGAGCCCTTTTTCTCAATATACATTATCCGCAAGTAATGTGATTCACAAGAGAAGTTGTAAAGCAGAAAGTTCTTGTCAATGAGTGGAATGGAATTAGGAATGAAGAAATTAAAAATTTGTACGTTTATAAATTTAATTTAATTCAGGAAGATTGTTTTTTATGTTGTTTGTTGTATTATGTGAATAATATAAAAAATATTAATGTAAGAGATTCTTGTAAAGTAGATTATATGAGATTTTATTATAATAAATGTATTTATTAAAATTAGTCTAGATTCATTTAATTCAATATCTATTATGTTTTAAGAGGGATTAAATCTCTAGAGGCATAGACTTTTTTGGAATGTAGAATTTGAGGAAAAGTTTGCACCTTGAGGGATTTGATTCTTTTCAGTTCATGATAGATCCAGAATTAGATGGATCAAGGTTGCTTGCACTTGAGAGCAACAATGTCACATTTTTAAATTATCATTATTATGTATATGTTTGAGATAAATTTCATACTCTGAAATTTACATTATGTTTTCTTTGCTTGACATGACAATATCACTTTTTTTTTTTTTTTAATTTAGTCTATTTTGCATATCTTGAATAGTTTATACATCTGTATTTAGACGCTGAGTGGTTTGTGAGTTTATGTGTTTGGATTTGAATGGTAATGTTTGTGAATATTACATATGTTGTATTATATTTTTACATGTGTATGTAATTGTGTGTAAGTAATTAATTCGTGATGAAACAAAGGACAAATTGATTAAATTATTCAATATGCACATAAAAACAACATGGCATATTTTGTTATCTTTTATAAAAACAATATGTTACAACTATCACTTTACTATTATTCTTAAATGATTCCCACCCATTCACCCATCATTTATATATTTTTTTTAAGATTATAAATGGTTAATAATCACATTTTTTATCTCTCACAAATAACATTGTTAACATTTTTATCTCCTGCTTCATTTTATCTCGATATTAAATTCAAGGCACCTGCAAATACATTAACAAAACATGTAAAAGAGTTGAACTAACCCACCACCCAACCACATACTTCTATATATTGTGTTTCCTTCACATTAATCCTGAATCATTGTGCCAAGAGGATAAAATAAAGTTTATGATGCATCATTATCATAAACATATACTTATTTAATTCTCAAGAAAATGAAAGTCCTAAATTATATATATTTTTATAGTGATTAAATTATATATATTTTTATAGTGATTAAAAGTTTCTGAAATTCATAATCACTTTAATTTTTTTGAAGGATGAAAAAATTATTAGGAGGGTGGAAGACTAAAGTGGTCAGTCAAGTATGTTATCACCTGGACTTCATCGATGGATTGTTGATTAAGTTTGCAACATGGGGTGGCTTTTGAAAATCACGTGGGAATTGGGAGCAGAAAGATGTAGCATTCTCAGGTTGATTCTCTAGAATATTCTCACGATGATTCTCTGGAATATTCTTCCGTCCGAATCCCGTCTTGTCGGTCCACCGGCGCTCACCTTGTGCCTTACATAGTTATTATACGGAGGTATGTATTTAGTTGGTATGGAGTTAAGTTTTTATTAAATTTTATGTTTTAAAGTTCATAAAACGGGTTGATTGTGAGAGTTAATGGCCCATCAAAGGGATATTAATTCTCCCTTCATAATTTCAACAATATTAAGTCCATATTACAGAATTTTAATAATAATAAATCAATTGTTGGATGAGTCATTTAACATTATGAAATAAATAGAAATTACTATGAGAAAATTCCAAGAAAATAAATATTATAAGTAATTTTGATTTTGATTTTGTTTATAGAAAAAAAATTTCGTGTCTTTTAATATTATTATTTTTGACTATTATTATTATTATGTGTTTTTTAATTTTATTATTATGTATTTTTTTTTGTCTATTTAGAGTAAGACGGATTTTCTATAAATTTTTTTAGCTTTTATATACTCATGGAAGTTATCTAAAAAGTAACAAGAGTGAGGTTTATTCTGTGGGAAAATTGAAGGTAACAGAGTGAGGTTCAAGATAAGATGCATATTTATCTAAATTAGGAAAATCACTTGGTATGACATCTAGGATGTCTCATTTTCCTAAATTAGGAAAATCCCTTGGTCTAATATCTTAGATACCGATTTCTTGGTACAATAAGTTGTTTACCTCCTAATTGAGTGTTTTTTCTTAAGACAATCTATTTCGAACAATACATATTAAGAGAGATGCTAACTTGGTCAAAAGAGATGTTAGTTAAGTCAAAGCATCCTAACTTCTGACCTTGCTCATGTTGATTTTTCATAGGTCTTCTAAACTGATAATTGCTTCTAATGATCTAATATTTTTCATTCATCATTAAGCAATTACACATAAGACATAATTAGTAACATTTATGAAAGTAGGATATAAAGAGACAACCAAACGAGAGACACCAATAATTTATCATGTGCAAATCCACATGGGGAAAAACCCATCAACCTTTTCCTTAGAGAAACTGTTTAGTTCAATAAAAGATACATCTTGTCAAAACATAAAGTCAAAGTTAACAGAACCAAATCCAAGGCTGACCTAGTCAAATATAGATATGTATCCTCATAAATTTAGGTCAACTTTATGACAAGAATCTTTAGGCCTTCCTGGGAAATTTGATATGCTAGATACATATCCTTATAAATTTGATATGCCACATAGAGAAGTCTGCTTTAGAGATTCATTAGTCTTCTTCTTTAGGAATTCAACCTTATGCCTCAGAGAATAAATCTGTGTAGAAATTTAGTTTTCCCATATAATGAACCTTAATTTGTCACTTTTAGATAACTTTCCATGAGTATAAAAACTAAGAAAAGTTAGTGAAAAATTATCTTACTATACATGAAAAAAAAAACCAAATAAGAATAATAATAAAATAAACACAAATAATAAAATTAAAATACACATAATTTTTTGTTATCTTTAAACAAAATCAAAATTACTTTATCTTTTTATTTTCTTACAATTTTGTCATGGTAATTTATATCTATCCTACATGTTAAATGACTAATCCAAAAATGGTTAATAACCATTGTTAAAATTGTGAATAAAGACTTAATATCCCTTGATATAATGTAATATCCTCCATTAACTCTCACCACAAACTCGTTTTATTAAATATAAAATTTAATAAAAAAACTGAACCCCATACATACATCTCACATATTAAACTAAAATAAATTCAAACCATGAAAAAAATGAATGGTATAATATTAATATAACTGTGTAAGGCGCCCATGTGGTGAGCGCCGGTGGACGGACGAGACGGGAGTCGGAGGAGGCTAGCTGTCACCTCATTCGGAAAAGGTAAATTGGAATGCCAGATTTTCCAAAATATTTTAAGGTCGAGCGCCGCAATATCCTCTCACGGGTACTGACAGTGTACGCTCCCGTGGGCTCCACTGTCAGCATGACCAAATCACTTAAGGAACCATCACATCAAAAGATCGGTACGATGCACTATACAGTTAAGATGTTCGAGTCTCGACTCTCCACTATTTCAACATTGTTTTTTTTGGGTTAAATAGGTCTATTCTCGAGTTGAAACACCTAACCTGGCAGAGATACAGGTTGAATAGATCCCGCCCGTTAGAAACAAGGCCATCATAGACGACACTGGACAGTACGCATGGAGATCCACTACACATATTAATCGATTCATGTAGAATTTTACAATTTGTTATGATTATATTAAAAGTTTTAAATTTAAATTAATGAAATGATTCTATATTTAAATTAATTTCTTCTTACGTTAATAAAATTTTTTATATTAAATGAAAACGTGTTTTAATAAATTTTGTTGATTAAATTTATTTTATACAATACAACATATTGTTTTGTACGGTAAAAAATAACTTAATTTGATAAAATATTATATTAATATGGCTAAAAGCTCTTAAAAAAACACTGTTACAACGAAACCAAAATAGATCCATCGCAACTCGGTAGATCTATCACAACTTGGTAACTTGGTATTTAAGTATTGATTTCTTTTTTATTAAAGATTTGTATCTCAAAAGATTTGATTTTTTTTTATAGATATTAGGTAGATTTAAAATTAAAATAATTTAAATTTAATTAATTATTAATTATAATTATATTTAATTATAATTAAGTTTAATTATTAATTATAAATATTTATTTATTTATTATTTTATTTTTATTAATTTAAAATATTTATAATAATTATAATTATTAATTTTATTTTTTATTTTTTTGATTTATTTTTATTTTTATTTTTATATAATTCAATAAGTGAAAATGTTTAACAAAATATTAAAATATTTCTTATATGCTAGATTTAAGAGTGTCATTCAACATTATTAAAAATTAAAATTAAAAGTATATAAATAATATTAGGAAATTTAATCATTTTTATCAATTACTCATTGTTATTTTTCTTATTCAAATTCAAATTTCAACTTAATCTCTCAGATTCAATTTCACAATAATTGATTTCCTAGCAAAGAAATTCTTTAAAAACCCAATAAAAATGACATTGAAAATGACCATCCTCACTCTCCAGAGGAATCCTATGCTATATATACAATGCTATAGGCGATCAATGTGAGGGGGTAGTATATGCCACATGTTGGATTTATTAAGTACATTATCCAACGAGTGGCATACGCCCTGCCCATTAATGGTCCTATAGCTTTCCCCATTACTGAGGATTTATCCAAATACATTATCCAACGAGTGGCATATAGTGCCGCTGCCCATTAATGGTGCTATAGCTTTGCCCATTAATGGTCATATAACTTTGTATATATTGATCGCAGGACTGGATAGGGAGGCTATTACAACTCATTAAGCATTATGCATTAAGCTAATGATTGGTTTGGTGTTTTTATCTTGTTCATTGAATATTATTTTATTATCATCCAATGGATAATATGAAAAACCATTAAACCAATGATTGGCTTAGTGCATGGTGTTTCATATTTTTCCCATAACAACACCTACAAAAGTTAAGGGATCACTTCATATTGTCTATTAATCCTCCTTAAGGTTTTCAATGAATGATTTTGGTTAATACAATTTAATGTGTTGCATTAACAAAAAGAGCACATTGGAGCTAACATTCCACATAGAGAAAAAATTATTATTGCTCAATTAAGAACTAAATAACATAATATCAAATACGGTGGGAAATGGGTCAATGGAAAAGACCTAAAGAAGCTTGGGAAGAACTAGTGTGTACTTTTTGCACTTATGGGGCAATGGAATCGCAAAAACATTTCATTTTGGAATGTGATGCTTTCAGAGTCATCCATAGTTAGTCTTTTAAGTGAGGAGAGTATTAGAAGGTTGGGTCAATTCATCATTAATTTGAGTAATAAAAGGATTGAATTGCAAAAGGAGAAAAACAGGGAAGCTAGTGGTCCAATAGACTATTTCTAGTCTCCTAGACTATTTATACTCACATTTGCAATCAATTAAAACTTTCCTATAAACATTGCCTTAAAGTTTTATGGTTGCATTAATGTTTTGGATTAATATATTAATACACTTTCTATTTAATAGTGTTGATAGTTAGCTTAATTAGTCCAATTTTTATCGCTAAGTTGTGATCCTTTCTAATGGATCTGTCCATATATTTTTGGAAAAAGAAATAATTTTTTATTTAACACAATTTCCACCTAAATTTTTCAATAATATAATTTTATTAAAACATTTACAATCAATTTGCGTTAATATATAAATACATTTCCAGTGATTTCTAAGTTTGCATTAATCTATTAATATATTTCCAGTTTCACATTAAAACATAGGTTCATATAATTTCTAGATATGCTTTAATACATTAATATGTTTCATGTTTTCATATCTAAGTTAATATCGACATATGCGATTGGTCGATTATGATCAATCACGTAATTATGAAAAATTAAGGTAATAGTAAACGTTGAAGTAACCTAAGAAACATCCACATTTTGTGTATTTACCTATAGAATAATGAGCCCTTTTTCTCAATATACATTTTGTGTATTTTCCCAGGGGGATCCTCGTAGTTTTTACATCATCTCCTTCATTGTCGACTGTTTTCTCTGTGTCGCCGAACTGGCTTTTCCGACCGTTTTCCGGCGTGACGGTTTTGGGGGAACTCCTGTTCCTGTCATAACTCCTTCCTCGTCCTTCCCTCCTACTCTCGGCCTAATTAGGTGTTCTCCTTAATTGGTTTTTATGTTTCTGGAACCTCTTGTACACTATAGTACTGCCCGCTAAACATTCCTATTGACTATTTTTGGCCTGTTTTCACAGATCCTCTCTTCTTTCTATATTTTTTTTTAGCTTCTATATACTCATGGAAGGTTATCTAAAAGTAACAGAGTGAGGTTTATTCTGCGGGAAAATTGAAGGTAACAGAGTGAGGTTCAAGATAAGATGTATATTTGTCTAAATTAGAGAAATCACTTGGTATGACATTTAGGATGTCTCATTTTCCTAAATTAGGAAAATCCCTTGGTCTAATATCTTAGATACCGATTTCTTGGTACAATAAGTTGTTTACCTCCTAATTGAGTGTTTTTTCTTAAGACAATCTATTTGGAACAAGACACATTAAAAAAGATGCTAACTTGGTCAAAAGAGATTTAGTTAAGTCAAAGCATCCTAATGATCTAATATTTTTCATATTTTTCATTCATTATTAAGCAATTACACATAAGACATAATTAGTAACATTTATGAAATGGGATATAAAGAGACAAGCAAACAAGAGACACCAATAATTTATCGTGTGTAAATCCAGACGGGAAAAACCATCAACCTTTTCCTTAGAGAAATTGTTTAGTTCAATAAGAGATACATCATGTCAAAACACAAAGTAAAAGTGACCAGAACCAAATCCAAGGCTGACCTAGTCAAATATAGATATGTATCCTCATAAATTTAGGTCAATTTTATGACAAGAATCTTTAGGCCTTCCTCAGAAATTTGATATGCTAGATACATATCCTTATAAATTTGATATGCCACATAGAGAAGTCTGCTTTAGAGATTCCTCAGTCTTCTTTTTTAGGAATTCAACCTTATGCCTCAGAGAATAAATCTGTGTAGAAATTCAGTTTTCCCATATAATGAATCTCAATTTGTCACTTTTAGAAAACTTTCCATGAGTATAAAAATTAAGAAAAGCTAGTGAAAAATTATCTTACCATACATGAACAAAAAAAACCAAATAATAATAATAATAAAATAAACACAAATAATAAAATTAAAATACACATAATTTTTTGTTATCTTTAAACGAAATCAAAATTACTTTATCATTTTTATTTTCTTAAAATTTTGTCATGGTAATTTATATCTATCCTACATGTTAAATGACTAATCCAAAAATGGTTAATAACCATTGTTAAAATTGTGAATAAAGACTTAATATCCCTTGATATAATGTAATATCCTCCATTAACTCTCACCACAAACTCGTTTTATTAAATATAAAATTTAATAAAAAAACTGAACCCCATACAAACTAAATACATACATCTCACATATTAAACTAAAATAAATTCAAACCATGAAAAAAATGAATGGTATAATATTAATATAACTGTGTAAGGCGCCCATGTGGTGAGCGCCGGTGGACGGACGAGACGGGAGTCGGAGGAGGCTAGCTGTCACCTCATTCGGAAAAGGTAAGATTGGAATGCCAGATTTTCCAAAATATTTTAAGGTCGAGCGCCGCAATATCCTCTCACGGGTACTGACAGTGTACGCTCCCGTGGGCTCCACTGTCAGCATGACCAAATCACTTAAGGAACCATCACATCAAAAGATCGGTACGATGCACAATACAGTTAAGATGTTCGAGTCTCCATTATTCTCGAGTTGAAATACCTAACCTGGCAGAGACACAGGTTGAACAGATCCCACCCGTTTGAAACAAGGCCATCATAGATAGACGACAGTACGCATGTAGATCATATGTGATACTAGTAGGCCATATGTGATACTACGCATATTAAACGATTCATGTAGAATTTTACAATTAGTTATGATTATATTAAATTTTTTAAATTTTAATTAATGAAATGATTCTATATTTAAATTAATTTCTTCTTACGTTAATAAATTTTTTTTATATTAAATGAAAATGTGTTTTAATAAATTTTGTTGATTAAATTTATTTTATACAATACAACATATTGTTTTGTACGGTAAAAAAAAACTTAATTTGATAAAATAATATATTAATATGGCTAAAAGCTCTTAAAAAAACACTATTACATCGACACCAAGATAGATTTATCACAACGAGTTGTATTTATTAAGTATTGAAATTTTTTTATGTTAGAAAGATTTGTAGCTTAAAAGATCTTTTTTTTTTTTAGATATTAGGTAGATTTAAAATTAAAATAATTTAAATTTAATTAATTATAATTATATTTAATTATAATTAAGTTTAATTTTTAATTATAAATATTTATTTATTTATTATTTTATTTATTATTAATTTAAAATATTTTATTAATAATTATAATTATTAATTTTTTTAGATTTAGTTTATTTTTTATTTTTATATAATTCAATAAGTGAAAATATTTAACAAAATATTAAAATATTTCTTATATGCTAGATTTAAGAGTGTCATTCAACATTATTAAAAATTAAAATTAAAAGTATATAAATAATATTAGGAAATTTAATCATTTTTATCAATTACTCATTGTCATTTTTCTTATTCAAATTCAAATTTCAACTTAATCTCTCAGATTCAATTTCACAATAATTGATTTCCTAGTAAAAAAGTTCTTTAAAAACCCAATAAAAACGACATTGAAAATGACCATCCTCACTCTCCAAAGGAATCCTATGCTATATATACAATGCTATAGGCCATTAATGTGAGGGGGTAGTATATGCCACATGTTGGATTTATCAAGTACATTATCCAACGAGTGACATACACTGCCCTACCCATTAATGGTCCTATAGCTTTCCCCATTAATGAGGATTTAACCAAATACATTATCCAACGAGTGGCATATAGTGCCCCTGCCCATTAATGGTGCTATAGCTTTGCCCATTAATGGTCATATAACTTTGTATATATTGATCGCAAGACTGGATAAGGAGGCTATTACAACTCATTAAGCATTATGCATTAAGCTAATGATCGGTTTGGTGTTTTTATCTTGTTCATTGAATATTATTTTATTATCATCCAATGGATAATATGAAAAACCATTAAACCAATGATTGGCTTAGTGCATGGTGTTTCATATTTTCCCATAACAACACCTACAAAAGTTAAAGGATCACTTCATATTGTCTATTAATCCTCCTTAAGGTTTTCAGTGAATGTTTTTGGTTAATACAATTTAATGTGTTGCATTAACAAAAAGAGTACATTGGAGCTAACATTCCACAATTATTATTGCTCAATTAAGAACGAAATAACATAATAACATCAAATACGGTGGGAAATGGGTCCGTGGAAAAGACCTAAAGAAGCTTGGGAAGAAGGAGTGTGTACTTTTTGCACTTATGGGGCAGTGGAATCCCAAAAACATTTCATTTTGGAATGTGATGCTTTTAGAGACATCGATAGTTAGTCTTTTAAGTGAGGGGAGTATAAGAAGGTTGGGTCAACTCATCATTAATTTGAGTAATAAAAGGATTGAATTACAAAAGGAGAAAAACAGGGAAGCTAGTGGTCCCATAGACTATTTCTAGTCTTGTGGATATTAAAATTTCATTCATTTAATGCTTTGAATTAATACATTTTAGTGGTTTAAATTTTCAATGTTGCCATATTGGGAATAATACATATGTTTTCTAATGTTTCCAACCCACTTTAATACATGATTTTCAGACTAGCCTTCTAATAATTTATACTCACATTTGCAATCAATTGAAACATTCCTATAAACATTGTCTTAAAGTTTTATGGTTGCATTAATGTTTTGGACTAATATATTAATACACTTTCTATTTAATAGTTTTGATAGTTAGCTTAATTAGTCCAATTTTTATTCCTAAGATGTGATCCCTTCGAGTATATCTGTCCATATATTTCTTGAAAAAAAATACATTTTTTATTTAACACAATTTCCACTTAAATTTTCCAATAATATAATTTTATTAAAACATTTGCAATTAATTTGCGTTAATATATAAATACATTTCCAATGACTATGGCTTGTGTGGTTGATGTTAATTTTGCAGGTCTTATAAATGGAATCCCAACTCCTTTTTTCAAGGCTGCCAAGGGTTTGAGGCAGGGTTGTTCCTTGTCTCCGCTACTCTTCATTCTTGTTATGGACTCATTGAGTCTACATATAAAGAGGGTGATTCTTCAAAATAGATGCCGGCCACTCCCTATTAGTAGGGGCATTTACATTTCCCATAGTCTATTTGTCGACGACATTCTTCTATCGGCAATACTATGCAGGGCATCTTGGATATGTTTACATGAAATCTTGGGGAAGTTTCAAAAAGCCATCGGAATGTGTGTCAATGAAGGAAAATCGTCTTTTCATGTCGAGAATATCAATGGGGATCTTATCTCTTTCCTTTCTCAACTCTTCAATATTAAAGCAATTCCTATCCGGCATGGGCTAAAATACTTGGGTTTCAATCTGAAATCTGTTGGATATTCTGCTGCAGACTGGACATGGATTTCCGACCGATTTTATAAGAAAATCGCCGCATGGGAATACAAATGTTTGTCCATTGGTGGTCATGCGATTCTGACCCAGGCTGTGCTGGTGCAAATCATGGTATATTGGGCACATCTCTTTTATATTCCTGCATCCATTATCAACAGTCTAAATAGGATGACTGCTAATTTCATTTGGGGAGGTCATAAAGAACAAAAAAAATATCATTTAACAAAACTTGCGATGCTGGCTCGACCTAAACAGATGGGAGGCTGGGGCATTATGGACTTAAATTTGTTCCGAAAAGCTCTACTTTGTAAATCCATGTGGAAAGCTATTATGGGGGAATCTCTATGGAGCAAGGCCATAAGATCAAAGTACATGGATAATAAAGACATGTCTTTCTGGTATAGACAGAGCTTCATTGGATCCTCTTGGGGCTCTATTATTTGGAGAGGATTCCGAAAAATAGAGCCTTCTTCAGACAAAACCTGATCTAGAAATTTCAGTCTGGGACAAAAATTATTATTGGTTTGGATACTTTTGCAGGTGGGGATGGGAAGATTCCTATTTCTTCACAGTTACTAAGAGCATTGCACAACAGGGGTATTTTTTTCTGGGTCAAAGCCATTCGCAAATGGGAGGGTGCCATTCCAATATGGAAATTTGCTACTGAATTGCGTCTAAATGACAATCTGGGAATTCAATGGAATGCTATCACTTCTACTTTGCGGGCTCATGGTATTTTTCGCTCTGCGACGAGGATTTCCTTATTTGGAAGGGGCATGGTGGCACTTCTTCGGTTTATGTTAAGCACATTTACCAACAACTCCTTAATTCCGATTCTGAACAAATGGATCACATCTTTCCAACATCCTTATGGAAAACAGGCTGCCCCCTTAAGATCATAATTTTTGCTTGGTTGGTTTTCCACAACAAGAATCTCACATGGGAAATCTTCAAAAAAGAAATTGTAGTGGGCCAGCCATATGCCCCCTTTGTAGATCAAATATAGAGAACAACTTACACATTTTTCTTCTCTGTCCTCAATCTCAGATGATTTGGCAGAATCTTGCAGCCCATTTTGGATTCAACAGAATCTCCTTCCCTTCCATACCAGAGGCTTTTAGAGAGTGGGGTGTCATGAACATTGATTGGAGGCCCATTCCTTTATTGGCTATATGGGCCATATGGAAATGGCGGAATGGGTCAATTTTCAACTCAAAAAGGGAATCTCATTTTACAGTTTTTGAATCTATCCTTTGCTTACACAACGCGCTAGGATTGACTTGTCATTCCAGAGACAGAAGTGGGAGGAGGACTCTAACAAGGGATCCCACGGGGATTCCGCGTGCCTTTTTTGATGGGGCGGCACAACACGGAACTTGCGCCTGCGGAGTTTATATTATTCCAGAAGAAGGACAACAGATCGAAATATATTGGAATGGAGGTGCTGGATCCAACAATAAAGCAGAGGCTATGGCTCTTGCTGGTCTTCTATCTTTTTGTGACTTTCTAGACATACAAAAGCTTCAAATTTATGGAGATTCAAAAGTCATCATCGATCATGTTCAGTCAAAACATGTCATAAAAAATATCAATCTAACAGGATGGCTGAATAGGATTGAGGCTTTATGGAGCTGCAGGAGGGACTACTCAATAACCCACATTGACAGGGAAAAAAACAGGAGGGCGGATGCTCTATCAAAGAAGGGTCTTTCATCTCAACAAGAAGTCTGGATGATGCAGATAACGGTGGACAACAATACTTTCCAGACTTAGGAATTTAGCATGCCGAGTAAATAACTTCCTTTTCTCATTGCTGCCAATCAGTATGTATCTCATTCCCACTAATTGGATTTCCTTTTTGAAAAATATTCCTAAATTTTCGGCTTCCGGGTCAGATTACAGCCTATTAGTTTGCCTATATCTATTTATACACCATATGATCAGAACAACAGATATATAGGTTTTTTTGTCCATCCCTCGTGATTGTGGATTTGTTCCACAAATATTAGCTATATCTTGTGGTCTCCAAAAATCTTTTGTTGTATTAATATATTTTCGGTTTAACATTAAAACATAGGTTCATATAATTTCTGGATATGCTTTAATACATTAATACGTTTCATGTTTTCCTATCTAAGTTAATATCGACAGATGCGATTGGTCGATTATGATCAATCCCGTAATCATGAAAAATTAAGGTAATAGTAAACATCGAAGTCAGGTAAGAAACATCCACATTTTGTATATTTACCTATAGAATAATGAGCGCTTTTTCTCAATATACATTATCCGCAAGTAATGTGATTCACAAGAGAAGTTGTAAAGCAGAAAGTCCGTGTCAATGAGTGGAATGGAATTAGGAATGAAGAAGTTAAAACTTTGCATAAGTAATGTGATTCACAAGAGAAGTTGTAAAGCAGAAAGTTCTAGTCAATGAGTGGAATGGAATTAGGAATGAAGAAATTAAAAATCTGTACATTTACAAATTTAATTTAATTCAGGAAGATTGTTTTTTATGTTATTTGTTTTATTATGTGAATAATATACAAAAATATCAATGTAAGAGATTCTTGTAAAGTAGACTACAATTATATTAATGAGATTTTATTATAATAAATGTATTTATTAAAATTGAGATTTTATTATAATAAATGTTTTTATTAAAATTAGTCTAGATTCATTTAATTTAATATCTATTATGTTCTAAGAGGGATTAAATCCCTAGAGGCATAGACTCTTTTGGAATGTAGGATTTGAGGAAAAGTTTGCACCTTGAGGGATTTGATCCTTTTCAGCTCATGATAGATCCAAAATTAGATGGATCTAGGTTGCTTGCACTTGAGAGCAACAATGTCACATTTTTAAATTATCATTATTATGTATATGTTTGAGATAAATTTCATACTCTGAAATTTGCATTATGTTTTCTTTGCTTGGCATGACAATATCATTCTTCTTTTTTTTTTTAGTCTATTTTGCATGCCTTGAATAGTTTATACATCCGTGTTTAGATGCTGAGTGGTTTGTGAGTTTATGTGTTTGGATTTGAATGGTAATGTTTGTGAATGTTATATATGTTGTATTATATTTTTACATGTGTATGTAATTGTGTGTAAGTAATTAATTCGTGATGAAGAAGGGAGACAATCTTGCCAATAGTTTAAAGGGGGATTGATTCTACATATCTATTTCATTTAATTTTATAAATGAAATAGATGTATAGAGTCAATCCTTCTACAAACTCATATATATATATATATATATATATATATATATATATATATATATATATATATATATATATATATATGAGAGTAATTTTAATAATTTATTACTTCAAGATTACTCTTGAAATAATGTGTTTCTTTGAGAATGTTTGAAATAATTTATTTCTTTCAAGAATATTTTGATGATTTTTTTTATTTATACCTTTTTTTGCGAAGTCAAGAAATAATGTATTTTTGATTTTTTTTTAATGAGTGGTGAGGTTTACAAAATATTTACATCATCTATTTCACCAAACAATTATCACTTCTCTAGTTTCTATATATCTTAAAAATGAATCTTAAAGAGCATTTTGATAATAAAAAAATTGAGAGCCAATTTGTTATGAATGTTCATAAATATATCTTTTCCTTTAATAAATATTTTGAATACATTATTGTATGAAATAATATATTAGTAATTTTGAACATATGTAATTGTCAATTAGTGATTACCTGGTGGTGGAGAAGGAAGATGATCTTGTTGAGAATTAATTTACACTTTGGAGGATGATTGATTTTGCAAATCTATTTCATTTAATTCTAGGTATCACAACTTTTAACAATTAATGCCCCTCTAGGTATTGCTAAATATATCTTGAAAAATAATTTTAATAATTTACTCCCTCAAGAAATTACTCTTGAAATAATTGTGTTTCTTTGTAAATGTTTGAAATAATTGATTTCATTCAAGAATATTTTGATGATTTTTTTTTGAATCTATAGTTTGTTTTGTAAAGTCAAGCAACCATATATTTTTGAATTTTTTTAATGAGTGGCCAAATTTACAATTTCTCTAAATTATCTTCTTTTCCAAACAATCATCCCATCTCCATTTTCTATATATCTTAAAAATGGATCTTGAATAGTGTTTTGATAAATTTTTCAAAGCAATTTGTTTTGAATGTTTATATATATATATATATCTTTTCTTCTAGTAAATATTTTGAAAATATTGTTGTGTGCAATTTCTTGTTGGTAGTTTTGAATATATGTAGTTGTTTTGAATGTTTATAAATATATCTTTGGTGATGAAGAAGGGAGAGGATTCTATCAAGAGTTAATTTTCATTTTGCAAGATGATTGATTCTACACGTCTATTTCATTTAACTTTTGACAGTTAATTAATTAATTATTAATAGTGTAGATCATGTATAAAAGTGTAAATTTTTTAAATTTATGTCAAAGATTAGCAGGATATTTACTAAAATTGTAGAATATTCAAAATTGAAATTATGAGTGTGAAATTACCTTAATTATTTAACTCCCTCTTACATTCACTATATTTACGTTTGGATAAAAATTGAAATATTGACTATATTTTTGTTGTAGATGTCTCTATTTAAATTAAAATGTATAATTGGAATCAGTTAGGTGATGTATACAACTTTAAAATTTTCAAATTTATGTCAAAGATCAACATGATATTTACTAAAATTATACAATAGTCGAAATTGAAATTATAAGTGTGAAATTATTTTAATGATTTAACTGCCTTTTCCATTTAATCTTGGTAGAGTATATTCACTATATTTACATTGAGATAGAAATTGAAACCTTCACTATATTTATATTGTAATTGTCTTTATTTAAATTAAAATATTTGGAGCCTCATCAACACCACCTACGATCACCTACATAGGACCATGGATAAGCATGTTTCCCCTATTTGCCCCATTCTACCTCCCCAGGGTTTTAATAGTTCTATGATTAATTATATTTTGTATTTTTATATATTTATTTTTATAAGCATGTTTCCCTATCTGCCCCATTCTACCTCCCCAGGGTTTTAACAGTTCTATGATTAATTATATTTTGTATTCTTATATATTAATTTATTTGTTTTTTATTATCGTTGATTTAACTAATTTTTTTTTTTTAATTTTAATTTTAAAACACTAGGATTCTTACACATCGTTATTATATTGGGTTGCAAAGATTGTAGGATGCAGATATGTGCAATTACAATTTCTTTTTATTTAAAATAAACATGGAAAATAAATTTGAAAATTTAGAAAACTAAAAAATGTTTTTTATAAAAAAAATAAAATTTAAAAATCAGAATTCATTAAAAAATGAAATTATTCCATTAACTAAATTTAAACATTAATTTTTTCTAAATAATCCATTTTATACTTATTTTACACTTTAGAAGGTAACACTTTACAATTAAGAAGGAAAGATAAATATTATAAAGAGAGAAGCAATTTTCGAGATCATTATTGTTAAAATGGTGATGACTTTTATTTTAGTAATTGTGAACTAAATAATATTTTATTTTGTTATTGAACAAATTCATAGTCTACTTTTATTAATTCACATGGCTTTTGAAGTCAAATAGATTTTAATATAGTTCTTTAAATCTATTTACAAAATATTTTGTAATATCACAATTTTTCTTAAAAGAGATCTAAAAGCAAAAATTGTTGTGTGGAATAAAGGATATGCTGAAAAGAGAATATGTGTAGGAGAAAAGGTGTGCATAAAAATGGATAGATAAAACAAGAAATACAAACTTTTTTCACAAGTTATTTTAATTTTAAATATAAAAATTATTTTATAATTTAACTTATTAAAATTATAAAAATTTAACCTATATATATAATTTTATAAAATAATTTAAAACTTTGAACAAATTTATTTATTAAAATTAAATTTGAATATCTTAAGTATTTTATAAAATAATTTAAAACTTTGAGCAAATTTATTTATTAAAATTAAATTTGAATATCTTAAGTATTTTAAAATTGAATTAAAGATTTAAATAATATAATTTTATACTTAAAATAACTTAGTTAAATACTTTATATTTTTAAAGTGAAAAAAATATAACTTTAAAATAGCACAATTTTATATATAATTTTTAAATCAAATAAAATATTTTGTAATGAAATGGATCAAAAGGTATTGATAAGAAAACTTATATAAAGAAAATAAATTAGGTATATAATTTCTAATATGACTTTCTTTTTTGTTAGTTTTTGTTTAAAGTATTATAATAATATTTGATTTAGTACTAATTATATGCGGGATATAAAAAGTAGTTAATTATTAATTATACGTTAAATTTTATTGTATAATTAAAATAAAAATAAAAATAAAAATAAAATAAAAATAATCAATAATAAATTGAAATATAAAAAGAAAAAAAAAATTATTTATGGATCTCATTTAAATATATTTCATCAGGAAGTGCGTTGTGCTAAATAAAAGTGTACATAAGTAAGTGTACAGAAAAAGTGTGTAAAGGAAGAATCTGTGTGAAAGTATGAAAATAAAATATTTGTAATTTATTTTTAACATATTTTTTTTGAATTTATATATAAAATTAAAATTAATTATAATTATAATGATTGTTATTTATTAAATAAAATAAAGATTATAACAGTAAATTTCATATTGATAGGACTGACAAAGTTGCGATCAAGAGCTCTGTATCAGTGTCATATCAAAGAGGTAACTAAAAATATGAGAGGAATGATTTAGCAAGTGCCGTGAACGTGGAATGAGAGGTGGCGTGCTAGTTAACATACCATTTCAGAGGACAAGAAATCGGTTTTACAGAAAGAACGACGGAGGGTTCTGAGCTAGGGTTCTGAGAGAACAATCCACGGCACCGACTGCACAGTGCGAAATACGTTCACGGGCTGTAAGGAATACTCTGTAGCGTGACAGAGCTGCAGAGCATCAGCGCTACGCAATGGATCAGCCTCAGGGGGGGGCGTCAGAGCCCTCCCCTTCGCACAGCGGTCCTGAGCATACGGTAATCTTCGGATCTGTCGACAAGGAAATCTTAAATAGAGGGAAAAAACACCAAGACGATAACAGGGAGACTGAAAAGCAGAAGGTTAAAGACAGCAATACGCAAGAAGGAAGAGAAACTCCAGAAAGAAGGCCGAAAATATCCTCAACAACGTGCCGACCAGTGGCCAAGGAACGACCAAGAATAGAGCTGGCGGGAGACAAGATTGATATAAGGATAGAGTTTATGAGAGATCATGCCCTCATCGGGAAGTTCATAGGGTTCTGGCCAACTGAAAAAGCCTTATATGGCTGGATTGCGGCGAAATGGAAACCCAAAGGAGATGTCACATTGTAGCTAGGGCCGAAAGGCTTCTTCACTGCAATCTTTTACTGTCTAGAGGACAAACATAGGATACTGGTAGAAGGGCCTTACTTTTTTAACTCAGCGGGACTATATCTGAGGGAATGGATTCCAAGATTCAATCCAGATAAAGAAGATCTCACTTGGGCACCGGTCTGGATTAGACTGTACTCTCTCCCAGATGAATACTGGGATGAGGACATTCTCAAGGGTATCAGAAATGGAGTTGGAGAATACATCAGAGCGGCAGAAGAAACCAAATCGCGCAAATACATCTCCTATGCTTGAATTTGTGTCTTCATTCGCCTGAATGAAGCTCTACCAGAGTCGGTAACTCTTGCCCATCGAGATGAAGAATGGATCCAGCCTCTCGACTATGAACATGTTCCCTTTCGTTGCAGAAAATGTCATGTTCTGGGACATCTTTTCAGGGATTTCCCTCAAAACGCCAAAATCAATTCCCCTGACCCTTCTGAAGCCCCAACCCAGGAAGGCTTCACCAAAGTCCCAAGCCGGAAGCGCTCTCACAAAAAGCCCCAAAATGGGAGTAAACCCCAGCCCAACAAATCCCAGGGCCCAGTAACTAAGAACAGCTTCGATATTCTTGGTCAGACCTCTGAAGAGCATCCACTGAACTCTGAGGCCAACCCCGCTCACCCATCTTCTTCATCCCACCCCCCTCCCTCCAATCCCCCTTCCAAATCTCATCCCCCCTTCATCATCCCTTCTATCCTCAGTAGAAGTCAGAAAGAAACAGCAGAGATTCTCAAGGAAATGGAAGTCGACGGAAAGGCAGACCTCCCCCAGAACTCAGAGATCAACATTGAAGAAAGCAATCAAGTGCAACAAATGGAAGAAGAGCCAGAGAGCATAGATCTGAATGGCCTAGATATTTTGGAATTAGAACTAGCCTGCAAGAAGAAAGCATACGATACAATTCCAGAGAGTCAACTCAATAAGCTCGAAGTGGTCATCTCGAGAGCCTATCATCAGCACCAACTAGGAATACAGCCAGGAAGCCAATGGGATGGCAGCCTACGCCCAAAGGATACAAAAAAGAGAGGAAGGAAAACAGATCTCTAGAGAACGATCGAGATTGGGAAAATCCTGGTAGATTCAGGCAGGTATGCTAAGTTGACGAAGTACTACAAGCCCTCTATCAATAGTTGAATCATGAAGCTAGTATCATGGAACTTAAGAGGGCTAAACAGCCCCAGAAAGCTCAGGATGTTAAAAAACATGATTAAAATGGAAAAGCCTCAAATGTGCTTTCTCCAGGAAACAAAGTGTAACAGTTCTACGCTAGGCAGCATTCTCTCAAAAGCATGGCCAGGCTGTCGCTCAGTTGCAGTAGACGCCTCGGGTGCATCAGGCGGGCTTGCTATAACATGGAATACCCAAGCGGTAACCCTCACAGATTTTCATGCCTCTCATCATCTCATACAGACGGCCTTTCACATTTTGGGCACCAACATTCATGGCAACTTATCAAATGTATACTTCCCGCAAGACACAGGTAGTAAAATTGCGCTCCTTGACACTATAGAAGCTCTGAGCAATAACAGAAGGCACCCACTATGGATTGTTGCAGGAGACTTCAACATGATTACTAAAATCGAGGAGAAGATAGGAGGGAGAACCAGAATGGAACCAGAAGCCAATCGCTTCAAGGAATTCATCCAAACTGCGTCTCTCATAGATATGCCGTTCTGTAATGGTACTTTCACTTGGAGCAATCGCAGAGCTGGCAAACATCAAATTGCCTCCAAATTGGATCGCTTCCTCATCTCAGACAATGCGGTCCATTTAGGAGGAGATATCTCAGCTGCAATACTTGCTCACACAGGGTCGGATCACTGGCCGATCGCTCTACAATGGCAAAGACCAGGTAACCTGACTAAAAGACCCTTCCGTTTTGAAGGGTTTTGGCTTTCGCATCCTACATTCAAGGACTTTGTCAAGACCACTTGGGCATCTTTCGTCCCTCCAGAAGGAGCAAAAATGTATCAGTTCCAACAGAAGCTAAGATTTCTTAAAAATCACCTAAAAAGATGGAATAGGGAGACCTTTGGGAATATCTTCAAGGCGCAGCAAGAGTTAAATCAGAATCTGGTGGATCTTCAACAAAAGATCATCACGGAAGGGCACACGGAGGCTACCCTGGAACAGGAACGGATTATCCATAGCCAGCTCGAGGAAAGGAGAAAGCAAGAGGAAATCTATTGGAGGCAAAAGTCAAGAGTCAGATGGCTGAAGGAAGGGGAGCGCAACACCAAATTCTTCCACAGAACCACGGTGCAGAGAAGGATGAATAATAATATACCTTTCATCCAGAATCAAGAAGGGGCAAAAGTAGAGAAGCATGAGGAAATCGAAGAGGTACTCCTCAATCACTTCCAACATGTCCACCATGAACAAATAGAAGATCGGCAAAAGGCTATCGATAAAATTATCAGCAATGTGCCAAAGCTCATCACGGAGGAACACAATGAGCTCCTCATGCGCCCTATTCTCCCCCAGGAAGTGGATGAAGCAATGTCCCAGCTTAAAGAAGGTAAGGCCCCTGGCCCAGATGGATTCACTACCACGTTCTTTCACACTTTTTGGGATATGATAAAGCTGGAAGTTTGGCAGATTGTAGAAGAATCTAGGGCCCTGCGCTGGCTTCTTCCCTCCCTCAACTCCACCTTCATCACTCTCATCCCCAAAGAGGAGGACTCCATCACTCCTGACAAATTCAGGCCAATTGCATTATGTAATGTCATTTACAAAGTCATATCTAAAGTTATTGCTAACAGGCTAAAACCCCTCCTACCGCTGCTCATCTCTCCGGAACAGTCAGGTTACGTGGAAGGTCGACAAATAATGGATGGCATTCTCCTCACGCACGAGATCATACACTCCCTCAAGCACTCAAAGCAAGCAGGTATGATACTCAAATTGGATCTCTCTAAAGCATTCGATAAACTCAGTTGGAATTACATACATCATATGTTAAAAGCTTTTGGTTTTTGCTCCATGTGGATCCGATGGATTATGAGCCTAATCACATCTACTCACTTTTCCATCCTTGTGAACGGTATCCCCTCCCGCCCCTTCAAACCCTCTCGAGGTATCAGGCAAGGGGATCCCCTGTCCCCCTTCCTCTTTGTTCTTATGGCTGAAGGTCTTGGTCGACACATTAAACACGCCCTCCAGTCTCATCAGCTTAAAGGCCTTTCGGTTCACAACACCACTGCCACCTCTCATCAGCAGTTCGTTGATGACACCATGCTTTTTGGCTACCCCTCTGTACAGGAAGCTTCTCGCCTAAAAGCCCTTCTCCATGATTTCTCTGAAGCCTCTGGCACCCATGTCAACTGCTCCAAATCGCAGATTTTCTTCTTTCACACTTCTCCTTCTGTCAAATCTGCAGTCACTCGCATTCTGGGCTTCCCCTCTGCTACCCTCCCCTCCAAATATCTCGGAGCTCCCCTTACTGCTTCAGCCATAAAGCAGCCCGCTTGGCGTTCCCTCCTAGAGAAACTTGATTCCCGTCTCAACCTCTGGACTTATAGATCTCTAAACTTAGCCAGTCGTGTGGTGCTCATCAAGTCTGTCCTTCAGGCCATGCCTCTGTACCTCTTCTCTATCCTTGCCGCGCCAAAGTGGGTCCTAAAAAGAATTAGGAACCTACAGCGTGATTTTCTATGGGGCAGCTCGGCAACTAATCGCAAGTGGGCTCTGGTTAGATGGACTACTGTATGCATGCCCAAAGACAAGGGCGGCATTGGGCTGAGGGACCCAGAGTACAGCAATTCCATTATGAACGCCAAGATCTGGTGGCAATGGATCACCAATCCAGAAAAGCCATGGGTAAAAATCTGGACAGCCAAATATGCCGACAACAGACCTCAAGAAGAGCTAATCAGATTTATTCCTACCAAAAAGGGGTCGCCAATCTGGAATGCGGCCAAACAGCACTATCAGCTAATTCAACAGCACAGCTTCTGGGAAATCAGGAATGGTCGCACAGCAAGATTCTGGACAGATGCCTGGAACCAAATGCCCAAGCTTACTAGTGTTTTTCACCCATCTTTGGTACCAGATAGGCAGGAGCAGCAGCAGGAAAAGGTTCAACAATTTTGGACGCAGGAGATGGAGCATGGATTCAGAAAATGGAAACAGAGTAACCAAATACTCAACAATACTAATATTAGAGAGGCAAAAGAGCTGGTGATAGAGCTAAGGAAAAGAAGCATAAGGCAGGATGACGACGATGACATCCTCAGATGGGGATACCAACCCAAGGGGACCTATACCACCTCCGAAGCCTACAAGGTGATATGCAACTTCCCCACTCCTCCACATCCACTATGGAACAAAATATGGGGTATCCTGGCCCAAAATCTCCTACTTTCTCTGGCTGGTAGGACATAAAAAAATTCTCACATGGGACAAACTAAGAAAACGAAACTTTCATGGTCCCTCTATATGTCACAACTGCTTTCAAAGCGAAGAAACTCTTCAA
The DNA here is from genome assembly GCA_031772625.1 of Pinus tabuliformis. Lineage (NCBI taxonomy): Eukaryota > Viridiplantae > Streptophyta > Pinopsida > Pinales > Pinaceae > Pinus > Pinus tabuliformis. The sequence goes on from CM062807.1 coordinate 692,295,943, forward strand.
CATCTCCTAGATACTTGTCCTCTAGCCAATCAGCTATGGGAAAAGGTGAGCTTCAGATGCCAAAGAAGATGTAGAGGGGAAAATGACATCATCAACTCCATAAGACAGTGGCCAAAGAGCCCCTACAAAAGCGAGATCCTCAACTATCTATGGAACATCATCCCGGGGACCGTCCTATGGAACGTTTGGAAGGAAAGAAACAAATGTATATTTAAAAACAAACAGTCTTCTATGGAAGAAATATGGAACAGGCTACATGGGAATCTCAAAGAAACGATGTTGCTTCGATCGTGGACAAAGGAAGATCTCCCATCTACAGACAATGAAAAAAGCATTCTTGACAACTGGCATCTGCATCTACCTCAAGAAGTTTCCAAGAATGGCCCTTCTAACAGCAACCTCAAGGACAACAGCCGCTGGAACGCCCCTCCTAAAAACTCATACAAACTCAACTTTGACGGGGCTTCCAAAGGCAATCCTGGAGTAGCTGAATTTGGTGGAATTCTGAGGAACCATGAAGGCATTTCTCTGCAGATATACTTTGGCAATATGGGATGGGATACCAACAACTCAGCAGAGCTAGAGGGACTTTGGCAAGGTCTCCTGCAAGCCAGGAACCTCAATCTTCAACCCTTGATTGTAGAAGGTGACTCCCAGATCCTTATAAACATGGCCACTCGCATACAGAACGGCTCTCAAGCTAGGAAAGTAGCATCTAGTTGGAGGCTAGAAGCGAGGCTGAATGCCATTGAACAAGAGCTGCGCAATAACAGAACAATCTCCTTCAACCACACAAAAAGAGAAGGCAACAAGCCAGCTGATCTTTTGGCCAACATTGGGATAGAGAATGAGCAAACTCTCCTATTTGGCAACACGAATATCATTCCAAACTTTCACCAGATCCAGGAATGTGAAAGCTTGATCCAAGGAGATGTTGCTCCCCCGGATGCGGGTGTTAGCATGAACGGCAATGGGGTGCCACATGACAGGCATGCGCCGCCTTGTGATCACCCCGGGAATTTAATGCCTCCTGCCGCCGAGAGTTATTAGATGAGACGCTCTGCAGGGTATTCAATTCGGCGTAAGGTGAAATGGAGAGTTTGCAGAGATCAATTAAGGAGAACAAGATACGAGAGTATGTCAGGAGATTTAAGGAGGATGAAGGAATGTTGCAGTTCCATGTTCAGAGAAAAAAGCTCGCAGTTCAGGTCTCTGTGGGTAATTGTCTCTTTAAGGCTTCAGATCTTGCTGGTCTTGCCGGCATTCAAGACACCAAAGGAAATTTCAAGCCTGTGTTTTCAGTGGGCTGCTGTTTATATTTTGCTGAGTTCAGTACAGGAAAAGTTGGGAGCGGACGTAATTCTGTTAAGGGGCGACTCAAGACGGAACAACCCTCATTCCCTGCTCTACCACAAACTGCCAACATTTCCGCAATCATGGTTCGACCCAGGGAAAGGATGCTCAGCAAAAGGGGTTCTGGTCGCGGAGGTTCCTCACGAAGCCCTGCTGCGGAATCCCACCACCACTGCTGCTGTTGTTACTGCCATGGGAGGGCAGGGGCAGCTTCTATGCAAGCGAGTCAATTCGTGGATGCCGGCAACCCCAATGATGGACAGCGCCCTCTTCCAGCATTCGGCTCTGCCATCTTCACCCTTGGCAACCCGAGGGACAATTCACGCATTAATGCACACATATCGGTTCTTTTCACTGAGGATCCCCTGGAAGATGAAGCTGGTTCGGGCAGGAGGGAGGAACACCCAGGTGAGCAACTGGAAAGTGACAAGGAAGCGCCAGCGAAGGAACCTGTGCAGATTCCCATCCGACTTCAGGAGCAAGAGGCATCGAACTCCAAGCAGAACCCCATGGCGATGTGGGAAGGCCTTCCTGAAGGCCACGGATGGAGCATAATTATTGAGGAAGAGCCAGAGGAATAGCTACCAATGGCCCACTTTGTCATTCATTTCTCTTGCTCAGGTCTGGCTTAGGTCTTTCTTCTATGTCTGTATATGGTATAGGATAAATAGCATTGTTTGCGTCCCTATAGTTCATGTTTATGTCCAAGTTTGCTCTGGTCTGGTCAGTAGGACTCGTAAGGGAGTTGTTATGAATTTTGCTCTGAAGCCCCTGCGAGGGATGAATTTTGCTCTGAAGCCCCTGCGCGGGATATTTTGGTATGTTCTAAAAACAATGCTGTGTTGTGCCATGATGGATATGCTGCCCCTGCGAGGGCGAATGTTGAATGCGAACTGCCAACCCAAAGCGCCACAGTTGGCCTTGGGCAACCTGTCTCTTTGAATGTAATGTTTTCCTGTATATAATATAATAGAATAGAATAGATTTACCGAGAAAAAAAAAACAATAAATTTCATATTGATTTTGTATTAATTCTATTTCTATATATATATATATATATAGATATATATATATATATAATTTTATTAATGAAAATAATTAAATTCTTATGGCATAAATGAAATGAGAATGGAAAATTAAAATAGAAGACAACAAATTGAAATATAAAATATAAGAAAAGAATTTATATCTGAACTTTTTCATTGTATTAATTTTATTAAGTATGTTTTTTTCATGCATTGCATTAAAAAGAGTTTAGGTGTGTAGAAGAAGTGTTGTGCATGATGAAGACCTGTAGAAGAAGTGTGTGGATGAGAAATGCCTGTATTGTTGAAAAAGTGGATATGTGTGCAAAAAGAGGAATCCATGGAAGGGAAAATACTTTCAACTTTAATTTGTGTATACTATTAAGAATATTTTAGAATATTTTATGAAGGTTAAGTGTTTGCCATTCACATTCATAATTATTTACATAAATGAATTTAAAAAAGAAAATATAAATTAAATGTGATAAATGTGAAGGAAATTTAATTTTAAGTACAAGACTACTTGTGTTGTAAAAAATTATATAAAGAAAACAAATATGAAAAAAATTAAAATCTTACGTATTTGAAAGCTTTAACTAAACCTATATACAAAATGGTTTGTAAAGAGAATTATTTTATAAAAGATCTAAATGCCAAAGTCAATAGGTGTATGGAGTCAAGATGTGTGCATAAGATGAGACATTTATGGGAAAACAAGTATGCAAAGAAAATAAACATGCAGAGCAATGAATACATTCTTTCTTTCAGATACATGAAATTATTTTAACTTTAAAATAATACTAAAATAAAAATATTTTATAATTTAACATATTAAAATTATAAAAAAATATTATATATATATATATATATATATAGATATATATAATATTACATTTTATAAAATAATTTATAACTATAAAAAATCAATTAAATTCATATAATAAAGTTAATATGAAAAAATTATAATCATAATTATATGAAAAAACAATTTTGTTTATATATATATATATATATATATATATATATATATATATATATATATATATATATATATATATCTATATCTATATCTATATCTATATCTATATATATATATATAATTGGTTTTTAGTAAAAAATATAAAATTATTTATTTGATAAAAAAGATTGGAAAATTAAAAACATAGTCAAAATATACAAATGCTCTTAATTTTCGCTGTGCTACGCTGCAAAGCCCGTGACCTAGACAGTGCTGCCATAGAGACCTCTTCACAGGTTTGCAGCTCCAATGGAGGTCGGCGGGGGTGCCGATCCCTCCCCTCCCCTACCCGAACTCCTCGCATTCAAGAAGCTCATCGCTGGATCTCTCAAGAGACCACTGTCCGAGACTCAGCAGAAATTCGTCAAAAAGCTGGACTGCATCCCAATCATGGAATTGCCAATTGCAGAAACATGCAGATCAGCAGTCAATCTTGCAGACAGAGGGCTCATAGGACAGTTTACCAGGCTTTGGCCTTCTCCCAAATCTGTTGAAGCTTGGGTGCAGAGGAATTGGACGCTGCTCATATCAGAAGGAATCAAGAGCCACTTTGTAGGAAAAGGATTCTATGTATTCATGTTCGAAAGCTCTGAGGATAAAAATCTCATCTTCAGAAACGACCCATACTTCATGGGCCCTCAGGGTTTATACCTAAACAAATGAACCCCTGATTTTGACCTAGCCCAGGATGTGTCATCTGTCGTTCCAGTTTGGGTCTGCCTACCTCATCTTCCTTTACATTATTGGAATAAAAAATGACTGCAAGCTTGCCTCGGATCACAAACCCATCCGACTAATGTTATAGGAGGAAGAAAATCTGGGCCCAATCCCTGTTAGATTCAGCGCATTGTGGAATGGAAAGAGTGGCTTTGCAGAAACGGTCCGACTAGCATGGTCCACCTTAGTCAATGGCTCCCCCAATTATGTATGGGAACAAAAATTAAAAATAACAAAAAAGGCCCTCAAGGAATGGATTAAACTCCCATCAAATACTCCCAAAGATCAAAGAATGGATTCAGTGCAACACCTAGAAAAGCTGCAAAGTGAAATGGATACAATAGATATAATTAAAACAAAGCTAGAAAAGGAGCAAGAAGCCCAATGCAAACTTTTTTCTCCTCCAGAAATGAAGAAGAATATTGGAGATTAAAGTCCCGGAGCCTTTGGCTGGAAGCCGGAGATAGAAACACAACATATTTCCATCGACAATGTAGAGCCCATCTCTCCAGGAATCACATCACAGAGATCACCACCTCCGATGGGAGGTCATGCAAAGGAATAGATCAAATAAAATCTGTTGTTGCATTACATTTCCACCATCTTTACAGTAAAGAGAATGATGACTGTGAAGAAGACAACAAAGAATTCCTAAAGAACATTCTGGCACTGGTCACTAAAGAGGACAATGCAGCATTGTTGAAGCAAACCAATGAAGAAGAAATCAACAAAATTATCTGGTCCATGAATCCAGATAAAGCCCCTAGGCCAGATGGGTTCACCATTCACTTCTACAGGATATGTTGGGACATAATCAAAACAGATCTTATTCGAATGATAAAAGGATTCCTTCAGAAAGCAAAACTGGGTGGCAGCACCAACTCAACATTCCTTGCTTTAATACCGAAAGAGTCAAACCCTGCTTCCTTTGACAGGTTTAGGCCAATCTCTTTATGCAATGCTTCATACAAAATAATTGCAAAACTCCTTGCAAACAAAATAAAGCCACTGCTAAACAAACTCATATCAGATTCGCAAGGAGGCTTCGTCAATGGGAGACACATTCTGGATAACGTAATTCAAGTTCAGGAAGCCATGCACTCCAGCAACCTTAGAAATGAGAAAGGCATGCTAATCAAGTTAGACATGGCCAATGCATTCGACAGAGTAAAGTTGTCCTTCCTCTATCAAGTTCTACTTTCCTTCGGATTCGACCAAGAATTTGTCAAACTGATCCAATCTTGTACCATAAGTCCTTGGATTGCGCCTTTGGTAAATGGGAGGCCAGCTGATTTCTTCCAAGCCACGAGGGGGCTGAGGCAAGGATGCCCTCTTTCTCCATTTCTTTACATTTTAATGGTGGATACGTTGAGCAGAAAGTTGGAGCAGGACATGATAGCAGGAGCTACCCCAGGTTTGAAAATAACTAAGGATCTCAAAGCAATAAATCATGCCCTGTTCGCAGATGATTCCCTCATGCTGGGAGAAGCTTCAAACAGAATAGCCTTTGCATTCAAAAATACTCTCCAAGCTTACTGCAACGCAACTGGAGCACTAATTAATGAAAGAAAAAGCGCAGTCTATAGTTGGAATGCAGAAGAGGAAGAAACTCAAAAAATAGCTCGCAATTTGGGGTTCAACGGATACTCAAAATGGGACAAAATCAATTATCTTGGACTGCCATTAACACTGGGCACAAACAGAGTCAATCTGTGGGAAGGAGTAATAACAAAAATCAAAGGCAAAATCGCTGCATGGGGAGGTCAATGGCTAACTCATGGTGGCAAATTGACTCTGATAAAATCCGTTCTTTCATCTTTGCCAATATATCAACCGTCCTACCTCATGGCACAAAAGTCGATTTCAGGGCAAATTAATAAAATCATGAGAGATTTTCTGTGGCATGGAGGCAAAGGAAATCAGAACAAATTCCATTTGGTTAAATGGGAGACAACAAAGAGAACCATGAGAGAAGGTGGCCTTCAAATTCGCGATCTAGACCTCGCCAATACAACTCTGGGATGCAAGATACTATGGAAGCTCCACAATGACCCCAATCACCCTGTCAGCAAAACATTGAGGCATAAATATATACCAAATGCAAAACTCAGAAACCTGCAAAACACAAACAGCAAAAGGAGCACGCTGCTATGGCAACTGTGTATCAAAGGATTGCGATTCTTCTCCCAAAATCTGTATCATATCCCTGGGAATGGTAAGCGTGTCAAGTTGAGAACAGATCACATAATGGGGCAGTCGCCCTTAGCATCAAATGATAGCCTGCAAGAAATCTGCGAGCTTCTTGAAAGAAGAGGAGATAAGACAATATATGATATCTCAAAATGGGACGAATCCGGGTTTTGGATTGATTGGAACTTTAGTAACATACCAGATCATTTATCACAGCAAACAGAAATGCTAAAAGAAGAACTTCGTGAAGCAGCTTCGGTGCACAAGACAGAAAAAGATAAATGGGGTTGGGGACCTACAGGAGTATACTCCTTAGCCAAAGGTTACGAGTTGTTGCAATCACACAGAGATAGATCTCTCCCTGCAAGGTTTTGGATGGAGACATGGGATCCATTGGTGCTGCCCAAGGTTAACTTCTTCTTCTGGATATTAATGCACAAAAATATTTTGACTGGTGAAGACTTATTGAAAAGGAAAATAGCAGGTCCGCATAGATTCTCACTATGCAAAGAGGCCATGGAAACCATGGATCACCTGTTTGTAGACTACTCATTTGTAAACAAAGTTTGGACACTCATACTCCAAGGACTCAAGGCGGCAATCCCCACTAAAATTTTATCAGTGGACTTATTTTTATCATGGAAAGATCGCTATCCTTTGTCCTCCCTCAACTCCTCATGGGCTAGAATTTGGATCACCATTCCCAAATTTGTGTGTTGGAAGCTATGGCTAGCTAGAAATGAGCAGATATACAACAATGTAGTCTGGACACCCAACACGGTAGCAACAAAAGCAAAAGGCCTTCTCCTAGAAACTTGAACTCCCAAAAACTCAAAGATGACTCTTCAGTGTAGCAGGAGGAAAAGAGTTGGCTTGGAACCCTTGCATTTACCCAACGGATCCACAGTATTGGAAAACCCCAACTCAATCCTGAGTGGAGACTAAGAGATAAGGACGAAATATTTTAGAGTTGGTGGAGGCAGCAAGGAATAACTATAGTCTTCTTTGATGGTGCCTCAAAAGGGAACCCTGGGATAGCGGGAGCTGGAGGACTCATATACTCTTATGACGGAACCACCAAAGAAACCTTTTGTTGGGGACTAAGACAGCGATCCAACAACCAAACATAAATCCTGAGCTTGACAAAAGCATGTCAAATAGCTAAAGAAAGAGGAGACTGGGAGCTGCAAGCATTCGACGATTCAGAAATCCTGATCAAAATGATACATTTGAAAGGTCAATTTAATGATGTCGGCTTAAATAAGAATCTGCAAAGGCTGAGATATATCCTACAAGACTTCACTTCCTTTAAATGCTACCATATTCTCAGAGAATCAAATAAAGAAGCGGATTGTTATGCCAATAAAGGATGTCTTTTGAGCCAAGGAGGCCTCAGCATAAACGAGGGAGAACCAGAAAAAAATTGCATTCCATGAAAAAGACATCAGCTTGTAACAAGAAAATGTAAAAGTCCTGCACTGAAGATTGTAAGGCTTCGGCCATTTGGTGCTCTTTATTAATAAAAATCCATACCTGTTTCAGTTCAAAAAAAAAATGGAAAATTATTTCATCTCCTAAATTTAAACCTTAAATTTTCCTAAACCATCCCTTTTACAGTTATTTTACACTTTAAAAAGTAACATAAATATTTAATAGAAATATTGTAAAGAGAAAATCAAATTTTGATTATATTAGTCCATAAAAATCCAATGGAAAAAAAAAATTATGTTGAAAAAAATAGTAAAGAAGATCTCCATCTTTGAAATAAAGTAGTTAAGGTTCACTTCAGAAGGGTCACATAGTTTAAACCAAAAAAACCTAAAAACTAATATATCTGCAAGAAAAAAAATGGCCAGATTTCTCTTAAAAAAGCTGATTACATTACTCTATAAAAGTCCAATGGGAAAAAAAAATAAAATTATGTTAAGAAAAATAGTAAAGAAGATCTCCATCTTTGAAATAAAACATAGCCCACGAAATAAAAAAAATATAGTGAATAAGGTTCACGTCAGAAGGGTCACATAGTTTAAAAAAAAAACTAAAAACTAATAGATCTGCTGAAATGGCTTCTAATCGAGTTCTTTAAATGGATATACAAAATATTTTTTAGAGTGATAATTTAAAAAAAAATTCAATGGCTTTTAACATGGTTCTTTAAATTGATATACAAAATATTTTTTTAGAGTAGCCATTAAAAAAAAATTTCGAGTGGGAAAGTAATTATATAAAACCGTGTAAGGAGTTGGGATGCCAGCAAAATAAATGATGTACATACAAGAGAAAGAGTATAATGAGGAAGATATGAAATTATTTTAACTTTAAAGAAATTTAAAATGGAAATATTAAAATTATTTTATAATTTAACAAATTAAAATTATAAATATTTATATCATAAAATAAATTTATATAATAGAATTAATATGAGTTAATTTAAAGGTTTATTTATTTGAAAATTTCATTAAAAATTAATTAATTATATATATATATATATATATATATATAATATTTTTTTTTTGTAATTTTGGTAGGATTATATTTTCATTATATCTAATATATCATTCCAATGTGGATGGGGAATTGAACCGGTAACTTCATATCAAGGAGTGCCTTAATAGAGCAACCGATCACCGTCTATTAATAGGCGACTTCACATCAAGGAATGCTTTAAGAGAGCACTAGATCGTCCATTATCTTCTATCCAAGACTCTGTGGAAAAAATAAAGTATTCATTTAAATACTCTATACTTATGAATAGAGATTCTATACTTATTTAATATGAAAAAAATATAACACAATAACCAAATAAACATTTAAAATAACATATTTTTAAATATAATATTTAAACCAAATAAAAACTTTTGTAGTGTAAGCCCCAAGGGTTAGCTCAGTTGGTCAAATTGCCTCGCCATTGAGAGGTCACAGGGTCCATTCTCCTCGAAGCCCTTGGGGTCAGGGCTTGCAGTAGGTCGAGGGGCATTAGCCCAAATTTTTCTGTGGACGTAGCGCCACCCATTGACCAGGGTGTCCGTGAACCACTCTCAAAACAAAACAAAAAAACCTTTTGTAGTGTAATGCCTTGATATAAGTTAAATTATATATTTTTACCAACGTCAATTTATTTGAAAAATAATGTACTTTTTAAAAGAAGTTGCATTAGAATGATATTTTTTGAGCTAAGAAAAAAGCTTTAAATTGAAAATCAAATATATCAATAATGATATAGTTCTTAAATCTATATACAATTTTTTTTTGAAGTGACCAATTTTTTTAGAAAAGATCCAAGTGTGGAAATAGTTTTGCCTATCAACAAGTGTACAAAATTGGAGATTTGTGCGGAGTAAAGAATGTGTAGAAGATGAGTCACTATAACATAGAATATGTTTTTAAGAGAATATTTAAGGCAATTTTTAGGTAAATTGGCTTAACTTGAGACAAAAAAGACTTTTGTATTGTCTTAAATATTGTCTTAAAAATTTGTCTCTATAAATAACATATATACACAAGCATTATTGTCTCTGGAGAGACAAGTTCATTTTTGTCTCTCCAAAGACAATAGTTGGGATTAAAGTCATATTGTCTTTATAAAAGCAATATGTCTTTAATCCTAGCTATTGTCTCTCTAGAGACAATAAAAGCATATATTTAATGACAATACAATATCACTTTTGTCTCTTTAGAAACAATATAAAACAATGAATCGAGCAAAATATATCACCATTGAAATAAATCAATATAAAACTTATTTAATTAAAAATAAATTGCAATATCATTGATTAATTCATGTTAAGACATAGTGGAATTGAACCACCAACCTCTCGCTTATAAGGTAGGTGCTCTTCCATCAAACCAACACCCTTTAAATAATTATATGAGGAGTTATGGAAGTCCTTGAAATTGCATATGTAGACATATATTGAGAGACTAGACAAAGGAGCACTTGAATGTTGAAGTTGCTCTTTATTTGCATCCACCTAACACTGGCTTGGTTGTATTCCATACATCCCATTAAACACTTGCATGGTTGAATCTTCACTAACATCACATTGATTCATGTCATTCCTGTTGAAACAAGAAGAAATTAACATCAATTAGGTCATGATAAACTACAAAAATTGCCTATATATAGACACAAATATATCAAACATAATATTTATATACTTGTTAGTAATGTAAGTTGTTAAGTATGACAAAGATTAAACTAGACACAAGGTAAGATTGTTAGTCTCAAATATTTTCTAAACACATAAAATTACAGCCAATAGAGCATCTGACATAACCACTTTTTTGGAAATGATGAATGTTTCACCCCAAATGGGAGGAAGCCCCATTTCCAATAGAGATAATAGGTTACCTAGATCTCTTGTGTAAAAAATTGATGGATCTTGTCCTTTGATGCTTCTTCTTTTATTGTTTTGTTGTATGCATAAAATCTCTTTAGAGTTAATGCATCATGGAAACTACAAGTTGGGGAGGAGAGAGAGAAAGAGAGACCACATGCATGACTAACTTTAAGGAATAGTATGCAGTCACAATCAATATAATACTATTAATTCAATGAGCAATGCCAAGCATTATACAAGACCAAAATTCTTCATGGACGATCCTTTGGATAAGGGAATCTCCTGCAACATCCACAACTGTCATGGTTTTGTCAAGAACTAAAATATTTAATCTCTAGAGCAAGGCATGTGTAAGGCTTAGTAGTTGGTGTTGGCCCATAATGAAGTTATCATCAACCTCCTAAACCTACAAAAAATAACAATGTTGATTCAAATTTAGTCAGGAAAAATTCCCCTTCACAAAACCATGTATCAAAAGTACATGCTACTAGTAGTAGAGGAAGGAAACATCCTAATTCTTTGAAGTCATTTTTCCCTTCACTCCAACCATGCCATCTACTAAGGCTCAATCTGAGTATTAGTTCTCATACATTAGTTTAGTATTTTAAATATGCTAGCAACAATTAATCACAAAGGAAAAATGTAGGTATATTCAAAAACTCAATTGCCACATCATAGATTCGATTGCAGTTTTTTTTTTTAAATTAAAATAATGTTTACTCAGTGATGATCCCCATTATTATAATAAGAATTTTGCAACTCCTAAGGTTACCAAAATTTAATTATCAACTCGGGGTTCATATAAGCTTAACAGGTGGCAGTGTTATATGCACAATAGGCTGAGCTCTACTCAAGTCGCTTTGAGGAAATATAACAAATCAAGGTATACAAAGACCACTCTATCAACTGAATATAGATTTGCAAGAAAAATAGATTGCATAAAATGAAAATTCTAACCTAGCATGAAAGGAATTGTTATTAACCTATTTGTAGAAATGGAAATGCTACTATACTTTGCAAGAATGTAAAGGCTAGCCTACTTGCACAAATGTAAATTCTAACCTATTTGCACAAATGTAAATTCTAACCTACTTGCACAAATGTAAATGCTAACCTACTTGCATAAACGTAAAGGCTACTCTACTTGCATAATGTAGACAATAATCTATTTGCATAATGTAAATGTTGCATCTAAGGGAAACCTAGTTTATGCATAAGAAATAACAATGCTTGAAATGGAAACCCTAGTGTAAGAAGCATAAAACAAAGAAAGTAAACCTAATCTAGCTTTCATAAAGTAAAGAGAATGAAATCAACATTCAATCTTTGCATTCAAGAGAGATTACATCCTAGTAATAGAGTGCATTAAGTTCTTCATAAAGTAATCATGTAAATCATCATTGTGACATTCAATTCATGAACATGTTTACTAGCCCTAATTGTAGAAATTAATTATAGTGGTGGAAAGGAAAGTCCTAAGTGGTCTCTAGTATTCCTCAATCATGGTTTCAGAGCATAAGGGGAATTATTAAGGGATAGGAGGCAAAAAATAAATCTTTATGGACAATTTTGGTCAAGTTTGGAGAACTTCTACACATTGCTACAAGATGTTACAAGATTTCCCTGTTTTGCTATAGGATTGAATCTGTGAGAATTATGAGGCCTAAAATGATGATTTGAAGGTGAGGAAGGGTAGTGGAAGGCAGAAAAATGTTTTATGAGGTCCATAAAAAGTTTAGTACCCCTTAAGATCTTATCTTTCACAAGGATAAATGCACATGGCGACCTTCAAAAAACTGGAAATGAACTCTTGGTGAACATTTCTTTGAAGGAGTTGTTGAGGGAGGAAGAAAGGAGCTGGTGGTATGGTGAGGAGTTTAAGTGATAATGCTATAACATACAATCCAACAATAGGATCTTCACATTGTACGTTTTAACCCTATACAAAATTACTTGCAAACAAATTTTGAAAAAATAGAAAATATACAATGGAGAGAAACACAAAACAAATACACAGAGATTTTCCCTTGGACCCCAAAACTGAGACTACAAGATTGATTTTTCATTATATTCCTTTCAATGTTACAATACATATATATACATGCCGAAGCATTGATAAAATCCAATCCATTAACCTTGGATTAGAACATAACCGCAGTTCCCATGACCGAATCTACAAAATACCATGGGAGGAAAACCATCATGCCCAAAACCATGTGTGAAACCCATTCACAAAACCATAGGTAGGTCCGGCCAGCTAATATAGGGTCCAATTTTTTGTTTTTCCTAGGACGCTACCCCAGTCCCCTTATAGGGGGGCTATCGCCCCCCTGAAATCCCCCTGTGACCCCCCTACGTGTGCGACTAGTCATGGAAAGAATATACCACACACCCAACACTCTCCCACTTGTTGTTTTATTTTCCACACATGAAATCTTAGTCATTGGTCTAGCCCTAAAACTCCCATTATTTCTCTACACCAAGAAAACTTCTCAGTGCTCACAGACTTCGTCAGTGCATTTGCAACATTCTTTACAGTGTCTACCTTTACCAGCAACACCCTTTTGTCCTCAACCATATCCCTCACAAAGTGATATTGAACATCAATGTGCTTTGTCTTTGAATGATAAACATGGTTCTTTGCCAATAAAATTTCACTTTGGCTATCAAAATGTATCCTTATAGCTCACTTTACCAACCCCACTCTTTAACATAATCTCTGCAACCAAACGACTTCCTTGCTTGCATGAGTGGCTACCCTGAACTCTACCTCCGTAGTTGAAAGTGCCACTACATATTGTCTCTTTCTCACCTAACTGACTGCACCTCCAAATAGGTTAAACACATACCCACTTGTAGATCTTATCTAATCTAGTCTTCATCCCAATATGCATCAACAAAGCCACGAATGTCCAGAACACTATCCAATCCTGGTCTTCCTTGGTAGCGTAGACCATAATCACTAGTGGCACGCAAATACCTAAAAACCCGTTTCATTGCTGTCCAATGCTCCTTCCCTGGTTTTGACATAAACCTGCTCAATACTCCCATTGCATGTGCAATGTCTGCTCTCGTACATACCATTTCATACATAAGGCTACTGACTGCACTTGCATATGGAACAAGAGACATGTCCTCTTCCTCTTCTTGTGTCTTGGGACACTGTTCATCATATAACTTTAGACCTACAGGAATAGGAACCTTCACCGGTTTACTATCCTGCATATTAAACCTATGTGGTATTTTCCCGACATACTTCCTCTAGTTTAACCAGATCTTCCTTTTTTCTTGGTCTAATTTAATTTACATGCCCAAAATATAGTTTGTGGCACCAAGATCCTTCATGTCGAATTTGGAGGACAATTGGGTCTTCAAATTCTCGATAATTTCTTTGTCATTTCCAATCAAAAACATATCATCCACATACAAGACCAGATAAATAACATGGTCACCAATTAATTTAAAACACACATTAGTGATCCACTTTGCTTCTGGTGAGGCCAAGTCCCTGTTTAAATGTATCAAATTTATGATACCACATCTTTGGTGACTTTTTTAACCCATACAAAGACTTTTTTTAACCTGCATATCGGTTCCTTCTTTCCCTTCACCACAAAGCCTTCAGGTTGTTTCATGTAGATCTATTTTTCCAGATCCTCGTGAATAAATTTTGTCTTCACATCCATTTGTTCTATGTTGTGTATATGTTGTGTAGTGCTATTGTTGTGTATATGTTGTATATTCAATGACTGTACCTATGGTGATGTGTTAATGTTGTATATGTAGTATTGTGTACATACAATATTATGTACATGTTGTATATGCAGTGTTGTATCATATGGTGTTGTGCGCGTGTTGGATATGCGGTACTGTGTACATATGGTGCTGTGTGCATGTTGGATATGCGATGTTGTGTATATATGGTGTCATGTACATGTTGTCTATGTAGTGCTATGTACATGTAGTGTTGTGTGCATGTTGTACATGTCGTGTTGTGCGCGTGATTGTACATGTGGTGTTGTGTATATGTTGTACATAAGGTTATGTGTGTAGACGGTGTTGTGTATATTTTGTGCATGCAGTGTTGTGTATATGTGGTGCATTGTACATGTCATGCATGTGGTTATATGTACATGAGGTGTTGTGCAGGTGATGCTATGTACATGAGGTGTTGTGTACACATTTTGCAGGGGGTGTTGTGTACATGAGGTGTTGTGTACACGTTGTGCAAGTGGTGTTGTGTACATGTGGTATTTTGAACATGTCATACACGTTTTGTTGCACACATATGGTATTGTGTTATGTGTATTGTGTAATTATTGTATCGTGACATGTGTATTCGTTGTGTTGTACTATATGTTAGTATGTGTGTTATATGGTACACCAGGTGTAGGTGTATGTATTGTGCAGTGTTGCATGTCATATGTGGGTGTATGTCTTGTAACATATACTATGTATGTGTATGTGATTGAAGAGAAGAGATGGCAATGGGTGCTTGTCGGGTGTGGAAACTGATCCGGTGTGTGAACAGAAAGGAAAAAGGACAAAGGTAGAAACAAAGGACTGATTGAAGGATAAGTATCAGTATTTAATTTCATTTTTATTATGCATGTGATCTATGATTCTAATTTATGATGGTTAGATGTGATCTATGATTCTAGCTTATGATGCTCATATTCGATTCATGATTTTGATATATGATCATTGTGTTTTGAGCTAACCAGATGTGATATGTTTATACATGATGATTTGGTCAAGAGTTGGTTTGGCTTGTTGTGACAAGGAAATGAAAATAAGTGCAAGTGTACCTTATTGATGGGCCACCAATGAGGTATGATTTGAATTTATTTCAATTTATTTTGAGTCTAATGGAAATTATGTGCTTGGTACATGAAAGCATGGAAATGTCTGGACTAGGTTGTTGAGATTGATTGCAAGAATTAGCAATGTCAGTGAAAGGAATCGGAACAGGCAACAATATGTTGGTAAAGCACTTCAGGAGTAGGGATATTATGGTACACTAGTACCCAATAATGTCCATTGATTTCCATGAGCATTCTATGATCGGTATGATGGTTTTGAAGCTGGGATATGCCTTATTTTTTGGACCTTCTGATGCAAGGAAATATTGCCAAGGGATGGATCACTTGAGAGAAGGGATGTGTTGGGAAAACCATTGAGGAAGGGGGGGGGGGGGGGGGGTGAATCCGTATTTTCAAACCATTAAAATTTTCATTTTCATATCCTGATTTATGTACATGACTTTTTGAAGAGAACTCGTGTGTGTACATGATTGTTATTCATACAACTAGTGTATATCTAGTAAAACATATTTTTCAGTTAATTTATCTTCTGCTTATCTCAATCCAGTGCATCAGTACTTCATTAAACATTATATAAACAATAACCATGTGTAGTAAGAAAAAAATAAATCATCACACATAAGAGACACACATGGACACCAAAATTTAAGGCGGAAATTCAATGTGGGAAAAAACCACCATTGTTGTTGTCTCTGTCTTCTTTTTAATATAAAGAAAAAATTCTTACAATCTTGTACTGGCACAGACTCATACCAGCACACAGGAACCTACCTGAATAAGGCCACAACCTTCACTCATTCTCTAACTCCTGCTAGAAGGGAGCTCCAACCCCTTGATCTCATTTACCGACACCCACCGGAAGGGAGCTCCAACCCCCTGATCTTATTTACCAGCTACAAGTGGAAAGAAGCTTCAACTCCCTCACTGAAGGCTCCAACCCTCAACACCTCCATGGACCATGTTTCATAAATTTTCATGCTGGATTCACCTACTATAAAACATCAAAACTTGTAGGCCACATTTAATCAAATTTTCAGACTAGACCCACTACAAACATTTAAGCCCAAAAAAAAATATCAAAACTAAAACTGATCTCTGCAACAAGTCACTCAATCATCACCTAAAACAACCAATCTATGACCTAACTGAATCATCCATCAACTAAAATCCAATCACTGAATCAACCGAATCAACGAATCAACTGAAACCTTAAATCGATCAACTTAAACAACTAGAAAAGTATGATCACTATAACGAGAATACCAATCAACATAGTGCTCACCACAAAACCATATTATGTTACTGCAAACCCTGATCAAGCATATATAAAAATATATATGCTACTTTACAATAGAAAACCCGCGTGTGTACACACTTTCCATTAGGCATACACTCATATAGATCTTGAACCATTGAATCCTAAAAGAGAAACACTTTCATCATGAACTAAACACTGTATCATATAGAACCACTACATCATTCTAAAATAATCACAGAACCTTCACTGAACTTCAATCACAAACAACAAGTATCTTCATCATTATTCAATCAGTCAATTCATAATCAAAACATCACTCTTTAAGCCCAAATGATCAAGAAGACTTCATTGAGAGAGAACAAAAATACAACAAGACTAATTAAAATGATTAAACATCATTTTCATCAAAACCCTAGTTTCTGTACACGATTTCCTCGAAACAACCCTGCATGCATATGTGCTTTTCAAGAAACAAATCTGCGTATAGATTAGAATATATACGTGACTTACCAGTATAAAACCCGCGTGTATACATGCATTTCAAGTTATAAAACAGGCTTAAATATATGCAATTACTGGCTCAAACCTTCACTGCATCACATAACTTCAAACATACCCAAATCTTGACATACACAGAAAAATCACGCATCAAGACATTATCATCACTTGTCAAATCAACTCATAATCAATATTTTCATCTCAGATCTATTGGATTTGATCCATCATCAAAATTCCCAAGTGCATACTTAGTTTTAGATCATGAAAAACATCAACAACCCATTACATGCATATTTGCTTCAGATCTAACTCTTCATAAAATAATCATCACTTGCATGTTGAGAAATGGCAACAAGAAATTCCAGTTTAAATTTTTCCTTGAATTTAAACTGTGAATTAAAATCGAATTCTATTATCATAACAATTTTTAAATAGTTAATTAAGTTTAATTAACTTAATTATCTTAGGAATTTCGCGTTGGAAGTCTTTCTGTAGTCACGTATTGTTCTCCCTAAATTTTAGGGGTCCAATATGAGTTTATATTGAGTTGTAAATTAGATAACTCAGTTTACTGAGTAATGTTCAGTTAAATTAGTTCCAAATTGTTTGTGGAACTAATAGAGATTTAACAGTCAATTGATTCACTAGTGCATCCACAAGTGTCATTCTAGTTAACTGAAGATTCCCTCATTAGAAACTCATGCATGTTGATTCTGAGAAAGACTCAGTTGAAATTAGAGCGCAGGGACAGTGTACTATCAGTTGTGTGATTTACTGAGTTGTAAATATCATGCACGCAATCAGAGAAGAACCTATGTTTGGATTGTGCAATTTTGGAAGCATGAATTCCCTTTAAATATAGGCTATTCATCCTAGGAATTACAAAAGAGATTAGGGGCTTCGAGAGTGGTTGAATAGGCTAAGGATTTGGCTTGAGCTATCTTGTGAGTTGAGAGAGTTGAGCATACTTGTGTGGAATTATTCTAGTGAGAACAAGCTTTAAATCTTCACTCATATTTTTAATATATGCAATACATAAAGCGGGGTTTTGAGCAGTGACTTTCCCTAGATACATCTTGTGTTATGTGCCATTGATTTATCTTCTTTTTGTTCATATTGTTTTCATCGATCTATTGGCTTCCGCTGGTTGAAAGTAGAAGTAGATTCTTGTTGAGTGATTTAGTACATTGCATGAGCTTGTGAATCTACAGGATTTTCTACATGGTATCAGAGTTGAGAACAATATACTAGAGGGGATTTCAAAGTTTTAAGTTTTTGTTTTATAGGTGAAATTTGAATTTGCAATACATACTTTAGGATCGAGAGATGGCATTCTACAGTTTGTGGATCGAGTATGCCTCGAAAGGTAGCTCAAATTTTATAGCATGGAGGGAAAAAATGGAGGTTGTGCTAGAGCATAATGGCTTGAAGGAATTCATTGATCAATAAATTCCTAAGCCATCAGCATTGGATGCCAAAAATTTTGCCGAATGGAAGAAGTGTGTGGCAAAGGCGAGGCAGATAATCCTTGAGGCAGTTTGAGACTACATTATCTCAAGTCTCCATGGCAAGTAAAATCCGTATGGTATGTGGAAAAAATTGATGGAATTTTATCAAAACGACAATGACCAAAGGAAATTGGTATTGAAGGACAAACTTCGAAAAATCAAAATGGAGAAAGGTGAGTCGATTCCAAAATACTTGACCAAATTCACCTAGTGTCTTGATGAACTTTGAACTGTTGGAATCACAATTTTCGAGGATGATATGGTGAGTCTTGCTCTTCTAGGACTCCCAAAGAGTTGGCATAGTTATCAAGACTCTATCAATGGTTGGGAGAAGTTGTCGGATTGGGAATGACTATGGTCGGATTTGATGCAGGAGGAGATCAGGAGGAACACCAGGGATGGCTCTTCATCAAACACTGATGATGAAGAGAACTGTGCCTTAGTGATTAAGGCGAAGAAGGGGAAAGGGAAACATTACCATTCAAAATTTGATTCTTATCATGGAGGTAAGAATAAAGACATGATGAAAGTTAAATTCTTTCATTATCATGAGTTGGGCCATTTTGTTACAAATTTTCCACTCAAGAAGTCCAAGAAGAAGTCATGAGGAGGAGCGGTGGATGAGGCTTTGTCCTCTCAATTCGAAATGGAGTTTTTCCTCATTGTATGCATTGTGTCATAAATGATGGGAAGTGTATGGTACTTAGACAGTGGAGCTTCATTCCACATGGCTGGCGACAAAGAGTTATTCAGTGACCTGGAGGAGAAATATCTCCAGATTCATATCGAGATGGGTGATGATGGGAAGTATAAAGTTACGATATTGGGCATGATTACTTTTTAGAGGGAGCATGGGGCTCCACTCACCTTGAATAATGTTATGGATTTTCCTGGGCTAAAGAAGAACTCAGTATCTGTTGCCATGCTTGAGGATAGAGGCTATGATGTGATATTCTCGAAAGAAAAGGTGTTACTTCGACACATAGCCATGGGTCAAGTAAAGAAGATATGGATTTGGGTGAAGAATCTCTATAAGTTGGAGGCAGAGGAGTGTTTTTCTCTAAGCACAAAATCATAAACAGTGCAGAGCCGAGGCATTGGTGAGTTGTGGCACAGGGGATTGGGCCACTTGCATCATGGGGCTTTAAAGATATTGTAGTAGATATCTAATGGTCTTCCCAATGGTATGCTTGAGAAAGTTGATACATGCAAGGGGTGTACTTTGGGAAAATACACCAAGTCTTCCTTTCATGACATATAAATTCAAGCAAAGGCTATTCTAGAATGAGTCCATTCAGATGTGTGTGGACCATTCTTGATAGCATCCTGTTGATGGTGTTGGACCCACCAACATTCAGGGGATCACCCCGATATGAAGTCCCAACTAGACCTCAAACCACTTGGTCTGGGAGTCCCATCCGATACAATCGCTCGGTTGCCATTATCTTAAAGATTTGCCTCAACTCTTGCTTGTCAGCACATGAGGGTGGTCTGATTTGTCTTACGAGAAGTGAGGTTTGCATGCCTGGTGTTTGTAAATGTCTCTTGTGTCAATGGTTCTTTCACCAGAGAGGGAGAGGGTGGGAGTGAGTCCCAAGTCGGTTGGGAGTAGTCCCAACTTTGCTAGGAACACACAACAAAACAGGACGTTCATAGCTTCCGGGGGAGTAGTCTACACGGGCGAGACAACGTTAACAAGATATACAACACATTTTCATTAACATATATGTATTACAACAAGTGAATTAGTTCAATTGTTAAACACAGGTTAAAGCAACACGCATTACAGGTGTTAAATATTTATCTTACAATAGTTACAATACATGTGAGAAAACGTGAAGGCCTATGAGCAGGCTTCTGAATTAAGTGAAAGTTCCAAGACACATCGTTACACCATACATCACTAACCCCACTTGCGGGGCATTGGAGCCACTACTTACTCCTCAAAGAAAATATTACTAACTCTCAAGGCTATGTGGGAGGAGTTGAGGTCAAAAGTACTTTGCATGTACAAATGAGGGGGTATTTATAGCCAAGGGTGAAACTGACCCTTGTGGTTGCTTTTCTACCCTCATGACTGTTTGACTTCCATGACTTTTCGACTTTACATGACTCTTCATACAACAAGTGGCTCTCTTGGACTTCCACGTTACATTACATTGATTGACCGTATGGCCCACAACAGAGATGTGGATGACATGACTCATGAGATGACTCGACATGACAGTGCTGGTACATTCATTCTGTTGCTGGTGTGTATGTCAAGTTGCAACACTGCTAGGTGATGGATTTCATCATGGTGTGTCACAACTTCACCTCTGTATGGCAAAGTGTGTGGAGTTTTTGATGGTCGTTGGTTCGCTTGATATTGCATTCACACATTTCTCCTTGCTTGTATGTTGGTAAGCTTGACAGGTTCGTCCATTCGTGAAAGGTGCATGTTCGTTCGTTCATCCATCCGTGAACACATCTTGCATGCTTTATCGTCCATCCGTTCGCAAACACATCTTTTCATGATCATCCGTTCATGAGCATATCTCTTTTCATGCCTCGTCTGTTCGTCTATTGGTGAACTTGTCCTTCTACATGTGCTCCCTTCGCTCATCCCACCTTTCGTCGCACCATGTTTGTTTCTGTACTTGTATGTGCAGTCACTCATGATGAGATGACATCAAATCTGAAAACTTCCTAGTATACCATGATGCATGATCATTTTTGATGTAGGTGACCAGGAGAGGTGACAAGGTTGCGAGGCGGGATGGAGGCTCCGAACAGTGCTGATGAAAAATGTGCAGGAGTCACTGGGTGATGAAGATGGGAAATCTGGATCGATAGTGACTATCCGCAGGATCTGGCTCAACTAGAGGAAAAAACTGTGCAGTTTTTGGGACGAACAGTTTGGGTTGCGGAAAGGCTGGGTAGGCAAAATCTGCGCAATTTAAGGAACGAGCGGACATCGGGAGCTTGGCAGAAAAACTGTGCAATTATTGAGGGGAACTGGCAGCAAAAACTGCACAATTATTGAGAGGAACTGGCAATCAGTTGTCAGGATCTTGGCAGCAAAAACTGTACAATTCCTGGAGGGAACTGGTAGTCAGCTGTTGGAGCTTGGCAGCAAAAACTGCGCAATTTTTGAGGGGAATTGTCAGTCAGCTGTTGGGAGTTGCTATTGGGAAAAAATGCACTGATACCAGGAGGCTGGCCTACTAGTCACCTCTGCACAATTTCTGAGATGAGCGGATTGCTGGGCAGCAGAGGACTTGCTCATGGGAACTGCGCAATTTTCTGGGTGAGCAGCTGGTCCACTGTTGGGAAGGTTGGCTGGAAACACTGCGAAATTTTCTGGGGGAGATAGGAATGAGCACTTGGGGTTTTTCCAGGCTATCTGCACAATTTTCTCATTCAGCAGAGCGGGCAATGTCTATAGCCTCTGTGTAATTTTGAGGGGAGTTAGTCCCGGGGTGGCTGCTGGGTCAAACTCTTCGATTGACCAACATGAAGGTTGATTGGTTTTCTTATGGACAACGCAACTTGAAATGGCTTTCTTGGTGCTTCTGCGCTGTTCTGGGTGATAATCAATCGAGTCGATGGCGGGGTGATGGTCTGGCTGTTAGAGGGGAATCCAGTCATTAGAACTTCAACAAAGTGACTTAGTGTGTGAACGAGTGAAAGATGCATACATGATCTTACAAACACACACTTACATGCCTTGACGATGAGATGACTCAAACCATCCAGACACACATTCTCAACATGACTGACCGACGGTGTAAGTGAAAAACACGACCCATTGATTGATCGTTGGTCGACTGTGATGATGCTTGCGCGATAGTGTATGTGACTCTGTGTGTGAGTGTGACAGATGTTTACATAGCAAACACAACAAGTACACACGAAGCGAAGACGTTGAGTATGACCAGAATATGGTCACAAGCATGACATTGACATCAACATGCAAAAGCTTAAGTGAAATGATCAAGCAAGGTGGGTGTGAAGACTTACACGAGATCACGGAGTGAACCTGAGTGTGTGCAGTCATCAAATGAAACTATCAAGGGAGGATTTGAAATTGGGTGCAAGCCAAAATTTTGGAGGGTGGTTGTAGCTGCTACAACATTTGGCAACACACTGGTGGAACTCCATCTTCTCTGTTTTGGTTCATTGATAGCATAGGGCCTTGGTATTTTGGTGAGTTTTGAATCGCTATGTGGGTTAATCCAGCTTTCCTACTTACCCCATGGAAATACATGGTTCACTTTTTCCAACTCAGTCAAACACAATCAAAAGTTCAGCTTGATCAGAGTGTTTCAAATTCTAGAAGGGTAGTTTAGCTAGCGAGTTGAAGATTTTTGATTATAAGTTTTCATCTCTGGTGTTTCTCTGCTGCCAACAGGCCTGGCCAGTACCTCGATGGATTCACCTAGGAACACACACATTTTTCCACTGCCAGCGAGCCCGGTCAGTACCCCGGCGGAGTTGCATGCTTCACCTATTTGCGCAAGAAGCCTTTCTCTTCATTCGCCTTTGTATCTTTCAAGAGGACTGTGCATAGGTACTTATTTATTTTTGGGGCAGAAGAGGGATCTTGACTTATTGAGAGCAGAAGAGGTTGTTCCTTCAGAGAAGCATGTAAGACCTCTGACATAGGTTTTATCGTTTATATTTTCCCCTTCTCCACTTCTACTAGTTGGATGAGCTTGAACACACAGAGCAGAAGGTTGAGTATAGGCATTGGGCTTCCCAGTGTGGACACAGGTTCATGGGTGGACCAAAACTTACCTTGAAGATGGCTCATATTTTCTATCAAGACTTCATCGGCCAAAGGTTATAACCAAGTGCAAATAAGATAGACACAAGACTGGCCAAGTTCTACAGTGTGACAAGTCTCTTCAAATCTCAACCACATACTCCATTCAAAGGCCAGAATTTAGTAGTTGGTAGCACTTATTTCCAGAAAAAAAATGCTAAGGTATCAAGCAAACAAAACAAATGTGAACAAAAAATAGTAAGTAGAACAAACTAAATAAAAACAAAGGTAGTAAGCAAGGAAAACAAAATGAAAATAACAAGCATCAAATAGACTATGTACATGGCACAGGGTGCAGCCCGAACTACTGAAAGTGATGCTCGAGATCTAGGTTGTTGACAGGAAGGTTGTCAACCCTCCCTTTAAGTGATTGCAGAAGGTATGTGTGTTGGCCAAACATCTCATGGACCGGTATAAGATTATCGTGTTCCACTATCAGAACTTGGTGGTATCCCGAAAGATCTTTAGGTGAAAACAACACTACTTCTTCAGAGGTTGCATACAATATAGGCTTTGATGATGCACGAGGTAGTTGTTTTTATTTCGGGAATGGTTCATGTTTCTGAAATCAATGCACAAGAGGATTTCCCTAGATTTCTTACGTACAAAACTTAAATTAGAAACCCATGTATGGTGACGAACTTTGTAAGTAATCCAAGCATCCAACAAATTAGTCAATTCTTTCTGTTTAAGAGGTTCAAGCAACATATGTGTTTTACCTAGATTTTGCTACAATGGCTTGGATCCTTCTTTTCTTGGAATCCTATGTTGGATCATTCGCACATCATGTGTACTCGGTTCATCATATACCCACACGGACACATCTCAGTATTGTTTGATAAAGTAGACAAAGGATTGTCGTTGCTGCGGAGTGTAGTTTGCACCGAGACTGACTATCTTCGGATCATGATTGGTTCCCAAGTTGCTCTATTCATTTGTAGTGGTGGACCTGTGGGTTCTGCTGTTTTTGGGCCCTTGAAAATGGTTTTGCAAGTCATAGATTTTGTTGAGGGAAGCCACACCCTTAGGGATGAGGTTTCCTTTCTTGCCATCAGCTACAATTTTCAAGGGCTACTCGTGCTCATCTTCATCAGCTGTTGTGTCCTTGAAAACATCAACGTTGTTCATGGAGTGCAGTATCTGTTGACCATCACCAAAAACGCGTAGCTCAGTTATGTTATCAGAGACAGAAGGCTTATACAAAACTTCAACAATACATCTATCCCTAAGTAGTGACATACTAGCAGCTGCGTTTGCCAAGGCATTGGTAGCTGCAATACGCGTTCTTGGCACAACAATGATATTAAATGCTTGGAAGTTAGAGATTAGTCACCATACCTCTAGCTAGTAACTTTTGAGACGAGGTGACAAACAATGAATGGTGTTACGTACTTGTCATACTATTGTTTCCGAATCACCTACCACTTTGAGTGCGACCATGTTGAGGCTAATGGATTTTTGTAAGCCCAACACGAGTGCTTCATACTCAACAACATTGTTTGTGCACTCAAACTCCAAGAGGCTTGAAATCATGTGTTTTCTGTTATTAGGATCAATAAAGATGCACCCGATCCCTGAGCCATCATGTGTCTTTGACTCGTCAAAATACATGGTCCACAACTCGTCTGTACATGGACCGTTTCACGTACTTGTACTATTGCTACTGATACTACTAATAATTTTACAATGTGTTATACATGTTTCATTTCCATCAGTTGGGTAGGGAAGGAGGCCCAACTGTGTGTTTGGAGGAGTTGGAGTTGGTCGTGCAGGATAACATCCCAACATTTTTTCCAGAAGGTAGTTGCTAAACATGAGTTCTGTGAAGGCTAATGGTTCATTCTCGCCGTTAAGGGGAGTGGCATTGTGCTTCATATACCTCTTGGATAACACCTATATTTGGTTGCATTTTCCCTTGTACTGAAGCCACATGTGCGATGATTCTGTAGCAAAATATATGTCTAGCTTGCTGGACCAGTATCTTCTGAGTAGTAAACCGTATGCTTCCAGTATGTCCACAACAACTATGTCGATGCATTGGTGGACTCATTTGTCATGAGATAGTTAGATGATCACATCTCTGATTTCACGAACGACTGGTACTGATGTTTGATCAAGTTGGATGATTCGTGCGGATGTGTCACTCCATTATGCATTGATCCTTTTAGCAATGGAGAGTGGCATGACGTTGGCTGCCGCACTAGGATCAACCAAGCTATTATAGACATTGTAGCTAAAAATTTCAAATAATAACAAGAATGGAGGGAAACCTGAATTTTCTTCTTCTATTCGGAGTGTGTTAATCATAGTGGAAAGTGATTCGGGAGGCATGCTTTCTCCCTTGCTGGTAGAGGCTGCACTGTTCGTTGTTGTCTGTCCCAATGCATGCAACAGGATGTCTCGCTGACTCTAGATCTTAGCTAACTCGAACAAATTGATGTTCACTCAATTTTTCTTAATGTCATCTACGATGTTGTAGTCGCGAGGTGGAAGACTCACTGAGGTGTCCGGGGTAGGACTGATGTTCATGTTGTCCAGTGGGGTGTTTTGTAGTTTGTTGCTCATGGACGTACTATTGTCGTCACTGTCTTCCCCGATTTGTTTTGTGCTTTTTTCTTTGGGGCGACCGGTGGATCAACCTTCCTCATCAGCAGTCTCATCTTCTCTTACGCTTCCCCAAGTGTAATGGGAGCCACTTTGCTCCTAATATTGTAACAATCATTTTTCTTTAGGGGATGCTTCTCGGTGTTCGGCTTTGGAATTGCTTGCAAGCACTGATATGCGTTCACCACATGCCCAGAACTTGATGCTTCATCAGGTGCATCACCTTCATCATTATCTTTGTTATTTGGCTCCTCCTACATGTTGTTTTTTGCATCGATTGTATGGATGCATACCAAGTTTGCGACTAGCTTCCAGTACGAACAAAGGTTCTCGGGGTGATGTTCTTCGTGGAACTAATAGAACTGGGGATATGCACACTATTCGACATTGAACACACAACTCTGCGCAATTTTTTGAGCGAACAGTTGCTGCCTGATGAGTTTCTTCCCGGTCTCTGTCTAGGCGGATGACTGCTTGCAGATGTGTCTATTTTCCTTTGTTTAAGCTCAAACACTTATGTTGTCATGTTCTTGACGAGACGAGTGAGAGTTTCAATGTCATTTTCTTCTTTGTCTCTACCTTTTCTCGCCATCGCTTGGGACTTCCTGCTCGCATGTTTGGAGTCCTTTGCTGATTCATCAACCTTGATGACTCCAATCGCGCGCAGGTCTTTCTCTATAGAAATAGCCTCTTCGCAGTTTTCCAAAAGTGTTGGTTTCGCAGCTCGCTTGACGAACATCACAATGCTGGTTGGCAGTGCGGACGTGTAGTAATCAACAGTGATGGAGTCATGCGGTTTGGTTTCCACTGCAAACTTGTTCAATATGCTTGTAAAACTCTAATTGAATTCTTTTAATTTTTATTTCCCCTCCATCTTCAGGCTTCCCAATTATTTGAGTAACATAGCTGGGATCTTTTCGTTAGCAAAATTTTCAAGGAACATGCATTTGAATGCACCCCAGTTCTGTATGGAGTTTGGTGGAAGGCTTTGATACCATGCAGCTGCACGACCTTCCAAGGTACATGGAAAGAATCTACATGCTATGCCGTCATGCCATACCTCAAGCGTCTGCAGCTGTAGGTAGAATTTGTCCAAATGGTCTTTTGCCTTCACCGTACTATCAAGGTTGAACTTGATGTTCATTCTCTCCACTCGCTTAGGCATCTTGTGCAGAAAATTTGGCAGATCCAATGGTCCCAGAGTCATCCATTCTAGATTTAGGTCAGCCATCTCTTCTTCTTCTTCATCCTCCTCCTCTCTTTCAGAATCTAACGGTTCTGGCTCTGAGTCTGTTGGTTCGTCTCCACCTCTGCCTCCTTTGTTGCCTTCCCCTCCACCTCCTCTACCGGAGTCTGATCCCAATATCACAAGGGTGTCTCATTTGCCTGGTTGGAAGACCAGAGGTTACTCTCCATCTTCAATAGCTTTTTCCAGACCTTTAAGTGTGGCAAGGACTGCTTCTTCCACTGATGATACAAAAACCCTTGTAGGAGTGGCTTTTGGCTTCCTTAATGGGTATGGAAGATGTTGTATTCCTGGGATCAGTCTGACTACTTTTTTGAACTGGCGGGTGATTGGATGGTCAGAGAGAAGGTGATGATACATAATATCGTGTTCAGTCCTGGGAGATGAGCAGTAACCAACTGTATAGTCACGCGTAGGTGAGAGGGAGTGTGAGTTACGCCCCTGGACCAGATGGTTGATGAATGAGTGTGAGAGGACGTTAAGCCATATACAACAGGCTTCCCTCCTTCTAGCACTAGAAATGTTGATGGTGCTAGACCCGCCAACATTTAGGGGATCACCACGGTATGGAGTCCCAACTAGACCTCACACCATTTGGTGTGGGATTCCCATCGGTACGATGGTCCGGTTGCCATTATCTTAAAGATTTGCCTCAACTCTTTCTTATCAGCACAGGAGAGTGGTCTGATTTGTCTTGCGAGAAGTGAGGTTCGCGTGCCTAGTGATTGTAATTGTCTCTTGTGTCAATGGTTCTTTAATCATAGAGGGATAGGGTGGGAGTGAGTCCCAAGTCAGTTGGGAGTAGTCCCAACTCTGCTATGAACACACAATACAACAGGGAGTGCACAACGTTCGGTGGAGCAGTCCACACGGATGCGGTAGTCACAACACATAAGGGAAGATAACATGTATAAAACTTAGTGGATTAGTCCATGTGAGTACAACGGTTGTTATAAAAAGTTTTATGTGAAAGGTTTGTTTGATGTCTCAGAGAGTAGTCTACATGGGCAAGACAACGTTAATAACATATACAACACATTTTCATTAACAGATATGTACTACAACAAGTGAATTATTTCAAGTGTTAAACATAGGTTAAAGCAACATGCATTACAAGTATTAAAGATTAGTCTTACAACAGTTACAATACATGTGTGAAAATGAGCTGGCCTGTGAGCAAACTTCTGAATTAAGCGAAAGTTCCAAGACACATTGTTACACCATACATCACTAACCCCACGTGCGGGGCATTGGAGCCACTACCTACTCCTCAAAGAAAAGATTACAGACTCTCAAGGCTGTTTGGGAGGAGCTGAGGTGAAAATTCCTTTGCATGTACAAATGAGGGGGTGTTTATAGCCAAGGGTGAAACTGACCGTTATGGTTGTTCAACTACCCTCATGACTGTTTGACTTCCATGAATTTTCGACTTTACATGACTCTTCATACAACAAGTGGGTCTCTTTGACTTCCACATTACATTACATTGATTGATCGTATGGCCCACAATAGAGATGTGGATGACATGACTCGACATGACAGTACTAGTATTTTCATGCTGTTGTCGGTGTGCATGTCGAGCTGCAGTGCTACTGGGTGACGGATGTCCTCATGGTGTGACAGCTTCACCTCCGCATGAAAAGGTTCATGGAGTATTTGATGGTTGTTGGTTCGCTTGATGTTTCATTCACACATTGCTCCTTGCTTGTATGTTGGTAAGCTTGATAGGTTCGTCTGTTCGCGAAAGGTGCATGTTCATCTGTCCATATGTGGGTGATGAAGATGGGAAATCTAGATCGACAGTGACTATTCGCAGGGTCTGGCTCAGCTGGAGAACAAAACTGCGCATTTTTTGGGAGGAACATTCTAGGCTACGGAGAGGCTGGGCAGGAAAAATCTACGCAATTTCCGGAATGAGCAGGCACCAGGAGCTTGGCAGCAAAATTGTGCAATTCCTGAGGGGAACTGGCAGTCAGCTATTGGGTCACTGGCATAAAAAATTGTACAATTCTTGAGAGGAACTAGCAGTCAGCTTTTGGGATCTTGGAAGAAAAAACTACGCCATTCCTGGAGGGAACTGGCAGTCAGCTCCTGGAGCTTGGTAGCAAAAACTACGCAATTTCTGAGGGGAATTGTTAGTCGGCTACCAAGAGTTGTTGGCAGGAAAAACTATGCTGATGTTGGGAGGCTAGCCTACTGGTCACCTCTGCGCAGTTTTTGAGCTGAGCGGATAGCTGGGTAGCAAAGGACTTTCTCATGAGAATTGCGCAAATTTTTGGGTGAGCAGCCAGTCGACTATCGGGAGGGTTGGTTGGAAAAAATGCACAATTTTCTGGAGGAGACACGGATGGGAACTTGGTGTCTATCCAGCCTGTCTATGTAATTTTCTTAGTCAGCGTAGTGGGCAAGGTCTGCAGCCTCTGCACAATTTTTTAGGGGAGTCAGTCCCGGGGTGGCTGCCGGGTCAAACTCTTCGGTTGACGAGCATGAAGGTTGATTGATTTGCTTGTGGACAATGCAGCTTGAAATGGTTTTCTTACTGCTTCTGTGCTGTTCTAGGTGACATTCAATTGAGTCAATGGTAGGGTGATGGTCTGGCTATCAGAAAGGAATCTGGTCGATAAAACTTTAGCAAAGTGATTAAGTGTGTGAATGAGAAAAATATGCATACATTATCTTGCAAACACACACTTACATGCCTTGATGACGAGACGGCTCAAACCATCTAGACACACATGCTCAACATGACTGTTTGACGGTGTAAGCAAAAAGCACAACCATTGTGATTGATCATTGGTCGACCGTGACGATGCTTGCACAATAGTGTATGTGACTAGTGTGTGAGTGCAATAAATGTTTACATAGCAAACACAACAAGTACACACGAAGTGAAGACCTTGAGTATGACGAGAACATGGTCAGAAGCATGAAATTGACATTAACATGCAAAATCTTGGGTGAGATGATCAAGCAAGGTGGGTGCGAAGACTCACACGATCTCACGGAGTGAACCCGAGTGTGTGATTTCATCAAGTGAAACTCTCAAGGGAGGCTACGAAATTGGGTGGAGACCAAAATTTTGTAGGGTGGTTTTAGCTGCTACAACACATCCATGGCCAAGCACAGGTATTATGTTATATTTGTTGATGAATTTCATCGAAAATGTTGGATATTTTTCATGCAGAAAAAGGATCGATCAAAGTTCACAAAGATTTGTGAGTTTAAATCATTGGTGGAGAAAGAGTCAGGCAAGAAGGTTAAATCTCTATGGAGTGATAACAATGGTGAGTATGTCTTAAATGTGTTTAAGAAATTATGTGCAGTGGAAGGGATTAAACGGGAGTTGAAGACACCCCATAACTCAGTAGAATCGGGTGGCCGAGAGGAAGAATAGAAGCATAGTAGGGGCAACAAGGGAGATGTTGTATGATCAAGGTCTACCACTACACTTGTGGGCTAAGGCATGCGACACAACAATTTATGTTCAAAACTGTAGCCCACATCAGATACTTGAGATGAAGACACCAGAGGAGGCTTATTATGGTAAGAGGTCAGATGTTGGTCACTTCAGGATTTTTAGGTCATCGAAATATTTCCATGTGACCAAAGATGCACGGAAGAAGCTTGAGCCAATAGAAGAATTGGGGATATTTTTGGGGTACATTGATACACCTCACGACTATTGGGTGTACTTACTGACAAACAGGATGACAGTGGTTCGTAGGGATGTCAGATTTGATGACGAGAAGGCCATGTGAGTTTCCCTTGAGACGGAGCTTGAGCTACATGTGGATGAGGACATTTTAGCTCCTAAGGTTGAGGAGCCTCAGATTGATGTGGAGTAGCCACATGTAGAGGATCCGGGAGTGGAGACATCCACTCAGGAAGAGTTTTCCAGAGAGGGAAGAAAGCACACGAGAGAGGATGACAAAGTGTTGGATGATGCATGGGAGAATGTGGGAGCTACCACTTCTTAGCACAGGTAGAGGAGGTCACCTGAGAGGTACACATGATACATGGCTCTTATGGGTGAATGTGTTGTAATAGAGCCATGTTCCTTTAAGGAAGTAGTGCAGTAGCCAGTTTGGGTTGATGCCATGGTGGAGGAGTATGACACCATATTTCGTAACAGTGTTTGGGATGTGGTCCCGAGACTGAAGGACAAGTCAATGGTGAGTTCCCGTTGGCTTTACAAGGTAGATAAAGCTGCAGATGGTAGTGTGGAGAAGCATAAGGCTAGATTTGTGGCCCATTGCTTTTCATAGGTAGAGGGGATTGACTATGATTAGACCTTTGCTCCTTTTGAAAGGTACTCGTCGATCAAATCTATATTGGCACTATCAGCACAAATGGGTTGGAAGATACATCAGATGGATGTGAAGACAACCTTCCTTAATGGCATGATTGTGGAAGAATTTTACATAGAGCAACTTGAAGGTTTTGAGACCTTTGACCATGAGTCGCATGTGTGTTGGCTCAAGAGAGAATTGTATAGGCTGAAGAAAGAACCTCGTGCTTGGTACACTAGGATAGATAGCTACTTGATAAGGTCGGGCTTCATGAAGAGTGAAGCAGATGAAAACCTTTACCACATAGTGGTGGAAGGTAAATTGTTGATCATTGTACTTTATGTTGATGATCTCATACTGACAGATGATGATCAGCTGATCAAGCATTGCAAGGAGGACCTTGTAAGAGAGTTTGAGATGAAGGACATGGGGCTCATGCATTACTTTTTTGGCATGGGAGTATGGTAGGGAGATGGGGAGTTGTTTGTGTCTTAGGTAAATTATGCCATCGAGATACTCAAGAGATTCCGGATGGGGAGCAACAAACCCATGGAGACTCCTCTAGTAGGTAATTAGAGGAAGGAGGATGTTACTTTAGGGGAAGTAGTGGATGCTACTATTTATAGGTGTTGATTTGGGGTAGCATCGGATGTGCTCTAGCCATGAAAATTAGTGGAGAGGCTAAAGAACATGATATCTCCAAGACATAGAAATGGTTTGGAAAGATTGTACCTAGTTTGGGAGATATTAAAATAATTAATATTTTTAATGGAGTTCCTAAGTCTAAACTTAGGAAAAATAAAATATTAATGGGTATTAATATAAAACTAGGTTAGAAGGTTCCAAAAGTCATGCATCAAGCCAAATCTAATCTTAGTCGCTGATTAGAGATTTAATCTTGGCTGTTGAAGGACCAGTGAGAAAAGTATAAGAAAAGGCTTGAGGGTCAGTGGGAGAACACACCAGGTGATCAATCATTCATTTTGCTAGAGTGGGATTGCTAAGCAAAGTTGAATCAGTGATCAGTAGTGAGGGGCAGTGAGTACGAGGTAGAGAGGAAGAGACAATACTAAGATACCAACGAAGAAGCAGAGAGAGCGAGAGCAACAGCTAGTCCAGGCTACGCAGAGCCCAACAGAGACAACATAGAGGCCAGAGGGACTTTGTTATCCACGCAAGGGCTGCTAGAGTGATGCAGAGGGTCCCATAGGCTGCACAGTGCCTTAGAGGGCTGATGCAGAGGGTCTTGGGGTTGATTCCGGTCAGTAGGAGGCTAACGGAGATGCAAGAGGGGCCAACAATGAGCTTCAGTTGTGTTGTAAAGGGTTTCGTGGGACAGGTTTTCTGAATACCTGTTTCCGGATAGAGAGGTATTGTTGCCATGTATTTTTATCTGTTGGGTGAGTCAGTTAGGCACCCAGTTGTACTCAGATAGACTGCATAATAATATAACCCTCTGAATAGCTGCACTGGGTTTCCCACATTGGGTTTTTCCGGGAACATTTGTCCAAAAATAATGGTGTCACTTGTGTGATTTTTTTCTTTCAGTTGATGATCTGTAGATGTTGTGACTGTATTTTGTTTATTTAGGTATTTAAATGTATTAAATAACTTGTTCAAATTTAAACAAGTAGAAGAAGTAAACTAGTAGAATACATATTAATTTTCTAACAGATAGGCTTAAAACTTTCAACATGGTATCAAAGCGTGGTTGTAGATCGCAGGAGAACTGAAGGCATCAAAGGAGTAGAGCATTTGTAGTAGAATGAATTATCCCGAGTGATAGTAGCTGGTCCTTGTAGAAGTGACAGAGGAAGGGTTGACACAGAGGGATTGCGTCATTAGTCTGGGCTAGAGAGAGGCCAATAGAGAGGCTGAGGAGTGCAGAGAGAGGCTCACACAGAGCCACACAAAGGCCAAGAGGGATGACATAGTTGGATGAGAGAGTTCTTTTGCCAGTGTCGGGATTGCGCAAAGCCAAGAGGCTCAATCCTTCAGTTGCTGAGGCGAAGGAAGCTATCGATAGTTTGCAGGAGTGAAGCTGGTGGGGTACTGTGGTCAGAACAATACCTAACAGGGCAAGACCAAGGTAGACGGAGTTACTACCAAGGTAGATTTATAGCAAAGGAATCCGGATCAGTGTTGCAGTTGCACAAACGATCAGAGTGGAAAAAATTGACAGTAGGCAGAAGGATTTCTAGGAGGGAAATCAGGACTCAAAGGGAGTCCAGAAGAGAACTTCCAGATGGGAAGTAAAGAGACTTGGAGGAGTCAAACAAAGAACTTCCACACAACAAGTAGAGAGACTTAGAGGAGTCGAATGGAGAACTTCCAGACAGGAAGTAGAGAGACTCAGAAGGAGTCGAACCGAGAACTTCTAGGCGGGAAGTAGAGAGGCTCGAAGGAGTTGACATAAGAGAAGCGAGATGGCCATGAATGGGCCGAGAGATCAGGACAGGCTGGACGGAGCATCCAACTTTGTGGTCTGGAAGGCCATGATCTTGTCCATTCTAGATAGACATCATATCAAGGGCTTTGCCTTGTGAGTGATGGCTATCCCAGTTGACTCGGTAGATAATGAAAGGTACGAGTAGGAAATGGATAAGGCAAAGTGCATCATCCTTGATGGGGTCAAGGATCATTTGGTACCACATATTGCCGAGAAGGAAATGACAAAAGAGATGTGAGGCACTATGAAGACATTATACCAACATATTTCTGTAAAGAGGAAGATGCTCCTGGAGAATCATCTAAGGTCATACTTGATGCAGAAGGGAGAGTAGATAGATGTATTCCTCGGTCGGTTGAAGAAGATCCATGACTAGTAAACTTCCATAGGGGCCATGCTAGATCAGAAGTCGATGGTCAGGACCACACTTAATGCAGTCTTCGAGGATTGGGAGACATTTGTCCAGAGCATACTCGGTAGGACGAGTCTTTCGGATTGCGAAGAACTATGGGCGACTCTTCGTCAAGAAGAGATTAGACGGTTGACCAAGGCAGGGAGTAGCAGAAAAGGGGCTAGGATCAAGAAGGAAGAGGGAGAGGATGCAACTCTAGAATCTATGGGAAAGTAGGAGAAGAGAAAGAAGACAAACATCTCCAAGGTTAAGTGCTTCCATTGTGGGGAACTGGGTCAGTATGTGAACTAGTGTCCTAGGAAGAAGAGTAAGAGAGAGGATTTTTACTCGAAGGGAGCACCAACGAGGGCGGAGAAAGAAGTCAAGGAGGATGAAAATTGTGCCATGAGTTCTCATGTGCCACTTGAGAAGAAGTGGGGAGACATCGAGTTGTAGTCAGGAGGACTACATGCAATGAGGAGAAGGATCCTTGAGGTACCCAACCTCTTGGATTATACCTTGCTATGGGAACCCCGAAGAGGAGTAGCAGGACTGGCGGATGTTGGTAGAGATGGATGCAGATGAAGCGGAAGATAGTGCTAAAGTGCAGGAGTCCCCCGAAAACGCGTGGCTAGAGGGCTGCAACAGTGCGAGAGGCACGGGAGTGTTGCACCAGTGCAATATGGCATAGAGAGGTGTGCAATGATGCAAGATGCAGGGAGTTGTTACAGTAGCGCAGAGGCCAATAGAGGGAGGACTTGTTAGCGACAGAGAGAGCTTCAACATCATGAGTGTTTCTAGCCTGACATGGATGTCAGAAGTTGGGTGGATTAGTTACTTACTTCTCAGTAACTGAGTTGCAGTGCAGTAGCATAATGTAGTAGCACGATGCAACATGATGAGAGGGGGATGCAGTGCAGACGTAGTGTTGGGAGGATGGACCAACAACATCACGTATGCAGAGGGAGTTACCGTACAGGTGCAGTAGTGGTAGAGGAAGGGCCATGGGCAGTAGTACATGATGCAACAGTGCAGAGGATGTTGGACGGGGAAGC
The DNA here is from genome assembly GCA_031772625.1 of Pinus tabuliformis. Classification (NCBI taxonomy): domain Eukaryota; kingdom Viridiplantae; phylum Streptophyta; class Pinopsida; order Pinales; family Pinaceae; genus Pinus; species Pinus tabuliformis. The sequence continues at coordinate 692,331,514 of CM062807.1, forward strand.
CTAGCATCAACACATGTAATGGTGCTGGATGATCAGAGTGATGCTTAGTGAGGAGTATTACTAGAGCACAATCCTCGCTAAGAAGAAGCGTTGATTTGGGGTAGAGTCGGATGTTCTCTAGCCATGACAATTGGTGGAGAGGCTAAAGCACATGAGATCTCCAGGACCCAGAAATGCTTTTGACATATTGTACCTGGTCTTATCACTCCAAAATTTCCCTAGGGTTGTTTAATGTTGTGTTTAAAGAAATAATATAGGTAACCACAAACCTACTTTTGAGATCAGGATCTAGCCTTCCTACTGCTCAGAGAGGGCTCTCTCTTAATCATTTAACTTTGTTGAGTTAATTGATTTTAGGCTAGTTGTGTAAGCTTGATTTGGTTTTGATTTGATTTGTTGGTGGAATTACTGACTTAGATGGATATAAGACTGTTTATTTTCCATTGGGCTATGGAGTCAATGTGTCAAGAAAACAAGACTGAATCAAGTTTTAAAGGAAGTGTCCATATGGCAAGGTAATTGAGCAAATTCAGATCTTTTAGGCTGAAGGGTGAAGTGGTTTTCAATCGGGATCAAGGAGCAGTTAAGGGTTCCTCAAACCGGATAATGAGGGAAATGAAAGAGGTCAATCGAAACTAGGGATAAATGAACATTTCCCTACTCTAGATATCAGAAGAAAACATCAAAGTGAATAACTGTTCAAGACAGAGTGTACTTAAACAAATTCTGTAATACTATTCCAATTATTACATCCAAATTTGGAAAACATGTAAGTATGTGAAATACTTAAGAAAATAAAAATTTAACAAATGAAAGATACTTCATGAAGTGGCCCAACACATGAATCCTGTAATGTAATGTTGTTATTACTCAGTCCAGTCTACTGACTTGAAAATGTTCCAATAAACCCTTAGGTATCAGATCAATACAACCATAGAATGGTTCAACAATCCACACCTCAATACTTCAAATTGTGAAGTATTTATAAAAAAATTATTACAAAATATCCTAAAACTGATTTAGGAATTATTCAAGGAAAAAGAAATATATTTATGCAAGAAGGTAGAGACACCTAGGAGACTAAAAGGCTAGCTGTCCCTACTTTTACTGATTTTTCTGTTTGCTGTTTTGATCTTTTGTTGTTGCTCTACACTGGATATCCCTTTACTCTGCCTTTGACTTTTAAACTTTGTCTTTCATCTAATACTCTTTGACTTAACTGATCTGTTACTCTTTGTTGCTTTACCTTGACTACTCTGTTTTCACTGTTTTACCTTTCATTTTCACAGTAAATCATTCAACTTTTCCCAAGTCTCTGCATCTAGTAATTTGATCTTTACCATTCTTTTGAAGATTTCATCAGCCTATGTGTATTTTGCAAATGTAGTTTTGTTGATAAAGAGATATTTTACCTCATGCTGGAGCTAAAAGATATTTACAAAAGTCTGATATGACACTTTTCCTGTTGGAATTCCTTTCATGGCTGAACTGTTTACTTATTCCTTTGCCACTTCTCTGATTTTCTTATCATAGTCTTCATGCCTCATCAATTTGTCATTAATGACCAATGTATTAGGCACATCTTTCTGCCTCAAAACATCAAATTTAACCATAAATATGGTTATTGCAAGCTACATGTTTTGACACTTGTCTTCAAGTTGCACCATCAAGCTCCTCTTGGTGATTACTTTCTTTACTTCTAGAATTGTTTCAGTCCAATCACTTATGCCAATCTCTTCCAATTCTTGTTTGTTCTTGGAATTAAGAAACTTAATTATTTCATTGGCCTCCTCTAGTTTCCGACCAAGTTCTTCCTTAAATTTTTGAATAGCTTCAGTTGCTTCCTTCATTAAATCCTTCTGCTCAAAGATGACTTGGATGGATGGATAACTATCATTAACAAAGTTATTGATATTGGCCCACAACTGCTACTTTGCTTGGGCAAGTGTTTCTTTCAATGTCAATTCTTTCTCTAACTTTTGTATTCTCTCGTCAATCTGTTTGACTTCTGTGTTTCATCCTTATGCATGATTTGAACTAGCTTCTTTTCATACTCTAGACTTTTTATTTGATCTTTAAGTCTATTTATTTCATTTGTTTGGTTGGACATATCCTGCATAACTTTGATTAATTTACCTGCTTCATAACTAGGATGAGTTGCTGTTGTAGATGATTCTGTAACTGATATAGTTGCTAATGTAGTGGGAAGTGTTGTAACTACTGGAACTACTGAAGTAGAAGGAAGTGTTGTAGTAGCGGTAGGTATAGTAGTGACAACAACTTCTTCCATGCTGACCTTTTTCTCCTGTACTAACTTATCCATCTCATTTTCCATTTATGTTATTTGAGCAGTTAACTGAAGAATGAGGTTCATCATCTCATCTTTTTGATTTTGATTCTCTAGAACTTCCTTGGTATATGGATGTTCAGTAGGAGGCAATTTAAGTTGTTTCTTCAATGCAGCAATGTCTGCATTCTTTTTCTTAATGAGTTCTTCTGCACATTTCACATTCTTTGGATCATATCCCATTTCAATAACCAATTCTTCAAGGGATTTAATTCTGTTATCTTTAGCTTGTGAGGATGCTTTTTCTAGTTTCAATTGTACTTTTACATTTTACAAAGAATTGTGAAGCTTTTGGGAACTCATAGCCTTGTCAGTCATAGTTGAGTATAGCATTTCTCCAGCTTGCTTATGAAATTCTATTTGGTATATAGGATGAACATCTTTGGAAGGAATCCCATAACCTGTCTTTTTGTAATTTGTTGATGACTCAGGGCGCTATACCGTGGGCTGCAAAAAGGTCATCTGCAATTTTCCTGTCTTATAATCAAATGTAGAAAGTAATCTGTTATGTCTGCCAGGAGTATGCTTCAAGTACTGTGAATATATTTCAGCTTTTATTTCTTCATTTTTGGCCTTAATGTCTTTGTATCTTTCTTTGATGTTTATTTCTCGTTCCCTTCGTTCACTTGAAGAAGAGACTTCAACACTATGTTGCTTTTGGATGATTTGAGCACTAGAAGTTGAAGGCTGATGAGTTTCCTTTGAACTTGATGGAAGTGCATTTTCTTGAATTACAGTGTCTGTATCAATTATCTCAATTGTTTCAATTACTTCTTCTTGCTCATTTACTAGATTCAGCTTTGTTCTTTTCCTATACATAATTTCAAATTTATTATCTGTTGTATCTTTGTTTGAGCAAGAACCTTCTTCTCTAGTCCTTTTTGCATTTCTGTCCTATAGGGCTGGAGTATGTAGAATGGAACTAGTATCCATCTGGTTCTCCATATCTAGTAAGGTGTTTTCCAACCACTCTGACTGGTTGGCATATTTCTCAATCTCTGGTCTAGACTCATGCATAAAAGGGCTCAATTTAAACTTGAGTCTCAGTTTTTTTATGACACCCAAAGGATCATACTGCCATTTGAAACTATCACTGAACTTCATTTCCTATAAGCATCTTTATGCTTCCTCTCCTGCATCCCTAATATTGCAGATAAAAGGAACAAGCTGGTTCTTGATTTTAAACTGTGATTTATTCTTGATTGATACACAATTAACATTTGAATTTATGATCTGCCTGATTTATTCTAGTGCAAATATCCTCATGGGGAGATATTTGGGTAGCTTGTATGGAGTGAGTTGACATCCATACACCCTAATTTCAGTGTGGTTTTGGTATAAATACTAGTCTCCTCTTCTAATGTGTTTTGACAACTGTAAAACTTTCTTTATCTCATCACTAACCCTGGGTTGATTGCCACTGCTTAGCATGTTAACAACTGGGTGAAAAAATGAATCAATGAAATCCTTGTAGCTGAAATCATTGGAATATTTTTGGATTATGGGTTTCCAAAATATAATAGATCTATGATTTCCCTTAGTGTCTAGTTTTTGGATGTTAACTATAAACCTTTCTGATAGGAAATATAGAAGCATATGGAACAATACTGAAGAGTATTTGAATACTCTTTCTTCTGGCAATCTGATCAATTGATCATGGATTCTATCTGCTAAGAATTGGGCAAAATTGAAGACTGTAGCTAGAGGCTTGCCTGGGCAAAGAATAGAAAGGAAACCCAGTATAGGTTCATATACATGTTCATCAGTATTATATCCTAGAATACAGGACAACATGGTTACAATCTATCTGGCTCTCTTAGAGAAAATGGTGGCAGAATATGGAGGGATCTCTGTAGGAACTTGGGCTTTTTCTAGGAGGAAAGTCTGAAAAATTTGGGATATCTTGGGAAGGTCCAGCTTTAAGTTCAGATCAGTTAGGTTTTCAATAGAAAATGAGGCTTCATTAGGCTTTGGCTGTATCTACAACATTTCATTTATTGACCCTGTAGTGATTGTGAACAAAATTTGCTGGTTAGGAGAGACTATGTCTCTTTGACTTGGGAAATAGAAGAGTTGGCATAGGTGGATGATTTCAAGGAACTGATATACCTATGGGAATAAGTATTTTGGTAAATTTGATTCCCATAGCTAAATGCCATCATTTTGGTTGAGGAATTTATCTTTTCTCGAGCAGTGGAGTTTTAACAAATGGTTAGGGGAGGTTGTGTCTTTTATCTAAAAATCCCTATGGGCCAATGGGAGGTGGTCAATATCTAGGTGAAGAGTTTGGAGGGGTTTTGCATATAGAATGCTTTGGGAAGCCATAGATTTGTTTATTTGATTCAATTTATCACTATCTGGCTTAAGAAGTATGTTTAGGACCTCTGGAATAGTGTGAAAAGGTGAATACAATCTGCAATAAGGGTTTTGGATCCAACATTGGCTTTCTTTAGGTCGGAAAGGCTTTTAAATTGGTTCAATTGATTAACCTATTAGAAATGCTGTAAAAAGTTTAAGTACAGGCCTTCGGCACTTCAAGAATACCTAGAAAATGAAGCTTTGGTATGCAGTAGGGTTCTCTGGGGACAACGGAGGCTTTCTGAGGCTTCAATGGTCTTTATACTGCTTCAAATCAGAGTCCACAACATCTTTTGGTTGTAAATGGCTTAAAATAGTTCAACAGATCTTTTGGGCTTTAGAATAGGTCAGCAGAGGTTCTTTTCTGCAATTTCTAACATAATAATAGTGAAAAGATTGAAAAGGGCGACGTCTTTAGTTTTTAACCAACAGTGGTTAAACTTTGGGCGCGGGGTTAAATTTGTATAGCAGGGTGGTTTCATCTGATGCGAGGAGGCGGTAAGGTGGTTTATCGCACCGCTTTAGAGTGGTAGGGTGGTATTATTTTGGAGGATGCGATATAACGTGGGGCTGCCACGTAGTAGAAAGGAGGGCAGGGAAAACCGCTTATCTCGGGCACTTTTGTGATGTTAACTATCGGACGTCGGAGTGTGCGATATGGAATGCGGGCCGTTAGATATGGAGGTGGGTGATCGGGGGTTATCGGGTGGCGGAGTTGTGAGGGATGATTCGGGGTGTGGGGTCAGGTTAATTAATATGTAACATAGTTAATTAAAAAGTAAATATGAGGATTAATATACGTGATGAGGGTTAATAATATGTGGGACCCGGGAAAATGTTACTACGGGGGTTTGACAAAATAAACTATAGTTTATCAAATGAAAATGGGGGTTAATGAAAAGGCATGCGGGAAAGAATATATTCTAGGGATATGAGTTAAAAGGGTATTGGGGAGGGTTTTTCAATGGGGCTCGATATATTTTAATTATTTAAACTTAGGATAAGGGGGTTTTTGTGGGTTAAAATGAAAAAAGAGGAATTGATATGGGGAGAATGATTTTAAAAGGAAATGTTTAGGGGAGGGTGTAAAATAAAGGGAAAAAGGGATGTTTTTACAAGGGGTAAAAGAGTTTGGAAAGAGGTTAGCAATATGAAATAAACCAATTGATGCTTTCCATGCCTTGTGAAAACTACTTCTGCCTACCCATCACTTACCCTAACATTTTTTCTTCATTTACTGAAAGCATTTGAGCTTGCTGACCCTTTATTTATTTTTCTTTTGTAAGAAAACTATTTAATTCTAACCTTATGACTTTCCAATGGCTCAGATTAAATTATTGAGATCATTATTATTCTCTACCTAACTACTAATTTGCTAAGATTAAACAGTTTGGCTAGATCTTTATTCTCTATCTATCAACATGAAATTTAAAGCGTGAATGAATCAAGATTAAACTTTTTGACCATCATGAATTGTGGCATTTTTGACAAGCTACACACAATCTTATTTTACAATGTAAAGTAAAAAGTAGTGGCATTTGAATTTGCATCACTTTTAGAATCTATTTTTTTATCTCTTTTTGGTGGGGTTTATGCTTTATATGTTTTTTTGATCTTTTTCTTTTATTATTCCTTTGATTTTTCTTTTAGGACTTCACCCTCTTTACATTTTTTCTTTTTAATATGGGACAACATTTTGCAGAAACCAAAAGTATGTATAATATTACAAGACTAATCATAGTCAATTCAAAATTATGAATCCTATTATTATAGGACCCTAACAGTGGTTACACATGGGGATGGCATTTCCTGGGGAAATGTCAAAACTTTAAGATCAGTAGACTTTGAAACTTTGACTATGCTTGCCTTGTAACTTCTTTTCTGTGATCTAATTTATTCATACATATGATGCTATACCTTTCAAAGCTTAGGGCCTTCTCTTCAGGCTTCAACCTCAAAAGGTAATCATCCATTCCAATCTAAACTTTGCAATTCTATGTACAGTGAGCAAGGCAAAAAAATGAACTAATGTTAATCTGGGGAAATGTAATGCTTCAACATTATACCATTGACTAGTCCACCTGGTAGATCTGTTCCATCTGACTACTTCAAGAAAAATGAATTGTTATCTTTGTAACCATAAATGATGTAAGGGCCTTGCCATAGGAAATCAAATTTCCCATGTTTACCTTTTTCTTCTCTTCTGGAATCCCATTTGAGGACTTTGTCACCCATGTAAAAATCATCAGCTTTGGTTTTATTGTCAAAAATCTTTTTGATCTTATCTTGGATCACTTGAGATTTGTCATAGACTTCTTCCCTGGTTTGCTGCAAATATTGTTTGATTTATCCTTCTTTGGATATCATTTGGTTATACTTGCAATTATTGAATCATTTTCATCACTAGTACTCCTAATGAGGATGGAAAAGCAACATCCATTCCATATACTAGTTGATAAGGAGATGTACCAATGGACTTTTTTGTAGTTAGTCTGTCTACTCATAAGGCATTAACCAACTTTTTGTTCCAGGTCTTCTTATTGTCTTCTAACGGTTTCTTGATGATATTAACAAGGCTTTTGCTTGGGGATTCTGTAAGTCCATTTCCTTGAGGGTAATAGGCTGTGGAATGGCCAAGGGTAATGTGGTATTGATTACAAAAGTCTACCATTTTCTTGGATTTGAAGGCTGCATCATTATCAGTGATGAGATTTTGTGGGTATCCACATCTAGAAAGGATGTTGTTCTCATGGAATGAAATGATGATAGAATCTGTGGCTTGTCTGGAAGGGATTGCTTCTATCCATTTAGTGAAGTAATCAGTGGCTATCAAAATCCATTTATGTTGGGTTGAGGAAGTTGGGTGATTTTCCCCAATGAAGTTTAAACCCCATTGCTGAAATTGAATTTCTGTGGAGATAGGTTTGAGGGGTAATGGTAAGAGTTTCTTCTTGCCTTCAAATATTTGGCATTTGTGACAGGAGGTCACATATTTTCTAACATCTGCAAAAAGGGTGGGCAAGTAAAAACCTACCCTTAAAATCTTATTAGCAGTTGTTTTCCAGTATAGGTGTCCCCCACAATTCCCTGCATGAAATTCCTGCATGACCTTGTAAGCTTCATCTTTTAATAAACAATTTAACAAAATGCCACCATTATCTTTCCAAAATAAAACATTTTCTAAGATACAATATTCCATTGCTTTCATCTTTAGGAATCTACTTTTATTTCTAGATAAACCAGGAGGAGTTGTAGGTTGAGTAAAACGAAAATGATGTTTGCATACCAGGGTGAATCTATGAAAGCTTCACTGATTTGTGGAGTCGCCATCTCTTCCTAATCATCTATAGCAGCAATGAAATCTATGTCTAAGGCTCGACAGTTCGGTTCAACCATGAGTTTGGCTAAACCTTGGCCTTTAATCAATTTTGTAGGCTTGATCTCAATGTCATGTTCTAGTATGGTGGCAATCCATTTGCCTCTTTTCCCATCGGGCCCATTTTGAGTTAGAATGTCCTTTACAACTAAGTTTGGAACATATGATATTATGTGAGAGTACAAAATATATACTCTGAAATCCTTTATGGCTTTCACTAAAGCAAGAGCTTGTTTTTCCATTATATTATAATTTAGTGTAGCATATTTCAAATATTTACTGAAGAAGGTGATGGGTTGTTCATAACCCTCATGATTCTTTTGCAACAAGACTGCTGCAATAGTGTGTTCTGAAGCAAATGAAAAAATTATGAAGTCTTTGTTGAAATTAGGAATTATGAGGACAAGTGTTTTAGTAAGGGCTTGTTTGATTACTTTAAAAGACTTCTTAGCCTGTACTGTCCACTTGAGTGTTGAATCCTTTTTCAACATGTTATTCAAATATCTAATTAGTTCTGCTAAGTTAGAAATGAATCTTCTAAGAAAATTTATTTTACCTAAGAATGATTGCAATTATTTAATGTTCCTAGGATGAAAAATGTTTAGGATTGCTTCTATTCTAGCTGGATCAATTCTAATGCCCTCTTTTGAAATTATGCGTCCTAAGAGTTTACCTTCTTCTAGTTCAAAAGAGTGTCTTTTTGGGATTCAAAGAAATGCCAAATTTTCTACATTTAATGAAAAATCTTCTCAAATGATCTAGATGTTCATTGTTTGTTTTGGAGAATACTATTATATCATCTAGATAAATGACTAAAAAGTCATGAATCTCCTCGGAAAAAGCTCTATCCATATCTCTTTGAAGGGTAGCTCCTGCATTCATTAGTCCAAAAGGCAATTTCAAATACATGAAAGTACCCCAGGGAGTGGTAAATGAAATCTTTGCTTGATCCTTTGGTTGAACTAAGATTTGGTTGTATCTAGAAAACCCATCAAGTAATGATATTCTAGATGATCCTACCACCCTCTGTAAAATATGGTCCATTTTGGGGAGAGGATAGTTATCTTTTAGTGACACTTTGTTTAAGTTTCGGAAATCAACACAGAGTCTGATTTCCCCTATCTTTTTCCTAGTGGGAACTAAGTTAGAAACCCAATCTGAATATCTAATTGGTGCTATGATTTGTGCCTCATACATCCTCTTTAATTCTTTTTCAATCAATGAAATAAGAACTGGATTAATCCTCCTAAGCTTTTGTTTAAAGGGTTTCTGATCTTCTTTGATGGATATTTTATGTTGAATAATGCTAGTATCATAAGATTTTAGGACTTCATAACTCTAGGCAAAGACATCTCGAAATTATTTAAACAAAATTATGTATTTCCGCTTTTTAGCTGGAGGTAATGCTTTGGATAATTTAATAAGCTTAGGTTTTTCTTCTGTTCCTATGTTACATTCTTCTATGTCTGATTTTAAAGGCTCCATTTTTTATGTTTTAGCTACATCATTTGAATCAAACAAATCTTCTAATGGGGCTAATACCTTAGGCAAAAAGTTATTTTTAAGGTTTAAAACCTCAGAATCATCATTGACTTTTTCTTCAATTTCTACTTTTTCTAAGTTATCTATTTCTACTTTAGTGAATTTAGTGGGTTTATTTACATCTACAACATTTATATCTATCTCATTATTTATGATGTCATATACTATACAATCAGTATCTATGTTACAGTTTTGGAATTCTCCCTCAACATTCATAAAATTATAGATTTGAGAATCTTGTGAAAAAATCTACCAATATTTCAGATTATCAGGTATAATAGGCCCGTGTCTTACCTCTGCAGTGTACTGGTGATTGGGATGAAAAGGTAATTTGCAAGTACTAGCAAAAGTAGCCAAACTCTGAGCTTGAATGTTCCGTTTTCTAGGAATGACAACAAAATCAATTTCAATAAGTTCTTTAATAAGATCTAGAACAATTTCGTTGTAATGGCTAAGTCTAGGATTATTCATAGAATACTCTCCATTAATTTTTTTTATGATCAATTCCGAGTCTCCCATGATAAAAACTATCTTGGCTCCAAGGTTTTTTACAATTTGCAATCCTATGATTAAAGCTTCATACTCTGCCATGTTGTTTGTGCATTTAAAGTTTAATCTAAAGGCATGACCTTCAAAATTATTATTTTCCATGTTATGAATCCAAACTCTTGCACCTGCTCCTAATCTATTCATTGAACCATCAAAATATAAGTGCCACCTAGATTCATGAAATATATTATCACTGTTAGGTTCTTTAAGTTTTTCTTCTAAAGTTGTGATTTCATCTTTGCCATTGTCTGAATTATACAAGATAAATGAGTCCAGATCAAAATGCATGGAATAAATAGGGCAATTATGTGGTCTTTCTGAACTACTTACCATGTATTTCATCAAGGTTTTTTTGTAAAGGTTCCTTTGCTATCCAAATACATAAATGGTAGCATATGACATGTCTAATTGCATACATCCTTGTAATTTTTCTCCCCATGAGTGAGATAACAACATACCATATTTAGGTGGAATATCAACAACTACTATGTCCATAACAATAATTTTTGCTGAGCATTGGACTAGAGTTACACACAAATCTTTTATCAAGCCTAGGCATTCAACTTGACTAGAATTAAAGGAAAACATGTCCTTGTAGGGTCTAGTGATGTCTAAGTTTAATCTTTCCATGACTGATTTAGGCATTATGTTATGAGATGCTCCTGAATCTAACATATCATTATGTAGGATTTTATCATGAACATTTAAGCTAATGTAGAATGGAGGAATACCCCCTTGTTGATGTTTGCCATTCACTTTTGGACCAAATAATAACTCAGGTTGATCATGTTTAAGGTTTACAGCATCTTCACCTTCACCTATGTCAAGTGTTTTAGTGATTTGTGCTTTGTATGATTCATTTTTCACCAGCTCTGTTAAAGGAACTTGTATTTTCAATTTGGCTATCTCAATTTTGATATTGAATAGCATTTGAGTTTTTACTAGTTGAATGATTTCATCTTTAGCAACTTGGGTTTGTGTGTTTTTTTCTTCTTTACCTGCACTTGGTAATTCAGTTTGTGTATCAACAATTTTTCTTTCAATTTTCCTGTTTGGAATAGTTTGAGTAGCAGTTGAAGTTTGAGTTTTAGCTGAAGTTATGTCTACAATTTTTGGGCTGGAAGCCTCCTAAGTTCCTCTTGGTAGAATTTGTAGAACTTGGTCACAGGAGCTTCTACTATTTTCTTAGTTTGGGTTTGGATTGATTTCTCAGTAGCAACTTCTGTGTTATTTTTGCTTTTAAGGTTATAATGTTTGTGAACTTCATAGATAGTAGATTCATAGCCTTGTTTGTAGTCAAAGGACTCTCTGGATTCTAATTGTAATTGCTGTAACATGTACAATTCCTGTTCTTCTTGGGTAAGAAAAATGACATCTTCATTGTTTACTCCCATCAAGTTTATCTGGGTGTCCTAGTTTTCTTCAAGCTGTTGTGAACTTTCAGCATAATTTTCCTGGAAAGGTGGCCTAATTTGTTGATCGGGTGTACCTTCTTTTGATTTTCCAGTATTAGGATTTTTCCTAAAGTTAGGGTTTCTAATTTGAGGTCCTTGTTGATTTTCCCAATGAGGTTTTCTTGCCATATTCTCTAATCTATCCATTAACTTTTCTAAACTTTTAGCCAAAGTATCTATCTTAACATCTGAAGTGGATGGTTCTTCCTTAATGGTAACTCTCCTCTCATTCCTCATTCTAGCTCTTTTAGCCAACAAGTTAGCTTCTACACTAACTGCATCACTCTGCATTTGTTCTAAAGTTGGAGGGTTTCTTTCTCTCAATTGATAAGACACATCATTGTCAAAACCATCAGGAAATTTGATTAGTGCCAAGTCTGGTGGAGGTTTGATATTTGCAAGGATTGTATTATAAATACTGTTAAATCTAGTACAATAGTCTTAAACAGATTCATTAGGAACTCTTCTAAAGTTTTCATATTCAGACAATATTTGTAAAGGATTTTTCTTTCTTTCCCATCTATTGATAAACAATCTATGGAAAATAGTTAAATCAACAATATGACCAAAAGGTAGAGATTTAAACCATTTCTTGACATCTCGTGCTAGTATTTGTGCAAATAATCTCATCTTTACATCTTCTTCATCAATTTCATGTAATTCAAAATAATCATTCATTTTATTTACATGTTGCTGTGCAGTATATTGACCAGTACCATCAAACTAAAAGATTTTACTCTGGTAGTCTTGGGGCATGGCATGTACTTGAGCTGGTAAGGTCAAAGGATCATATCTGGTGGCCATGGCTAAGATTCTAGCTTGGCTAGGAGGTAAAGTGGTAGTGCTTGAAGATGAACTTGAAGTGCTTGCAGATGAGCTTGAAGTGCTAGAAAATGTAGCAGAAGTGTTAGAAGATGAACTTGAAGTATTTGGAGATGGAAATAAAACTTTGGGCTGAAGAGGAAGCTTGGGGATGAATGATTCTGTGGAATGAAGTGTAGTGGAAATAATAGATGAGGTGGTACTAAATAAATATGAATTTACAGACTCTGAAGGAATGGTAGAAGGCTTAGGAGTAGCAACAATTAGGGCAGTGTTGAAGCCTCGAAAATCGGGTCTACAAAAAGAGGGATACCCGCCTGGTCTAGACCTTAAAAGCAGCTCCTTTTCCGTTTGGGATGGTGGGTCTGACTAGGGATAATGGGACCAGTTTCCCAATTTGTGTGTGATGATGAGAATTGATATTTCCTTTCCTAAAGATTTCTAAGTAAAATGCTTTTAATCTAAGTCTAATTTAAAACATGCAATTTTATTCTAATGAACAGAAATATCTAATTCTAAAACTAACCCAGGATTTAACTCTTCATTTATGCAATCTAAAATAATTTCTAACAACAATTGGTAATAAAGATCATTTAATCGCTACTAGAAAAGAATGTGTTAAAAATAAATTGTTTCATATAAGAAATTAGCTGAAACAATTGTGAGAAGCGTATCGCATCATAAGTCATTCATACATTAAAGCACAAATAGAATAGTCACCACCGTACAAAAGTGCCAAATGATAACTCAAACATTCAAGCCTTCATATATAAATAACTGAACATAAAATATTACTTTGACACATAAGCAGAAATTATTAAGAGATAAAAGTACCATTGATAACAAGTTCTACTCATGAGCTTCAGCAATATAGATTTATCTCCTTCTAATTCAATATCTACTAAGAGTACAAAAGTGCATTTCAGTAGCAGACATTAAACACAGATATCAATAAATCTCGTTCCATTCATTCATCAAAACCTCCTCCGAGGGTGCAGAAGTGCATGTTCTGAGGAAATGTTTTTGACAAATTTCAGGACCCCTCTCTAAATGCATGAGAGGGGTTTAAATACTACTAACTAAATACTAAAAATAGTTTATTACAAAAATATAGGAGGAGGTTTAAATGACCGTCCTCATCTAAGGCAAAAATAAATAAAAAATAAAACTAAAACTGTATCTGGAAATTAAATATCTATGTATCTGTTCTCTAAGATCGCAAGCATTTAGCATTGGCTTGAGGAGCATCAGTTGGCCAACCTCCGATTTTAGTTGCCCTGCGAAAACAAAATCGGCAAGTGCTGGCGCCATCTTCTAGGAAGAGTTTGTAAGGCATTTGAGAGTCATACATTGACTGTGCGGTTTAACTAAGTATTTCCAGTAAGTGTCCCAATTCAACTTGGTTAACTTCTTGATGGACTCTGCCTTTTCCTTAGCTTTTTGTCTCCAGCTTGTTTGTAGTTACTATACCTTTCGGAGAAATCCCAGATCGGTCTCTGATATAAGGTTTGTTCTGTATAGGTTTTCATTGACACAGTAAACGACGTTGTTTGCCGCTGTCACTACTTCTTTCGCTGCCTGTTCTGCCTTTTTAATCTGTGTGTCCCACTTATGGAAAAGCATTTCTTTGTGGGCTTCGTTGATTCTGAGTGCGTCTGCTTTTTTTCCCTTCCTCTGATTCTTGCCAAATCAAATAATTAGAAATTATTTTGTCAATTAAATCATAGTCATGTCGCAAATCCATGACTTGACTTGTAATTTTATTGCTCATCTCGCAATGGGAACTCCATTGCGATATTCTTTGGCATAGTGCCTCTTGCTGTTGCAAAAGTTGGTAATTTAAGGCAAGGGATTCTGAGACAAATTCTGTGATTTTGGGGTTGTCTTTATGTAATTCTAGCATAGCTTGTAATTGATTTTCTTTTTCGGCCAAATTTCTCTAATACCCCAGCTGCATCTGTTGAAAATCCTATTGTAATTTTTCTAATTTCTCCTCTGCTTCTCGGTTGGCACTAGCCTGCTGTAGCTATTGCTGCAAAACTTGGATTTGTTCCTCTCTATCCTTAAGTAATTGCTGTACTTCAGATGCTTTATCAATGGTAGCAGAAGCATAGGCTCCTGTGATCTGGGATAACTTAGTCAGATTTTCATTAGGGTCAATGGTAGGGTCTCTCCAAAGGATGTCTAGCTGCTCTGCCTCCGGTGAGAGCACGCTGTCCAATTTCTATTTCTTTCTTTGCCTTCTTACCACTGCCTTGTGCTGCGGACTATAAAATACATCTAGAGGAGGAATCTCCTCTATCTTCAGCATGATCTCAGATGATGGGGTTATTGGAATATGCTCTGTTTCTGGAGCATTGCTGACTGTTTCCATGATCATATCTGTCATTTTCTGCACTGTACTCTCAAGTGTCTTCATGTTCTACTCCTCAGTATTAATCAATTCATTGAATGTTTCCCACTCTTTATCCAGCTAAGTTCTCACTGGCTTTGGTGGCTGGATGAGGGGAGGGGGAACCTTTACTTGTGACGTAGTCAAGACCTATTGCTTTGGGCGCTCTTTAGATTGGGCAGTATCTCTAACTGACCCTTCACTTTTATTATGGTCGCTCTTAGACCGTTTAGAGTGTTCTGGTGATTCTTTCTGTTAGTGCCTAGATTTACCTCAGGCTAAAAAGGTAGGATCCAGGACCAACATCAAACCACGCTTGGCCTGGTAGCTAGCCCTACTCGGCCGGGAGAGGGCTCTCTCCGTCAATCTCAGCAAATTGTAATCACTAAAGGCTGGAGATGATTGACTTAAATACTGATCTTAGGATAGGTATATGCGTGCAAGAGTTTGATTGAATGAAATGATGATTTGTTGGCTCAGATGAAAAGGCAAATTTTGGGGGCGGGGAATGAGGCTCAGTCTTGCAGAGATCTCAATGGGGCAAGGTAGGCAATTGTTTTTGGCACTTTAAATTCAATGGGATGGAAGGATTAGACAAGTGAGGAGCTGAAGAGGGCAAGGAAAGTCATGGATCCTCTCCAAACAGCTGAAAACATCAAGGAACTAAAGCAAACCTCAAGGAGAGCATTGCATTTTCAATGTATTCTACTTACACTCTTGTTTGTTTAGTTAAGAAGAAAACAAGATAGAGAATGGCATACATAAACATATAAGAAAACTCACAATTACAAAAGAAAGAACTGTACCAAGACAAATTGCCACATGGATCCCAAAGAGTGCTACAAACCTTGGTCTCAATTCCTTAGCCAAAATGCTGATATGAGTGTACAATGAAGCTTAAGGCTTTCTCAAAAGTCCAACCATGCTAATGACTGAAAAAATACATAATATAGACAAAGCATAGCTCATCCTAGCCTCTAGGGGTCAAGCTCACATGTTTAGGAGCTATTCCAACGAATTCTAAACTAAGAACTAGAAATCAAGCAGTGGAATAACATGCCTCTAGAAACAAGGGAATTGATTCATTCAGTTTCAAACAACATTTTAACCAATGAATCTACGTCCATAAGTGAAAATTTGACCTATTTACATCATGATCCATCAATGTACATGAAATTACATCACAAATTTGCCATTAGGAAAGTGAAAACGTCCAACTGGCCAAAGCTGGGCAAAAAACAGAGCAATACTTGGTCAAACTGGCAATTTTTCCTCTATGCGCCGCGCCTGATTCTCTATGCATAGCGCTTGTTTGGACCCTCTTTTGGAGGCCTTCCTTGTGCCCAAATTAGCTCAAAGTGTGCTAGTTGGAAAGGTCTGCCTGTCTACTTTCCAACCTAAGTGGAATTTTTCAATTTGGCCTCCATTTTCCCCTCCAAAATTCAGTTCTCCTAACGCTGCTTCCTGTGTTTCAAAATAGGGGTAGTAAGGTCATTTTTTGAGTTTTTTGACTTTTTTGAGGGCTCAAAACCTGCCCAAATTTCTTGGCCATTGGTAGGCAGTCATAATTTTTCATGCCAAATCCAAAAATGTTGAGTTTTTGTGATTTGGAGGCTCCTAGAGAAAGCGAGCACCACGTGGCACGGCGCATAGGGCAGAAAACTCTATTTTTTGTGCCAAAAATTTCAAAAATGCAAAAATTGCTCCAAATTTTTTGAAATTTGGGCCGAGTCTTCTTCATTAAGAGCTATGTTAGACTAAGGAAGTCTCAACCAATATCTAAAGTCAATCATGCTCCTTTTGCCTCTTTGATGCTTTCTTCAATTTTGCTTTTAAACTCCTTATCCTTGCCTTGCAAACTTTGTTCCTCGCCACGTAATGAAAAGTCATGTGTCTCAACAAGTTTTTCTCCTTGTTTGCCTTCTCCAAGAATCTCTCTAAGTGGATGTTGGCTCTCTCAAGCCCAGACTCTCGATCGACATTGATCTCTTGCTCCAGTGAAGTGAACTCCACCCTCCTCCTTTGGGCAGCTTGGCGATTCTCCCGAATGTTTTGTAACTCCATAATCACCTGCTCATCTTCAAGCTGCTTATTCCTTTGCTCCAAATATTTTATAATCCACTTAGCCCTCTCCAAGTTGAGGGACAAGGCATTGATGTCCGCCTGTTGCTCTTGTATGATTTCCTTGAGATTTGCACTTTGCGGGCCCACATCTGTATCATCATCTCCTATAAGAATGAAATCAGTATCTCGCTCACCTGAAGGCCCCTCATCCTGTAATGGCCTCTTGCCTTTGTCCTAAACCTGTTGTGCTGATGATGGAAGCGAGACCCCTTCTACCCCAGGTGGAGATAATACTCGCTTTGCTGCTGTGAACAATTGTCTAGTTCCCTTCTGATAAGTGATGAACACCGGCATACCATCAGTTTGTGTCTCATGACCTTCATGCTGATAAGAAGGTACACCTGTATCATGCAAAGCCTCTGAAGGTCCCTGAGGTGCTGCGAAAAACTCACGAGAGATGAAGTCCTCCCAAGTGATGCCCTGTAAGCCAAGCTGATGAATGACCTCAGTTTTAATGAGAGAAAATTGGTAAATACTGTTGAACTGCTACTGAGGAGGCTTGTGTTGCACTAGAGTGGTCATATTTTCGATATTTCGGCACATGAAGTAAGGGATGTTCATCATCCTTACCCTGGTAAAATGCATCAGCAGCCTAATATGATAATCATACAAACGGGAGAAGCGGCCCTCACAGCTGAAATAATTCATGATCAGTTTCATTAAAGGAGCATATGCATCTTTGAGGTATTGAAAAGGAAAAACCCTCCTGAGCTGTCTCAAATAATCGGGCTTGATGTATGGTTCATAATGCCGCTGGTCAATTTGCTGCCTCTTGTTCCATTGCTCTCCAATGTTAGGAATACTGGTTGCTAGTGAAATGGATTCTGGTGTTAATGTAAAAGTGACACCAGCTAGAGTGGCTTGGCCATCATGTAAATGCACCACAAACAAATGAGCGAACTCATGATGAAACTGAATGCTAGCAACCTTCTCACAAAATTCATAGCAGGACTGGTGTTGGAAACAAGAGATGGCAATAAGGCAGGCCTGTAATTCAGCAAGAGTGGTTGGTTCCTCTCGAATATGTTTGCCTCCTCTATGAGGCCTCCTCGATGCATGTACCTCTATTGGTGAGTCACTGTGGGTCTCCTCTTCATAATCATATGAGGGATCAGATGCCATTTCTGCTAGTGGATAAACTATCTTGGAGAGGTAAGTGATGATGTGTTGAACTGTCTTGATTTTTGCCACCAAGGGAAGAGTGATACAAGGGACTGCAGGGGGAGGGAAAAATGAAGGATTTTAGGGACTGTTGGGATAGGTTTTAGTTAGGGAAATAGGGAATTGGGGTATGGTTTAGGAGTTTTTATATAGGACTAGGGTTTGGGAGTTTGTTTTTGAGATTTTGGGAAAGGGAACTTGGGATGTGGGATTAGTGAATTTAGGGGTATATGAATTTAGGGAATAGGGAAAACAAGGGAAAAATGGAGAAGGGAGTGGTGAGGTGAAGGGATAAATTGGCAACCAAACGATTAATACAAAACCCTAGCACTGTTTTCTTTGATAGGGTTTGATTTTCTCATCCAACACCATAAGATAACCACCATAAAACAATCATCAACATGAGATGAAAAGCTATGATAGAAGCTCAACCTATTTGTACCAATGATAGTCCATGTGCTTTGGGTGATTTGGAGCAAGTTCTGGGAGTTTTTGGGCTTGTCGGCCATATGCGCTATGCATCAAACCCAATGCGCCACGCTAGTTATGTGCGCCGTGCCTGTGCAATTCTGAACTGAAGGATGAAGCCCAGTGCACCGCGCCTGCTATGTGCGCCGTGCCACCTGCCCAGTGTGCCACGCCTCTATTTTTTGGCAATTTTCTCCAACTTTGCCTTGCTCACCCCCAAAACGACTTTGCTTTGCTTCTAAGAGTGCAAATGAGCTTTCAAATTTGGAGACATGACTTATATGTGGAGCTTTTAAATTTTTGTTTGATGAAACCCACTTTTTCAATGTTTTGATTTTGACTTTATTTTCAAACTCTGTTTTTGGACTTTTTCACTTCATTTGAGCTTTGTGATGAACTAAATGACCTGTGTTATGTTTGTTTTGCAGGGGATTGAAGCTACTGGGGCTAGGGAAAGTGACCAGGGTTGCAGGGGAAGTAATTTACATATGGGGGAAATCAATTTACATAAATTTATACAATAAAAGCAAAAATACTCTGTTGAGGAAAGACACATCTCTGAGCACTTGATGCTGGAACCTCCTCATGTGCCTACTGGTTGTTATTGGACACTTTGAAACAGTTTTTTGATGAAACCTTAATGAAACCCTAGACCTAAATGACAATGAAAACTTTAAAACAAACCTTAAGACAAAAGATGACTGTATATGCTTTTTAATGAACAAACATGAGCCAACAAGTAAATAACATGAGGGAAACTGTAGGAAAGCCACTACCGTCAGATGATCCATGCACCTAATGGAATGCAACTGACTGAGCGGGACACCTAATATGCAATGCAACAAGAGGATTCGATCTCTGATGGAGGGATGAAGATACTGACACTAACATTGGCTCCAATGGGGATGGTATCTC
This sequence comes from Pinus tabuliformis, assembly GCA_031772625.1. Classification (NCBI taxonomy): domain Eukaryota; kingdom Viridiplantae; phylum Streptophyta; class Pinopsida; order Pinales; family Pinaceae; genus Pinus; species Pinus tabuliformis. Next base: position 692,351,022 of record CM062807.1, read on the forward strand.
CTTGGAGGTGCCAAGAACTATAGATCTCTGGGAAAGCAAGAAATGCCTTTGTCCATTGGGCTATGGAGTCAATAACTTTGACAAATCAAAATTGAACTCTTGACTTAAAGACTCAATTTCAGGACTGAACGTGACTCAAATTTGACTCATTTTCAAGACTGAAATTGACTGAAAGACCTGACTCTAACAAACCAAATCAAAACTGAAATCAAACCTCAGTTTTATAGCCTTCACCTCGGGCCCCAAACTGAAGAATGAAAACAGTACACACTTGCAATGGAATTTAAACAAACCGGTATGTACAATGATGAATAGGACAACAGAAAACAGTTCACACATAATACCGCTTGAGGAGCCGACCGTTGACCGGCCCACTAGGATAGTCTTCACCATTCATCTCTTGCAAAAGGAAAGCATTCTAGCCTCGATATGTAGCAATCTTGTACGGTCCTTTCCAAAGATTTTCAAATTTTCCATGTTTACCTTTCTCTTCGTTCCTTGCATCCCATTTCAGCACTATGTCTCCTATCTCAAACCTGTCCGCCTTTGCTTTTCGGTCATATATCCTCTTAATCCTCTCTTGTAGCTTGGAAGTGTTCTGAAATACTTCTTCTCTAGTTTGCTGCAAATGAATCATTTGACTGATTCTCCGCTGCAAACTATCATCTTCGCTGCTTGCTTCTTGCAGAAGTTTGACCACCGGGACTGCCAGAGAGGTTGGGAAGACTGTGTCCACACCATACACAAGCTCAAAAGGAGACATGCCTATAGATTTTTTCCGACTTACCCTATCTGCCAAAAGTGCATTGACCAGCTTCTTGTGCCAACTTTTCTTGTTATTTTCCAGTAGCTTCTTGATAATGTTGCCAAAAGATTTATTTGAGGATTCCGCCAATCCATTACCTTGTGGGTAATAGGCGGTCGAATGTCCCAGAGTAATTTGATACTTATGACAAAATTCAATCATTCTCTTTGATTTAAAGGCTGCTGCATTGTCAGTGATCAACTTATTAGGACAACCAAAATGAGACAAAATGTTGTTTTCAAGAAATGAGATAATTACCGAATCAGTGGCCTGTCTTGTAGGAATCGCCTCAATCCATTTGGTGAAATAATCCGTGACTGTTAGAATCCACTTATGCTGTGTTGAAGAAGAAGGATGAATCTCACCAATGAAATCCAAACCCCACTACTGAAATGGAACACTTACTTCAATGGGCTTGATTGGTAAACGCTGTAACTTTCTCTTACCCTGAAAAATCTGACTTTCGTGGCAGCTGGCCACTGTTTTTTACACATCAGAAAAAAGAGTTGGCCAATAATACCCCACTCTTAAGATTTTATTGGCTGTTGTCTTCCAGAAAAGATGGCCTCCGCAATCTCCTTTGTGAAAATCTTCCATTACCTGTTTTGCCTCTTCTTCCACTAAACAATTGAGCAAGACACCACCGGGATCTTTCCAATAAAGTGCACTTTTCATGATGCAAAACTTTGCAGCCTTCAATTTCAATGTCCTACTTTTGTTCTTAGCCATTCCGGGTGGTGATGAAAAATTTTGGAGTACATAAATAATGTCCGAATACCAAGGAGAAAGAAGGAAAATTTCTGATACATGAGCAGGCAGATTCTCTTCATCTTCCTCGGACATAGCAGCAATTAGATTAATGTCCAAGGCGTGCATATTTGACTCAGCCATTAGTTTAGCCAGCCCCTGTCCTTTGATGAGCTTTGTCGGTTTGATCTCCACATCATACTCCAACAAGGCAGCAATCCATTTGCCTCTCCTCCCCTCCGGATCTGTTTGTACTAAGACATCCTTAACAACAACATTAGGGACATAAGCAAGGATGTGTGAATGCAAAATATAAACCCGAAAATCTTTCAATGCCTTTACCAAAGCAAGGGCTTGTTTTTCAATAATATTATACTTCAATGCTGCATCCCTTATGGTTCTGCTGAAAAATGCAATTGGTTTCTCGAGCTGGTCTTGCTTTTGCATCAAGACCGCTGCCATAGTATGATCGGAGGCAAATGAAAACAAAATAAAATCCTGAGTATAGTCCGGGCTTATCAAAATCGGAGTTGAAGAAAGGGCCGATTTCACCAAATTGAAGGACTTAATTGCATCGTCAGTCCATCTCACTACACTATCCTTTTTGAGCATGTTTGTGATTTCCCTTAAATGTTCTGCAAGGTTAGGTACAAAGCGACGTAAGAAATTCATCTTACCATTGAAGGATTGGATTTCTTTCTTACTTTGTGGAACATCAATCTTTTGAATGGCATCCACCCGAGCTGGATCAATATGGATGCCCTCCTTTGATATGATATGCCTGAGAAGCTTGCCTTCATCCATAGCAGGCAAACTTTTCTTTGGATTGAGAGAGATACCATACTTCCTACACCGCTGAAATATGATTTTCAAATGATAGAGGTGCTCTTCATCTGAATTAGAGAAAACAGTCAAGTCATCAAGATAAACAATAAGAAAGACATCTTTTTCATTAGCAAATGCAATATCCATTGCCCGCTGAAAGGTTGCACCAGAATTTTTCAGTCCGAAAGGCATCTTTGCATAGTGAAAGGTCCCCCACGGAGTGGTGAACGCTGTTTTGTCTCGATCATCCTCATGGACCAGAATTTGGTTATAACCCGAATAACCATCGAGTAGTGACATCCGGGATGCTCCAACTACTCTCTGAAGTATGTGATCCATCTTGGGCAATGGATAGTTGTCCTTCAAAGAAACTTTGTTCAGATTTCTAAAATCAATACATAGCCGAATCTCACCTGTTTTCTTGCGCACGGGCACCAAGTTTGAAATCCAATCTGAAAATCTAATGGGAACTATGATACCAGCTTTATACAACCGATTCACTTCTTTCTCAATTGAGGGCAGCAGCTTTGGATTTATTCTTCTTAACTTTTGACGAAAAGGCTTTTGATTTGGCTTGATCGGGATGACATGCTGAATTATACTTGTATCATATGACTTCAAATCTGAATAATCCCAAGCGAATACATCAGTAAAAGAGGATAAAAAACTGATATACTTTGCTCTTACCTGTGGAGGCAATGCCTTCGATAATTTTACCATCTTGGGATTTTCAACTGATCTAATGTTCACGTCCTCAACTCCTTTCTCGGTTGGCAGCAAGCTTGGTTTTCTGGCCACATCATCCTGATCGAAGAGCTCCTCTAAAGGTATTAGACCTTTAGGAATGATGTTGTCTTTGAGCTGCAAAACTTCCATTTGATTGACTTCCATATCCGCATCACCGTCATCATACTCCACATCAATAGAAGTGTCTTTGAATTTACCTTTATTTTGCAGAAATTCATTGATCTCATCATCATCTTGAAACACTTGCCAATACCGTTGATTGTCCGGGACAGCTGGGTGGTGTTTCACATGAATCTCAAACTTGTTGTTTGAATTCATTGGAACTTTCAAATTACTTGCTGCTGTTGCAAGTGAATCCGCAATGATATTCTGAGCACGAGGGACACATGTCAAAGTATAATCTAAAAATACTCTCAAAATATCAAGTACCGCATTGCGGTAGGCCCGCATTCGAGGATGCTTTGCTTGGTATTCCCCTTTCACTTGCTTAATAATTAGCTCGGAGTCACCATACACTGAAATCCTTTTGGCATTCAACTTTCTAAGAATTTTCAAACCAGCAATTAAAGCCTCATACTTAGCCTCATTATTTGAACAATCAAAAGCTAGTTTATAAGAGCATACCCTTACATTGCTAGGCACTTTGTTTGGATAAAAAACAGGGCTGCGAATCCAAATGCCAATTCCAGCACCTTCCCTTCCTACCATGCCATCAAAATCCATGGTCCACAGGCCTGCTTCATCCTCTTCCAAATGCTGAAACTCTTTATGTTCTGTTTCTCGTCCTTGCTGTCCATCATTATGCTACTGCTGGCGGCTAGCTGATTGCTCAACAGTACTATCAAGTCTTTGCCTTTCTTGCTTTAAGACTTCTCTGAAATTTTTAGTGATCTTTGGAATGTCTTCTACTTGAACTATTTGGCTATTTACATCATTTAAGCTATCTGAATACACAACAAATGATTCTAAATCAGTATGTACATAGTTTATTGGATGATTTACCGGTTTCTCCTTGCTAGTGATCATGTACTTCATCTTTTGTTGCCAGTATAGTTTCCTCATCTGACCGAACACATGAATGGTAGCATAGGAGAAATCAAGTTGTGTTGTCCCTTTAATCTTTGATCCCAAAGATCTGGAAAGAAGCATGCCAAATCTAGGAGTTATATCTACGACGATCACATCCATCAAAACATTTTTAGCCGAAATTTGATCCAAACTGACCACCAAGTCTTTGATAAGACCCATGCACCTTACTCTACTGGAATCAAAAGAGTAAAGGTCATGGTACTTTCTACTGATGTCCAATCCCAATTTCTCCATGATGGCCTTAGGCATAAGATTATGGGAGGCTTTGGAATCAAACATAGCATTATGTAACACAAAGTCATGCACCCTGAGACTGATGTAGAAAGGATCCACATCACTATCTTGAGACTGACCTTCCAATGCTGGCCCAAAAATCAACTCGGGATTGTCATCCTCCACATTCACCATATCAGATGATGGATCTAAATTCAAAATTTTAGACACCTAACCTTTATAAGTGCTATTCTTCATCAACTCAGTCAAAGGAACATATATCTTTATCTTAGCAATTTCATTTTCCAAGTTAAAAACTGAAAATTTTTCTACCTCTTTCACTGAAACATCCTTCTTTTCAGTTTTCTCCTTTGACCCACTTGGCTGATTGGATCTCTCATTTGCTGATGGCGTTTTATTGGTGGTAGGATCAACTGTCTCTTTTCCCTTTTTCTGCACATTAGGAGGATCATTCTTTGGTGCTGCTGCCTCCTTTCTTTTCTGAATTGGATTAATGGGCACATCTCTATTTCGGAGCGAATATTGTTGCTGCTGAGCTAACAAAGCATTCATGTATCCTCTTTGGTATTCATCGGACTCTTCCTCAAGAACTGTCTCATTTGCTAAAATGAAATTTTCATCCCTTTGTTCAGCTGAATTCTCGGAATACTCCTCATCTTCAGTGATGAAAATTGGCATATCATCGGGCATAAAGAAATGATTTTCTTCTCCAATCACATTCTCCTCTTCATCTGATTCCGGACCATGTACAAAATTCTGCTATAGAGGTGTCTGCACCGGCTGCTGCACTGCTTGATCTTGGGCTCACTACTCTCTTTGTTTGATCCTAAATTGTGGCTGATGCTGGCCACGGAAGTTAGGATTTCTGACTTGTGGTTCAGACTTATCAAGTTTCATCCTATCAAGCATCTGCTCCACCTTTCGAAGCACTTGGTCTGACGAGGAAGAATCTTCTTTTATTGTGACTTTCTTTTCAGCTCTTGCTCTAGCTCTCTTGGCCAACAGATTTGCTTCAACGCTGACCGCAATCTTCTGCATGTCTTCCAACGTGGTCGAATCTCTCTCTCTTAGTTGATAAGCCATATCAGTATCAAAACCGTCTGGAAACTTAATCAAGGCTAGCCCCATGGGTGGCTTTATATGATCAGGAATTGCATTGTAAACGGAATTGAATCTAATACAATAATCTTGGACAGACTCACCAACGTTTCGCTTGATGTGCTCATATTCAGAAAGGATTTGAAGAGGATTTTTCTTCACTTCCCAGTGGTCTAAGAATTATCTCTGTAGATTGGCCAATGTAGTGATACTTGCAGCCGTAAAAGCTCTGAACCATTTCATAACTTCACCACCAAATGTCTGTACAAACAGTCTCATTGTCACATTTTCTGCATCGATCTCATGAAGATCGAAGAAATCCGTCATTCTATCCACATGTTGCTGAGCTATAACACTGTGAGGAGTGCCATCAAACAAAGGAATTTTTCTTTGATAATCGGTGGGCATATCATCCAAATTTTGAGGCAGCACAAGGGGTGCAAAACGAGCAACCATCGCTCTTGGTGGATTCGGTCTTGGGGATGTTGGGGGAGTGGGTGTAGCTGATGTATGGGGTGTATGAGGAGGTGTATGGGGAGTGAAGCAATTTTGGATGTTTGAGGAGTAGAAGGAGTAGAGGGAGGTGACACTATTGCAGACTTTTGATCTGAGACAATAGGCTACACAAGGATAGTGGGAATAAAAGGCGGTTCGGTGGGAATCCTTGAGCTAGATGCAATCGCGGAGGCCCCAAGGGTTGCAGATGTAGATTCTAAGAAATCAGCGATGTTTGAAGCCACAATTGAAGTTTGGAGCCTTTTCAGGATATAATCATCAATCGATTTATTAGCCTTTTCAACTTCAAGAGTTTTGACAAATTTTGGATTCAAGACAGTAGAACCAACAACACTTTTGGATTTTGTTTCAAACAGTGACAAATCAAACTATTCGTCAAACTCAAGCTCTTCAAGATACTCAAAAATCACAGGACATGAACGGGATTTGAACATGGGAATCACGAAACTCTCTTGACGAAGGATTCTTGGAATCAGATTGGGATTTTCATACACAGGAGGAGGATCTGGATCTGGATTAGCTCTGGTATATCTTCTGGAAGCCAGTGTGCTATTATTTCCAAGAGATCAAATGGACATTAACAACTTGTTCAGCCTATCAAATCCTAAACTTATCATCCAAAAGCTTATAATTATCAGAAGTACTGGGGCGATTTGCAAGTTAGATTTTCCTTTTATAAGACTAGATCGGATATTGACTAAAGTAGCTTTTATGTACTTGCGCTAATGCAAAGCAAAAGCGTTTCGAAGGTGACCTGGCTAATCTTCAAACTCCGTCTGTAGTTTATGAAATGAAGAATACTAACAAACAAAGAATTTCATTCCCCTGTATGGTCGCCACTATGTTAGTCCCTAGATTTACCTTAGGCTGAAAAGGTAGGATCCAAGACCAACATCAAACCACGCTTGGCCTGGTAGCTAGCCCTACCAGGTCGGGAGAGGGCTCTCTCCGTCAATCTCAGCAAATTGTAATCACTAAAGGCTGGATATGACTGATTTAACTACTAATCTTAGGCTAGGTATATGCATGCAAGAGTTTGATTGAATGAAATGATGATTTTTTGGCTCAGATGAAAAGGCAAATTTTGGGTGCGGGGAATGAGGCTCAGTCTTGCAGAGATCTCAATGGGGAAAGGTAGGAAATTGTTTTTGGTACTTTAAATTGAATGGGATGGAAGGATTAGACAGGTGAGGAGCTGAAAAGGGAAAGGAAAGTCATGGATCCTCTCCAAACAACTGAAAACATCAAGGAACTAAAGCAAACCTCAAGTAGAGCATTGCATTTTCAATGGATTCTACTTACACTCTTGTTTGTTTAGTTAAGAAGAAAACAAGATAGAGAATGGCATACATAAAAACATAAGCAAATTCAAAATTACAAAAGAAAGCACTGTACCAAGACAAATTTCCACATGGATCCCAAAGAGTGCTGCAAACCCTGGTCTCAATTCCTTAGCCAAAATGCTGATATGAGTGTACAATGAAGCTCAAGGCTTTCTCAAAAGTCCAACCATGCCAATGACTGAAAAAATACATAATATAGACAAAGCATAGCTCATCCTAGCCTCTAGGGGTCAAGCTCACATGTTTAGGAGCTGTTCCAACCAATTCTAAACTGAGAACTAGAAATCAGGCAGTGGAACAGCATGCCTCTAGAAACAAGGGAACTGATTCATTCAGTTTCAAACAACATTTTAACCAATGAATCTACCTCCATAAGTGAAAATTTGACCTATTTACATCATGATCCATCAATGTACATTAAATTACATCACAAATTTTCCATTAGGAAAGTGAAAAAGTCAAACTGGCCAAAGCTGGGCGAAAAACAGAGCAATACTTGGTCAAACTGGCAATTTTTCCTCTATGCGCCGCCTAATTCTCTATGCATAGTGCTTGTTTGGACCCACTTTTGGAGGCCTTCCTGGTGTAAAAATTAGCTCCAAGTGTGCTTACTGGAAAGGCCTACCTGTATACTTTCCAACCCAAGTGGAATCTTTCAATTTGGCCTCCATTTGTCCCTCCAAAATTCAGTTCTCCTAACACTGCTTCTTGTGTGTTAAAATAGGGGCACTAAGGTCATTTTTTGAGTGTTTTTGACCTTTTTGAGGGCTCAAAACCTTCCCAAATTTCTTGGCCATTGGTAGGCAAGCATAATGTTTCATGCCAAATCCAAAAATGTTGAGTTTTTGTGATTTGGAGGCTCCTAGCAAAAGCGAGTGCCATGTGGCGCGGCGCATAGGGCAGAAAACTCTGTTTTTTGTGACAAAAATTTCAAAAATTTCAAAAATTGCTCCAAATTTTTTGAAATTTGGGCTGAGTCTTCTTCATTAAGAGCTATGTTGGGCCAAGGAAGCCTCAGCCAATATCCAAAGTCTATCATGCTCCTTTTTCCTCTTTGATGCTTTCTTCAATTTTGCTTTTAAACTCCTTATCCTTGCCTTGCAAACTTTGTTCCTCGTCATGTAATGAAAAGTCATGTGTCTCAACAAGTTTCTCTCCTTATTGGCCTTCTACAAAAATCTCTCTAAGTGGAATTTGGCTCTCTCAAGACAAGACTCTCGATTGACATTGATCTCTTGCTCCAGTGAAGTGAACTCCACCCTCCTCCTTTGGGCAGCTTGGCGATTCTCCTGAATGTTTTGTAACTCCATAATCACCTGCTCATCTTCAAGCTACTTATTCCTTTGCTCAAAATATTTTATAATCCACTTAGCCCTCTCCAAGTTGAGGGACAAGGCATTGATGTCCACCTGCTTCTCTTGTATGATTTCCTTGATATTTGCACTTTGCGGGCCCACATATGTATCATCATCTCCTATAAGAACGAAATCAGTATCTCACTCACCTGAAGGCCCCTCCTCCTGCAACGGCCTCTTGCCTTTGTCCTAAACTTGTTGTGCTAATGACGGAAGAAAGACCCCTTCCACCCCAGGTGGAGATAATACTCGCTTTGCTGCTGCGAACAACTGTCTAGTGCCCTTCTAATAAGTGATAAACACCGGCATACCAACAGTCTATGTCTCATGACCTTCATGCTGATAAGAAGGTCCACCTGTCTCATGCAAAGCCTCTGAAGGTCCCTGAGGAGCTGTGAAAAAATCACGAGAGATGAAGTCCTCCCAAGTGATGCCTTGTAAGCCAAGCTGATGAATGACCACAATTTTAATGAGAGAAAAATGGTAAATACTGTTGAATTGCTGCTGAGGAGGCTTGTGTTGCACTAGCATGGTCATCTTTTTGATATTTTGGCACATGAAGTAAGGGATGTTCATCATCCTTACCCTAGTAAAATGCATCAGCAGCCTAATATGATAAGCATACAAACGGGAGAAGCGGCCCTCATAGCTGAAATACTTCATGATCAGTTTCATTAAAGGAGCATATGCATCTTTGAGGTATTGAAAAGGAAAAACCCTCCTGAGCTGTCTCAAATAATTGGGCTTGATGTATGGTTCATAATGATGTCGGTCAATTTGCCGCCTCTTGTTCCATTGCTCTCCAATGTTAGGAATACCGGTTGCTAGTGAAATGGATTTTGGTGTTAGTGTAAAAGTGACACCAGCTAGAGTGGCTTGGCCATCATGTAAATGCACCACAAACAAATGAGCCAACTCATGATGAAACTGAATGCTAGCAACCTTCTCACAAAATTCATAGTAGGACTGGTGTTGGAAACAAGAGATGGCAATAGGGCAGGCCTGTAATTCAGCAAGAGTGGTTGGTTCCTCTCGAATATGTTTGCCTCCTCTATGAGGCCTCCTCGATGCATGTACCTCTATTGGTGAGTCACTGTGGGTCTCCTCTTCATAATCATATGAGGGATCAGATGCCATTTCTGCTAGTGGATAAACTGTCTTGGAGAGGTAAGTGATGATGTGTTGAACTGTCTTGATTTTTGCCACCAAGGGAAGAGTGATACAAGGGACTGCAGGGGGAGGGAAGAATGAAGGATTTTAGGGACCGTTGGGATAGGTTTTAGTTAGGGAAACAGGGAATTGGGGTATGATTTAGGATTTTTTATATAGGACTAGGGTTTGGGAGTTTGTGTTTGAGATTTTTGGAAAGCGAACTTGGGATGTGTGATTAGTGAATTTAGGGGTATATGAATTTAGGGAATAGGGAAAACAAGGGAAAAATGGAGTAAGGGAGTGGTGAGGTGAGGGGATAACTTGGCAGCCAAATGATTAATACAAAACCCTAGCACTGTTTTCTTTGATAGGGTTTGATTTTCTCACCCAACACCATAAGATAACCACCATAAAACAATCATCAACATGAGATGAAAAGCTATGATAGAAGCTCCACCTACTTGTACCAATGACAGTCCACGTGCTTTGGGTGATTTGGAGAAAGTTCTGGGAGTTTTTGGGCTTGTCGGCTGTATGCGTTGCGCATCAAACCCAATGCGCCGCGCTAGTTATGTGCGCTGCGCCTGTGCAATTCTGAACTAAAGGATGAAGCTCAGTGCGCCGCGCCACCTGCCCAGTGTGCCGCGCCTCTACATTTTGGAAATTTTCTCCAACTTTGCCTTGCTCGCCCCCAAAACGACTTTGCTTTGCTTCCAAGAGTGAAAATGAGCTTTCAAATTTGGAGACATGACTTATATATGGAGCTTTTAAATTTTTGTTTGATGAAACCCACTTTTACAATGTTTTGATTTTGACATTATTTTCAAACTCTGTTTTTGGACTTTTTCACTTCATTTGAGCTTTGTGATGAACTAAATGACCTATGCTATATTTTTTTTACAGGGGGTTGAAGCTACCGGGGCTAGGGAAAGTGACCAGGGTTGCAGGGGAAGTAATTTACATATGGGGGAAATCAAATTACATAAATTTATACAATAAAAGTAAAAATACTCTGTTTTTCCTCAAAACAGGGTTTTGAGGAAAGACACATCTCTGAGCACTTGATGATGAAATTTATTGATGCTGGAACCTCCTCATGTGCCTGCTGGTTGTTATTGGACACTTTGAAACACTTTTTTGATGAAACCCTAATGAAACCCTAGACCTAAATGACAATGAAAACTTTAAAACAAACCATAAGACAAAAGTTGATTGTATATGCTTTTTAATGAACAAACATGAGCTATTAGGTAAATAACATGAGGGAAACTGTAGGAAAGCCACTACCATCAGATGATCCATGTGCCTAATGGAATGCAACTGACTGAGCGGGACACCTAATATGCAATGCAACAAGAGGATTTGATCTCTGATGGAGGGATGAAGATATCGACACTAACACTTTCCCAGACTTAGACCTAGACTTGTCTGTATCCGAACTTCCACTTAACCTAATACTGGGAGTTGGCTCCCTTATTGGTTCTAAGCGCAACTTATCCAATGGGATTTTTGCTAGTCTCCTTTCTCTGTACAGTTTAAATTCTTGGAATTCCACTGGGGGAAATTGAATTTGAGCCATATGAAAAACATCTTTCAGTGTACTCTTCTGCTGGAAGATATCATCAAAGAGATCATCTTCTTTATAAAATACTTTTATCTTGACAGCCATAGTAAATTTTTTAATGATATCATAGGGATCGAATTGTCTTCCTGGAAATTTAAACATTTTTAGAATCATCATGTTGTTTACTTCTTTGAATGTAGGACCTAAGTCAAACAGTGAAAAGGCCCCACAGGCCACAGGAAATTGTCGCTAGATGGCTTTCTTCTTGTCTTTCAATTCTTTGCTCATTCCTCCCACCCTGAAGGTCTAGTAGGCAATTTCTCGAGCCAATAACTTATCAAGTACATACAAGGGTAACACATGGGGGGAAGCAATGCTTCCAAATACTCTGACATAAGTGAAAAATTCTTCCCCAAACCATATTCCGACCGGGAGGATATCAACTTCCGCTTTGGGGGAAAATCTTGGGGCGTCCTTATTATACAACATTATGTAAAGAGGTAACATGACTCCATGACAAATTCTGTAAAAATATGGGATAAACTTGGAATCCCACAATTCTTTATTGTAAATGTGAATAGGCAAGGGATTCTGTATATTCCACTTCCTACCTATTAAAGGAAATCTAGAAACAAAATAGATTTCATCCATATCATAAGCAGCTAAAAAGAAAGGAGGATAAATCCTCTGAGAGGTAGTTCTTTTAGACCGGTAGTTCCAAATGGCCGAGGCTAAATTATTAAAGAATATCTGAGCCCAATCCATAATAGTGGAATTAGTGGCCGCATCTAATAGGGGTAGCCACTCGGATGAAAACTTGTTGATGTCAAGTCTTCCAAATAGTCTACATAGCATAGCAACAGCATAACAATACGGGGAGGAGAGGGAACCAGTACTGTACATACTGTGTTTTTTCTTTTTCAATGGTTCTTCCCTTGCTAACCAGTTCTTGGTGCACTCTGCCAAATATTCATTTTCTTTGGCAAACTTCTCCATGAACTATTTGTTGTAGCTTGCCTGCGGCTCTGGTAAATGATACATTAGCCTTAAATCCTGTGGGGTGAATGACCCAATGAGCTCCTAGCTTCGTGACTTGAATTGTCTGTCCGTTATATCAACATTGTCCAATACCCACTTAACCATGTCTATATATGGAAGTATCTTAGGCCTTGCCGCTATTCGGTGCAGGAATGAACATGCAAGTTCAGTAATTGATGCTTCAGATGACCCGCGTGAGTCTGTTGTTGCATTCACTTCCATAACTCTGGGGTTTTCTTCTTTGAGCGGACTGTACATGCCTTCCTAAGTGGATATGCTAGCATCTCTGGTATAGGTGGTGTCTGTGAATAAGGGCGTCATTTCTTTGTCCTCAGCAACCGGAGCTTTTCCCTTCTTTCCCATTACACTCTAAACACTACTGCATATATTATTTTGCTTACCGCTCCTACAATTTTACAAGTAAAGAAAGAATAATGATAAGAGATAAGGTGACGGGAAAGCTCTTAATTCTGAAATCATATCAAATATATCACCCTACGTGAAATAACCTTTCGATCAGATCTAAATCTTATCTCATAAATGACCATCAATAAACCACTAAATTTACATTAATGCCCATAACTTGGTATTGGATTACGAGAAATATTTCATTAAAGAATGAGCCCTGCCGATATAGAATGTGCGATTTTGCGATTTTCTTCGCAATATCACAGATCGCAATATTGCTAATCCTTTTCGTTAATAATCATTTATTTTCTTACATGATAGCGAGATGCGATTTGCAAGATACTTCATCGCATATTGCAGGATCGGGATATTTCATCGTAAATGATATTTGCAGCATATAAAATCTGCGATGTGTGATGAGTCTTTAAGGCGTACGATCTCACATCGCGTTGTCGCAATTTCGAAAGTTTGCTTACATGATGTCTTTTATTACCTTTTGTGATGTGATGTTTTATTGTTAAGAGAACGATTTTATTCAGAACTTTTCATAAAACTTAATTTTTTGTGTTTTTGTGAATGTTTTCCGAAGTTTATGATAGTGTGTTTTATTCAAAAGGAAATATAAGTGCTAGTTTTTTATTTTTAGAAGGGTCGCCATTTATTTTAGTCTTATTACTAATACTAAAATAAAAAGGGGGGTTGTTGCTGGCCATAACAATTGGTGATTCACTAGGAAGAACCAGTTATATCTAATTATCTTTTGATTTTTCTATAACTTCCAAAACAGAAAATTTTTCTAGGAAATCAAACATTATTATAGAAATATAAAGTGCATAACACTTTTAGCCATTAATGGTAGTTTGTTTCTTTCATGTTAATTCTGATCATTTTCGTCCCAAAGCTAGTCATTGTATTCACATCAGCCACTAATTGGTTTTATAAAGATAAAAACAAAGAAATCTCTATAGATCAGTTTTAAGTATGCTCATTTGTCGTAGGTAGAGCCTCTGCTGCTAGCAGGTGTTCATAGCCTTGACAGGGTTACCTATTACCCAGCAATGATCTTGTATCCTACTTAGATAAATGTACAATTTTCAAAGATAAATCCATATCCACACTTATTGTTTTTTGTTTTCTTATAATCCTTAAACAACAATGTCTTGGTTTGGTAGCCAAATTATGACAATGCCATTCACTTGATTTATAACTTTGCTAAACAAGCTGGCTCGTGATGAGACCCCTTGTCTTTTGATTGCAACAATCTTGAGCCATTGCCCTGTTTTGGTATGCAGTTTTGGAAATGTCAGCAAGTTTTAATATATATGATCATGATAAGTCAGCTCGTGATGAGACCTCTTATTCTTTAAGTCTATAGTGTATCAATGGATTACTCTTTGAAACTCGTAATTCCCTAGGTGAGGAGGAAGTCATTGGTTCCTTAAGAATAGCTCTGGACGACAATTACAGAGTTTTTTGGAAATAGCTTTTCCACAGAAAACCTTTGTTTTGTTATTGATGCTTTTAATTGACTGATATAAAACAAATTCCCACTAAAGGTTGATTTTTATCAAAATTCGTAAGGTTGAAACTAGTAACATGTTTAGGCTTATAACATTTGACTATATCTTTCAATAATAATGATCAATTTTCCAAATCAGTTCTATTTATACAAGCGAAAAACAAAATCTATAAGAAAGACTAATCTTTTTCGTGAATTCTAAAGATAACCATTTACAACCTGTTTTATTATCAAAATAGAGCTATAAACAATAATTTACAAAAATTAGAAGAGGTCATCTTCTATGGAAAGTATTTCTTAAGGATCTTTCCATTAATAGGTAAGGATTCCCTTTTCCATGCTAAATCTTGCAACATGAAAGTCGATGGACCTATGATTTCAACAATTTGGAATGGTCCAAGCCACATTCATCGAAATTTAAAATGTTTGCCTTTTTTTCGCGAGCCTTATCCCATTTTAAAACTAAATCCCCAATTTGAAAATCCTTCATAGATACCATGTTTGAATCGAAGGAAGCCTTTACTAATGCTTGATGATGAGCATGTGTGATTTTAGCCTGTTCTCATTGTTCTTCTAGCTTAAGGATCTGCAATTGTCTTAGTTGTAAAGATGAAGTTGGTGTTTCGTCAATAAATTGAACTAAGGCCAAAGAAGGAATTGCTAGATGAGTTGGGAGAACTACTTCTTTCCCATAAACTAGATTAAAGGGAGAAGTGCCAAGGGAAGCCTTTTGAGTTATTCGGTTTGCCCACACAGCATACATCAAATATTTGTGCCAATTTTTATGATTCTAATCAACGGTTTGCTTAATGATTCTGATTAAGTTTTTATTCGTTGATTTGGCTAACCCGTTCCCTTGTGGGTAATAATTGGCAGAATATTTAAGCTTAAAACCTCTTTTAAGTGCAAATTCAGTCATAGCATTGCCAGAAAAATATGATGCATTGTCAAACATTAAAGCAGAGGGTAAACAAAACCTGGTGATTATGAACTGGTCTATGAAATCAATGATATGTTCAGTATTGTTTGTCTTGAGAGGGACTGCTTCTACCCATTTAGTAAAATAATCTATAGCTGTAAGGATATACCTATGCTATTTAGAAGAGTGAGGAACGATCTCACCTATTATATCCAATCCCCATTGATCAAAGGGTTGATCGATATTGACTGGTTGTAAAGGCAATGATGGTTTCTTTTGTCTCCTGGCAGCAGTTTGACAAACTTGACATTTCCTTACATAGCTATGCACATCTTTAAATAGTGTAGGCCAATAGTATCATGTGAACAAAATTTTATGTGCTGTAGCATCTCCCGCATAATGTCCACCTGCTCGTCCATCATGGAGTTCCTGTAACACCTTTTCAGCTTCAGATTTCTCAAGACATCGTAGAAGAACATAATCATAGCTCATCCTAAAAAGTACATCGTTTACGAGTTGATACTGCTTAGCTTTCAATCTTAGAGCTCTTTTCTTTATATAATTCAGATTTGAAGGAGCATATCCATTTTTTAGATAAAATATGATGTCATAATATCTCGAATCAATATCATTTAGGCTTACCTCATACATTTGTACCTCTTGATTTGGAGATGTTATTTCAGAAATAAGTGATGCTCCAGCCAACATCTTGCAAAAGCCTTGACCTTTTACAATATTTGTTGGCTTGATCTCAACATCGTATTCTTGTAGGGCAGTGACCCAATTTGCTCTCTTTTCACCCACATCTTTCTGTACTAAGAGATTTCTTACTGCTGGAAATGGTACTATGATTTTTGTATGGGTTTTAAGAAGAAAGGGTCTAAAATGTTTGATTACTTTGAAAATAGCATAAGCTTGTTTCTCAACATCAAAATAATTTAATTCAGCCCCTTGCAAATTTGAACTAAAGAAGGCAATTGGGGCTTCTACTTTATCTTGATTGGCTTGAGTAAGTATTGCAACGTATGATTTCTCAGAGGCAAATGTGTACAAAATGAAAGGATCGGAAAAATTTGGAGTTGCTAGGGATGGGGCATTGACAATCGCTTGCTTAATCAGATTGAATGCTTCATATTCTTCTTGGCCCTATTTAAAGAGTGAATTCTTCTTGATCATTGCTTGTAATGGTGACACAATCCTTGAGAAATCTGGAACAAATCATTTAACAAAATTAATTTGGCCAAGGAAGGATTGCATGGCTTTCTTATTATGTGGTAAGGATATTTAAGAAATCTCCTTAATTCTATCGGGATCAATATGGATTCTAGATTTTGACACTATAAATGCAAGAAGTTTTCCTTCACTTAATGCAAAAAAGGAATTTTTTGGATTAAGCGAAATCCCATACCTTTGATAGCGTTGGAAGATTTGCTTTAAGTATCTGAGGTGATTACCTCATTTTTTAGAATATACTGTTATGTCATCTAAGTAAATCACCACTGATTTTTTTACTAATCCCTTAAATGCGATAACTATGGCCCTTTGAAATGTGGCACCAGCGTTAATCAGACCAAAATGCATCTTTTGATATGCATAAGTACCCCATTTTGTTATAAATGCGGTTTTTAGCTGATCGTGAGGATGGACTAGAACCTAATTGTAGCTGGAGAAACCATCTAAAAAGGACATTAATTCTGATCCTGCAACTACTTGCAATATTCGTTCCATAGGAGGGAGGGGAAAATTATCCTTTTGGCAAGCTTTGTTAAGATTTCGAAAGTCGATACAAATTCTAATGTCTCCATTTTTATTTCTGACTGGGACAATATTGGAAACCCATCTAGAAAGTCGAACGGGAAAAATAATTTTGGCTTTCAATAATTTATTGAGTTCAGATTTAATATGACTTTCCAGATTAGCATGGATCTTCCTCAGCTTTTGCTGGACAGGTTTTTCATCGGCTATCATCAGGATAGTATACTGAATAATCGAAGTGTCGTAAGTTTTAAGGTCATCATAATTCCAGGCAAAGACACTTTTGTATTGTTTCAGGAGACGAACAAAGGCTAGTTTTTCTTCTGGGGCTAGGCCAAGACCTAGGTTGATATTCTGCGGTTTAGTGTGTGTTCCTAGATTTACTAATTCGTAGTTTAGAGTCGAACTCTGAAGTTTTGAATTGGTAGATCTTTTAAATCGGTCTTTCAAATCATATAGATCTTCCAACTTGACTACAAATTTTGGTATAGCATTATTAGTGCTCTCTTGCTGTATCTGCTTGTCATGTTGGTCCTCATCAATTATTTGATTAGTGTAAGATCCTTCCACTATCAGGAAACTTACAATATCAAGATCATCGTTAAAAATTCTTCAATTTTTAACATTATCAGGTATGTAGGGCCTAAAGATCAATTCGATTGAGAATCTGTCTGGGCTATAGTCTTCTGAGGGAATGAGCTTGGAAGCTACATTAGCCAAGAGGTCAGCACTAGCATTTTGAAGTTTGGGAATGGATGAAATATGTTCAGTCAGATCTTGCACTAAAGATTGATAATGCTTTAAATGACCTGATAGACAATGTATAGTATTTCGTACCCGTTTAATCACAATTTTAGAGTCTCCAAAGACTTGTAGATACTTGATGTCTAGTCCAATTGCCTTGTACAGTCCTTGTACTAAAGCTTCGTATTCTGCAGTGTTGTTTGAGCAATCGAACTCGAGCCTACATGTTAGCACAATTTTATTCCCCTATGGACTAACTAATACACATCCTGCTCCTCCTCCATCACTAGACTTAGATTTGTCAAAAAATAATTTTCAAAATAAAGAGTTATTTACAGGACTATCTACAAAATTAACGCATTTGGAACTATCTGTTTGAGAAAAATTTTCTACTTGAGACAAAACAAAATGTTCTAAATAAGGCGAAGTATGAGAATTAAAATTTTCTAAGAAAGAGTCAATAGAATAGTTGCCAATTATATTGTTGCTGTATGCTACAGGTTCATTTTCTCCTTCCAATTCCATCACTAGATATTTTTGGTGTCTTTCTTGTTCAACCTTTATCTGATTTGGTTTACCATTGTAAGGTACCCACAACCATGAAGCTTTTCAGACCAATCCCTACTAGGAATTAATCCATAAAATTCAGGAATGTCTGCGACTAGAATATCAATGACTTGACATACCTTTGCATTAGATGATAGCCTGATGGTAACTTGACTTAGTTCACCAATTACTTCAACCTGCGATCGATCTAGATGAACTATGCATACTGCAGATTTTCGAGGTTGGACGTTTAACTTTGCACATATTGATTTAGGTAAGATACTAGATGAAGCTCCTAAATCTACCAAACAATTATGCAAGTTTTTATTGAAAATTTCATAAATGAGAAGGAATGGAGGAGTATGGGATTTTGACCTACCTCCAATTAAAGCAATATAATTCGGATCAACTTTATTTGCCATATTAGTTGGAGGTCTTCCCATCTCATGAAAAGCCTGCGAGATTATAGTGGTGGGAAGAGGTGCAACGGGTACTACAAGCAACTCTTTGAAAAGTAACTTCTGTTGATGTTTCAATTTTCTCAGTTCATACAAAGTAATGTTAGCCCTAGTCTTCTTCATGTCTTCAATGATATTATACTCCATCTCATCGGAAACAATCAATGTTTTCGATGGAGTTGATGAATCAGATTGGATTGGGCTTGTTTGAGTCGCTTTTGGTGATGATTTCTTACGTGTGACTTTGTCCTTAGATGTTGAGCTTGCGCTCTTCTATTTAGGACTAGGTTGCGGAGGATCGAGTTGATTTCTACTTCTGGTACTAACTGGTAATGCCTCTTGATCCTCTTCATCTGGAAGAATGAAGTCCCACATTCCCTGTAACTCTACAACTTCATCTTCATTAGTAGGTTCTTCATTAGAAACTTCCTCTTCTTCTCGTTCAGATTTTGCAATTGATATAGCATTGGGAGGTTTTGAATTGGTTGAAGGATTTTTTCTATAAGGCTTGTAGGGTTTCTTAGAAGAAGTCTCTGCTACTTGTCTTTTAATATCAACCATTTCGTTAGACATGGTTTTTAGGACTTTTTGCAATCCTTCTAAATCAAACGGGTCTTTCGATTGCTTTTTCTTGGGATCATCTCTAAAAGTAACCTTCTTAGATTTTCTTTCATCGACTGCATTTTTCTTTTCTAAAGCTAAGATACATTTTTCTATTGCTATTGCTTCCTTCATGTTTTCAGCTAATGTTGTCTTGTTAGCTCTATCAACAAAGATCACTATGCTCAATGGTAAAGCAGATATGTACCATTCACTTCGAACTTCTTTGCTGGGCTTGGAAGCGGTCAGAATTTTATTCAAAAACTTGTTGAAACGTGAGTTAAAATCTTTGATAGGTTCTCTCGATTTAGTCTTTAGATTTGATAGATCATTGATAAATGTTGCCGTAGATCTATCATTGCCGAACTCAGTCAAGAATTGCTCTTGGAAAATATCCCAACTGGTAATGGACCCTGATGGTAATGGAAAATACCAAGATCCGGTTGCTCCTTGTAAAGTATAAGAAAAGAGTCTAACAACAACATCTTCATTAGTAACACCATTTAAATTTATTGATAACATAAAGTTGTTTATGTGTTCTTCTGCTAGCATGCTTGCTTCAGGATTAAACTTGGGTAGCCATTTTTCAGGATGGGCCAGTAATTGACTCAAGGGCGCAGGAATTGTGACTTCCCCTGGATTATTCCATGGATTTTGGGCCATCGTTGAACTACTAATAGAGGAAAGCGCAGATGAAGTTCCTTGTGGTAGGGATGAGGATGTTACAGTTCCAGTACTCTGATGGACAACAACTTGAAGTGGAGGGGTGGATGGTTGACTTTGCAATGGGGAAGTTGGAATGGATGTTGATGATGAAAGAGTCTCACTATCAGACCCTTGAGGTGACTTCCTTGCTCTTTTCCTTTTAGGTAGAGGTAATTCAGTTGGTTCAATACCAAACTTTTCACTCTGCAATCTAGTAAGAGGATGAGAAGGATTGTATTGTGAAGTCACACTACCTTGAGATATTTCAGACTTTTGCGGTGATATAGAAAATCTTTGAAGTTTATGGATCAAAGACTCAACTTCAGGAGGTTCAATCGTAGATTTCTCTAAAATGTTTGGGTTTGTGGCAGTGGTTGTCATTTTCTCAATTTCTCGCTTAAGATTTAAAGATTCAGAATGCGATGGAGAAGTCAGGGGAGATGTTGAGGGGGATTTACTCTCAGAATGGTATTTAGATTTAGATTTACTAGCCATTCATAGTTCGTGCCTTCCTTCTAGCGCCAAATATGTTGAAGCCCCGAAAATCAGGTCTACAACAAGGGGGATACCCACCTGGTCCAGACCTTAAAAACAACTCCTTTTCCATTTGGGATGGTGGGTTCGATTGGGGATTATGGGACCAGTTTCCCAATTTGTGTATGATGATGAGAATTGATATTTCCTTTCCTAAAGATTTCTAAGTAAAATGCTTTTAATCTAAGTCTAATTTAAAACATGTAATTTTATTCTAATGAACAGAAATATCTAATTCTAAAACTAACCTGGGATTTAACTTTTCATTTATGCGATCTAAAATAATTTCTAACAACAATTGGTAATAAAGATCATTCAATCGCTACTAGAAAAGAATTCGTTAAAAATAAATTGTTTCGTATAAGAAATTAGCCGAAACAATTGTGAGAAGCGTATCGCATCATAAATCATTCATACATTAAAGCACAAATAGAATAGTCACCACCGTACAAAAGTGCCAAATGATAACTCAAACATTCAAGCCTTCATATATAAATAACTGAACATAAAATATTACTTTGACACATAAGCAGAAATTATTAAGAGATAAAAGTACCATTGATAACAAGTTCTACTCATGAGCTTTAGCAATATAGATTTATATCCTTCTAATTCAATATCTACTAAGAGTACAAAAGTGCATTTCAGTAATAGACATTAAACACAGATATAAATAAATCTCATTCCATTCATTCATCAAAACCTCCTCCGAGGGTGCAGAAGTGCATGTTCTGAGGAAATGTTTTTGACAAATTTCAGGACCCCTCTCTAAATGCATGAGAGGGGTTTAAATACTACTAACTAAATACTAAAAATAGTTTATTACAAAAATATATGAGGAGGTTTAAATGACCGTCCTCATCTAAGGAAAAAATAAATCAAAAATAAAACTAAAACTGTATTTGGAAATTAACTATCTATGTATCTGTTCTCTGAGATCGCAAGCATTCAGCATCGGCTTGAGGAGTGTCGGTTGGCCGACCTCCGATTTTAGTTGCCCTGTGAAAACAGAATCGGCAAGTGCTGGTGCTATCTTCTTGGCAGAGTTTGTAAGGCATTTGAGAGTCATACATTGACTGTGTGGTTTAACCAAGTATTGCCAGTAAGTGTCCCAATTCAACTTGGTTAACTTATGTGTTTGTAAATTCGGACTATGGATTAAAATATCATCGATGTAAGTTATGATGAAATCATACTTACCAAATATAAAATCCATTCTCTTTTGGAAGAAAGCAGGAGCATTCTTTAATCCAAATGGAACAACTCTCCATTGGTAAAATCCTACAGGGCATGTGAATGTTGTCTTGTGTCTGTTTTCTTCTTCAATCTGAATCTGGTAATAACCAGATTTCATATCAAATTTACTGAAGATTTTACTCTTCTGAATTATTACTTCTTGACGAGGTAAGGGATAATGAAAGCTTTGAGTGATTGCATTCAATGGTTTGTAATTAATCACCATTCTTGCTTTACCTCGAACTATCTCGGAATGGTTGTGAACCAAAAATGCAGAACATGAATAATGGGAAACACTCGGTTCAATCAATCTCAACTTCAACAAGTCTTCAATTTGTTTTGTGATTTCTTTTTCATGAAAAGAAGTACAAGGAATTAACTTACCTTTTACTCCATTATCATGCATGGTCACAATTTCTTGCTTGGGGCTTTCTTTTTCCCAAAAATTCTGAGGGTCTTCTGAGAAGCTTTTAACTAACTGCTGATATATAGAGATTTGTTCCTGAGTCCATTGCGGATCTATTGCTGCTTTTTGTTTTGTTTTGAGAGCTTCCTTTTCTTCATAAATCTGCAGTACTTTCTGCCAATCTTTGGAATCATTTTTTGGCTTTCTTGTACTGGTATTTTTCTGGCTTTCTCTTCTTAATTTAGAGTCTGCAAATTTTAATCTCGGAACAGAGATTGATTGTTTTTGGAAATTGAAGATAACTTTATCTTCGCTAATAGTCACCGGAAAAACAGAATTGATAAATGGCATACCCAGAATTAAACTGGCCGATGGGTCGTAATGCTGTATAGCAGATATTTTGACAATATTCCCACTTATTTTCAAAGAAATATTATCCACATAGTGAGTAAGATTAACTGTACCTCCAATTGTTTCTGAAATCAGGATATTTCGGAGAGGTTTCCATAATCCTTTAAACAATGATGGTCTAGCAAGATTGTTTGAACCACCAGTATCAATAAATGCATCAAGATATATCCAACTATTTTTAACCTGCACGGGGACTGGTATATACAAAAGATTATTTATTTTTAAGATTTTCTTCAAGAAAGTTTGTTCTGCTAGTGGGTCGAATTCAGGAACTGGCATTGAAGATGTTTGTCCAATATTTTTCTGATATGGACAAAAAGAGTTTAACTGAGGGAGAATAGGGATAACCTGTTTTCCTTTGTCTTTCTCTGGTGGGAGAGACCAACATAAAGATTTTGTTTCACTGGTTTCAACACTGTCTGTGTCAGTCTCAAATTCTTCACTGTAATGAAGTTCTTCTTCTTCATCTTCAACTGAAAATTCATCAGTAGAACAGTCATAACAAATATTCATTTTCTAAATAGAATTGACTAACTCTTCATCTTCTGAAAAAGAAGCATCAGTTAACATATATACATCTGATGGTTCTTCTTCTGATTGTACAACAGAAGAATCATCACAAAATTCTTCGATATCTACACATGCTTTCAATTTTCCAGATGTGCTTTTTGGACAAGCACAAGGATAGTGGCCTTCCTGTTTTCATATGAAACAACAATTGTTTTTGGTTCTCGGCTGTTTCCTCTTCTTTAGAAATCTGAAATTTTTAAAAGGTCGTTTGGGATTTGCAATTTTCTTGGTCTTGAATTTCCCATACCTTTTATGTTTTCTCCTTTTCTTAAATGGTGTCCATGGCAAAGCAGCACAACAAACATTAGCACTAGGAGTTATATCATGTGCCTGTTTTTGCCAACAGAGATATTTGACTTTCTCTTGACACCTGAATAAAAGATCTATCCAGTAAATCTGATCTATTGTTTTGCTTTGAAGTTCAATATCTTTAGAAATCAGATCTCCTAGATTTCCTAGTAATTTTGACAAAAAAGAAATTTTCTGAACTGAATCATTTGAAAGATTTGCTTTGTAAACTTTGGCCATAAAGTCTTGATCAAAAGCTTCAAGATATTTTAAATCTTTTAGTTCCATTCTAGCAAGGTTTGTAATGATTTGCTTCTTTTCATCTATTGGCTTGGGGACAAACTGTGTTTTCAGTAGTACCTCTAGAGTAGAAAGTCCTGCTGCAATGACTGCTTGTCGTTCTGACTCAAGAGGTCCAATCCACCAGTCATAAACTATTCCGGCCATTCTTTTATCTGCTAGAACAAATATGGGCATATTATCGAGCTTTGTAGTTACTTGCATTTGGTATAATGCTCTGATCCATATTCGAATTGATTCAGCTGGATTTTTCGATTTATCCGAATCCAAAATATAACCTCTAGAATTAGAAGCAAACAAATCTTCTTCTATTCTGGGATATTTTTGGACTTCTTTAACAAAATTTGCTTTTTGGATTGATGGCATGATAAAATATGGAAACTTAGAAGCTACACTTTCAAGAGTCACTATTTTTTCTTTTTTTTTTTCTTGGCTTTTCTGGAATAGACATTACTTTCATTGGTCTGAAAGGTGTTTGAGAGGTGCTAGCTTCTGTTTCTTCTAAATCCCAAAAATTTGGGGTCGACATATCTATAGAAAATTTTGAGCTTTGAGCTGTTTTTTTTTTTTTTTTTTTTTTTTTTTTTTTTTTTTTTTTTTCTGCATCCTTGCCTCTTTCTCAGCTCTTTCTTCTTGTTGTTCATCATGTAAGAGCTTGAGATTGGCTAGGATGAGCTCATTTTGTGCACCCAGATCATCTATAGCATTTTCAGCATAAGAACACCATGTGGTAATATAATTACCAATTTGATACAATTGGTCTAAATCATTTGTATTTGAGGAGTTGTGTTCAACTAAAGGGGCACAATCAACTCTTGTAGGAGGTTGCTTTGAGGAGGACGAAGTAGTACAAAATTTCGTCTTTGGTGGCCATTTGCCTCCTTTTACAAAGCGACGATTAGCATATTGCCATTCTTCAACTGGGGCTATCTGGGAATTAGAAATTCTAAACATCTTATTTACAACAAGAAAAGGCTTAACTTCAGGTATATACAATTCATTTGAAGATAACATAGGTTGACTAGAAGTGCTGGCTGTTTGGGCAGAGGATTCTGTAGATTCTGAGACTGGTAATGCATATTTTCTCGGATGAATGATGGGTCGCGGGATGGAAGGCTTTTCTTGAAGTATTCTTATTTTACCTTCTTGCAACGAAGCTCTTCTTGTCAGGCTTCCTGGTTTCTTTTCATCAGCTAAAGATTTGTATTGAAAATACCAGTCGTTTGGTAAAACTATATAATCATAAGACACTCCCTCTACTTGTGCATTGTTTAAACCAACTGACACACAATCTTTGAGCACTGGTTGTTTTAATTTCGGATGGACTGTATTAGTCAACTAGAAGGATGTATGAATTATTACAGATAAAAATTAACTTTCATCAACCATCTGTGATCCTTGAACTCCTACCATAAGTTTCCAACAATCCTTCAGATGAGGATCGATAAGACTAATAGAGTAGTAAGGGAAAATCATTCCATATTGACAACCAGTAGATAGGTTACCAACAATGGTACCTATTCTAGCATGATCATAGTTCTGGTGTTAAGTATCAAAACTTAAGATATGCACGAAGTATTTAAGCCATGTCTAAACAAAGGGGCCAAACCTATCCTTATACCTCCAAAATGCAAATAGGAATATTTTTTGTCTTTTGCATATTGGTGAATTTATTTTTTTTCTTCAGTAGTAAACAAAGGGAGAGACACAATCTGTATAGAAGGACTTGAGATTTTGATTTTAACTTCCACTTCTTTTAGAAGAATTTTCTTTTGAAAGATATTAGAGAGAGGAGTTTTATAAACATCAATTGCATGAAGAGTTGGAGGATTCCAACTTTCAGGATTCTCTACTATCTCTAATTCTTTTTTAGAATCGATTTCTTTTTCAAGAGATCTAGAATCTACATCAGTGACAACATGTCTTTCCAGAGTAGAAAAGGATCTGATTAAACTAGCCATTAGGAACGTTGCAGGGCTCTGATACCAAACTGGAAATGAAAGATCGTAAAAACTCAAACTGGAAATGAAAGATCGCGAAAATCCAAATCGGAAATGAAAGATCATGAAAACCACTAAACTGGAAATAAAAGATTGCGAAAACCCAAACTGGAAATGCAATATTGCGAAAACCACTCGCTTAAACTAAAAGAACCTGAAACCCACTTGCTTAAACCACTGGAAATAAAAGATCATGAAAACCAACCTCTTAAGTAAAAGTAGTTCCTTGAGATGGTATCTTCTAACACTTGCTGTGCGCGTCTTCTGCACCTTGGCCTCTCCTCAGGCACTTCTCTCAGCAGCTTTACTAATGCCTCCTTTGCAGCCTTACTGATACTTAGAAGAAGATATCAAGCGAACAACTCAACTTAGAGTAAAAAGGTGCATGAAGCTTTTATTAAATCAAAATGAAAACTTACAAAGCATTACAATATGAAAACAAGAAATTTCAGAGTTTAGAAGCACTCAGTCCAACAATATGGGCTTCTCTTCTGCCGATTTCTTATTTTATACTCTTTTTTTTTTTAGACATGACACAAAGTGGGAATAATTGAGGGTCCTATTGGCATTACCATAGTCCGACGGTGTCTACTCAATATTCCAGTACAATAATTCAAAAGCACAGTAACAACAATAATTCAAAGTGGAAATATTTGAGGGTCCTGTCGGCATTGCCATAGTTTGACGATGTCTACTCAATATTCCAGTACAATAATTCAAAAGAACAATAATTCAAACTTTCAACTATTTATAAGGAATCTAAGGACTATCACCATGGTCCCTTAGGGCTGCGGTCTGAGTCATAATCTTCGAATTTGTCAAAAGATTGATTCTCTTGTAGATATGCTTCCTCCATTATCTTTAGATATTTTTCTTCATAGTCCGGCTCGGTGGGGTCTTGAGCATCTTGGTACACATCTAAAAACAAAATGTCCTTTCCTTTTGAAGATGTTGTTGCTGTAGATGTTGTAGTTGCTTTAGAGGACTATCCTACTTCCAACTTTATTCGATCTTTGTAGAGATGATGGCTTTGGTAGGGTAATTTGAATGGGTCATCTTTCTTTCTCCATCTATTGATGTAAGATGTAGGATTTATCTTAATGTCTAAGAAAGAATCTTTATGTGCTTTTGAGAAAGCTATCATCTGTTGCACTGGTAGTTCTATTCCATCCAATAATTCCCATTTAAAAATCTGGAACATACTAGTAGCTGTTTCGATGGTGTGTTATACCCAGATTTTGCAGTGATCCTCTCAGAAAAGAAAATGGTGTTATTACAAAATGATATTGATTTCCTTGGAATTCATGTAATCGATGGACATATACAGAAGCAGCCGCATGTGCTAACAAAGCTTACTGAGCTCCTTGATGAACTCAAAGACACCAAAATGATTCAAAGTTTTTTGGGTGTTTTAAATTACATCCATAAGTACATTCCCAAGCTATTTGAAAAAATTGCTCCTATTCGAAAGCATTTAAAATCAGGATGGTTTAGTCAAACCATTGCTGCTGTCAAAAATCTCAAAGAAGAATGTAAGTCCCTGCCAAAATTGCAGCCTCCAGGAGAAGGATTGTTAATTTTACAAACAGATGCCTCAGATGATTTTTGGGCAGCTATTCTTTTTGAAAGAAAGGAGGAAAACAAAGAAGAAGAATTATGTGCCTATGCATCAGGATAATTCCTCCCCAATCAGAAAAATTATTTTGCTGCTGAAAAAGAAACTCTTGCAATATTTAATGGCATTCAAAAATTTGAATTGTATCTTGCGCCAAGAAAATTCTTGATTAGGACTGATTCAATGAATTTTAAATATTTCTTGTTAGAAAAATTATCAAGACAGATGGCAAGAGGAAGATTATTAGCATGGAAAATTTGGTTCCAGCAATATGATTTTGATGTAGAATGGATTCCTGGAAATTCTAACTATATTGTCGATGCTCTTACCAGGGAAATGAATAAAGCTCATAGAATTGGCCGCAGCCGAACAGAAGTCAGAGGAAGCATTTTTGATATTCCAGATCAGCCAGACAATCTTGTCACTTTGGCAAAAAGATTCAAAATTCTCGAGAAGCATGTTGAAGATCTTTGTCTAGAAATAAAAAAGGTAGTTGGACTCAGGCTTCGAAGAAACCAGTGGATTCAAAAATGTCAAGCCTGGAAATCAAAGAATATTGGCACACTTCTTGGATTGGATGCTGAATTGGTAAAAGTATACTCTTTACCAAATATGAAAGTCAAATTATATTTCAGAACACTTGATGATTTATGGTCCATACAGTATACTCAATCTATGATTTGGGTCTTGCAAATTTTAAATTATTATTAGATGATTGGTTGTATTGATTTTGCACTTGAAATCTTTACAAGTGCTAAGATGATGGACCTTGATGATGTTAACATCAAGATAGAAGTTGGTCAGTTTTTACAGATCTTAAGGATTCCAGATCTGTTCGAGGAAATGGAAGCATCATATCTACAAAGAAGACATCCATATTATATGCATTCAAATACTTTTCCTTAGTATGAAATCTTCGAACCCTTTGCAGATTGGGAAATCAAAGACGGATACTGCAAGAAGAAACAGGTTGAAAGACAATCTCAATGTGTAGAAAGAAATCTACAGTATATTAAAATCTTTTCAACACCATGGGATTTTAATAGCCCAGAAATAAGAAATGCTATTGAGCCAAATCCCTTTTCACAGGTTTTTGCAAATCAGTTTTCAGAAAGTTTCGCATTTGCAGAAAATAAGGATGAAGTAAATAGAGTTTTGGGGTGGTTAAAAGAATTTCCCATGCAAAAGTTGGCTGAAAAAATTCATATTATCAAAAAATTGACCGAATCGCAAGGGAAGCATCCTGTTTTAAAGTTTTCAGTGAATCAAAAGGCACTAATCACAGTTGGAGTAAGTTCAGGAAATTGGACTGCAGATACTATATGTCTGATTAGTCTGTTATTATCAACCAGGGTATGCACAACATTCAATTTTGAGTTTGGATGGCAAGAAAAGGAAGGTGTTAGTGATCACTGCAAAATCTAGGTACAAAACACCATCGAAACAACTACTAGTATGTTCCAAATTTTTAAATGGACATTATTGGATGGAATAGAACTACCAGTGCAACAGATGACAACTTTCTCAAAAGTACATAAAGATTCTTTCTTAGACATTGAGATAAATCCTACATCTTACATCAATAGATGGAGAAAGAAAGATGACCCATTCAAGTTACCCTACCAAAGCCATCATCCCTACAAAGATCGAATAAAGTTGGAAGTAGGACAGTCCTCTAAAGCAGCTACAACATCTACAACAACAACATCTTCAAAAGGAAAGGAAATTTTGTTTTTAGATGTGTACCAAGATGCTCAAGACCCCACCGAGCCGAACTATGAAGAAAAATATCTAAAGATAATGGAGGAAGCATATCTGCAAGAGAATCAATCTTCTGATGAATTTGATGATTATGACTCAGACCACAACGCTAAGGGACCATGGTGATAGTCCTTAGATTCCTTTTAAATAGTTGAAAGTTTGAATTATTGTTCTTTTGAATTATTGTACTGGAATATTGAGTAGACACCGTCGAACTATGGCAATGCCGACAGGACCCTCAAATATTTCCACTTTGAATTATTGTTGTTACTGTGCTTTTGAATTATTGTACTAGGATATTGAGTAGACACCGTTGGACTATGGAAATGCTGACAGGACCCTCAATTATTCCCACTTTGTGTCATGTCTAAAAAAAAAAGGAAAAAAGAAAAAAAAAGAGTCTATAAAATAAGAAATCGGCAGAAGAGAAGCCCATATTGTTGGACTGAGTGCTTCTAAACTCTGAAATTTCTTGTTTTCATATTGTAATGCTCTGTAAGTTTTCCTTTTGAGTTAATAAAAGCTTTGCACACCTTTTTACTCTAAGTTGAGTTGTTCGCTTGATATCTTCTTCTAAGTATCAGTAAGGCTGGAAAGGAGGCGTTAGTAATGCTGCTGAGAGAAGTGCCTGAGGAGAGGCCAAGGTACAGAAGACGCGCACAGAAAGTGTTAGAAGATAATGTCTCAAGGAACTACTTTTACTTAAGAGGTTGGTTTTCGCGATCTTTTATTTCCAGTGATTTAAGCGAGTGGGTTTCACGTTCTTTTAGTTTAAGCGAGTGGTTTTCGCGATATTTCATTTTCTCACGATCTTTCATTTCCAGTTTAGTGGTTTTCACGATCTTTCATTTCCAGTTTGGGTTTTCACGATCTTTCATTTCCGGTTTGGGTTTTCGCGATCTTTCATTTCCAATTTTCCTTAGTTTTCTGTCTCCAGCTTGTCTGTAGTTGTTGTACCTTTGGGAGAAATCCCGGATTGGTCTTTGATATAAGGTTTGTTCTGTGCAGGATTTCATTGACACAGTCAATGACGTTGTTTGTCGCTGTCGCTGCTTCTTCCACTGCCTGTTCTGTATTTTTAATCTGTGTGTCCCACTTATGGAAAAGCATTTCTTTGTGGGCTTCATTGATTCTGAGCGCATCTGCTTTCTTCCCTTCCTCCGATTCCTGCCAAATCAAATAATTAGAAATTATTTTTTTAATTAAATCATAGTCATGTCGCAAATGCATGACTTGACTTGTAGTTTTATCTCTCATCTCGCAATGGGAACTCCATTGCAATGTTCTTTGGCATAGTGCTTCTTGCTGTTGCAAAAGTTGGTCATTTAAGGCAAGGGCTTTTGAGAAAAATTCTGTGATTTTGGGGTTGTCTTTATGCAATTCTAGCATAGCCTATAATTGGTTTTCTTTTTCGGCCAAATTGCTCTGATACCCTAGCTACATCTGTTGAAAATCCTATTGTAAATTTTCTAATTTCTCCTCTGCTTCTCGGTTGGCACTAGCCTGCTGTAGCTGTTGTTGCAAAACTTGGATTTTTTCCTCTCTATCCTTAAGTAATTGCTATACTTCAGATGCTTTATCAATGGTAGCAGAAGCATAGGCTCCTGCAATCTGGGACAACTTAGTCAGATTTTCAGTAGGGTCAGTGGTAGGGTCTCGCCAAAGGACGTCTAGTTTCTCTGCCTCCAGTGAGAGCACACTGTCCAATTTCCATTTCTTTCTTTTCCTTCTTACCACTACCTTGTGCTGCGGACTATAAAATACATCTAGAGGAGGAATCTCCTCTATCTTCAGCGTGATCTCAGATGATGGGGTTATTGGAATATGCTCTATTTCTGGAGCATTGCTGACTGTTTCCATGATCATATCTGTTATTTTCTGCACTGTACTCTTAGGTGTATTCGTGTTCTGCTCCTCATTATTAATCAATTCATTGAATCTTTCCCACTCTTTATCCAGCTTAGTTCTCACTGGCTTTGGTGGCTGGATGAGGGGAGGGGGAACCTTTACCTGTGGTGTAGTCAAGACCTATTGCTCTGGGTGCTCTTTAGATTGGGCAATATCTCTAACTGACCCTTCACTTTTATTATGGTCGCTCTCGGACCGTTTAGAGCGTTCTGGTGATTCTTTCCCAGACTTAGACCTGGACTTGTCTATATCCGAACTTCCACTTAAACTGATACTGGGAGTTGACTCCCTTATTGGTTCTAAGCGCAACTTATCCAAGGGGATGTTTGCTAGTCTCCTTTCTCTGTACAGTTTGAATTCTTGGAATTCCACTGGGGGAAATTGAATTTGAACCATATGAAAAACATCTTT
The DNA here is from genome assembly GCA_031772625.1 of Pinus tabuliformis. Classification (NCBI taxonomy): domain Eukaryota; kingdom Viridiplantae; phylum Streptophyta; class Pinopsida; order Pinales; family Pinaceae; genus Pinus; species Pinus tabuliformis. The sequence continues at coordinate 692,382,629 of CM062807.1, forward strand.
CAGTGTACTCTTCTGCTGGAAGATATCATCAAAGAGATCATCTTCTTTAGAAAATACTTTTATCTTGACAGCCGTAGTAAAATTTTTAATGATATCATAGGGGTCGAATTGTCTCCCTGGAAATTTAAACAGTCGTAGAATCAGCATGTTGTTTACTTCTTTGAATGTATGACCTAAGTCAAATAGTGAAAAGGCCCCACAGGCCATAGGAAATTGTGGCTAGATGGCTTTCTTCTTGTCTTTCAATTCTTTGCTCATTCCTCCCACCTCGCAGGTCTGGTAGGCAATTTCTCGAGCCAATAACTTATCAGGTACATACAAGGGTAACACATGGGGGGAAGCAATGCTTCCAAATACTCTGACATAAGTGAAAAATTCTTCCCCAAACCATCGTCTGACTGGGAGGATGTCAACTTCCGCTTCGGGGGAAAATCTTGGGGCGTCCTTATTATACAAAATTCTATAAAGAGGTAACATGACTCCATGACAAATTTTGTAAAAATATGGGATAAACTTGGAATCCCACAATTCTTTATGGTAAATGTGAATAGGTAAGGGATTCTGTATATTCCACTTCCAACCCATTAAAGGAAATTTGGAAACAAAACAGATTGCATCCATAACATAAGTAGCTAAAAAGAAAGGAGGATAAATCCTCTGAGAGGTAGTTCTTTTAGACCGGTAGTTCCAAATGGCCAAGGCTAAATTATCAGAGAATATCTGAGCCCAATCCATGATAGTGGAATTAGTGGCCGCATCTAATAGGGGTAGCCACTCGGATGAAAACTTCTTGATGTTAGGTCTTCCAAATAGTCTACATAGCATAGCAGCAGCATAACAATATGGGGAGGAGAGGGAACTAGTATTGTACACACCCTGTTTGTCCTTTTTCAGTGGCTCTTCCCTTGCTGACTAGTTCTTGGTGCACTCTGCCAAGTCTTCATTTTCTTTGGCAAACTTATCCACAAACTATTTGTTATAGCTTGCCTGCGGCTTTGGTAAATGATACATCAGCCTTAAATCCTGTGGGGTGAATGACCCAATGAGCTCTTGGCTTCTTGACTTGAATTATCTGTCTGTTATATCAGCATTGTCCAATACCCACTTAACCATGTCCATATATGGAAGTATCTTATGCCTTGCTGCTATTCCGTGCAGGAATGAACATGCAAGTTCAGTAATTGATGCTTCAGATGACCCACGCGAGTCTGCTATTTTTTTAACTTCCATAAATCTGGGGTTTTCTTCTTCAAGCGGACTGTACATGCCTTCCCAAGTGGATATGCCTGCATCTATGGTACAGGTGGTGTCTGTGAATAAGGGCGTCATTTCTTTATCCTCAGTAACCAGAGCTTTTCCCTTCTTTCCCATTATGCTCTGAACATTGCTACGTATATTATTCTGCTTGCCGCTCTTGCAAGTTTACAAGTAAAGAAAGAATAATGATAAGAGATAAGGTGACGGGAAAGCTCTTAATTCTGAAATCATATCAAATATATCACCCTACGTGAAATAACCTTTCGATCAGATCTAAATCTTATCTCATAAATGACCATCAATAAACCACTAAATTGACATTAATGCCCATAACTTGGTATCGGATTACGAGAAATATTTCATTGAAGAATGAGCCCTGCCGATCTACGATGTGCGATTTTGCAATTTGCTTCGCAATATCGCAGATCACAATATCGCTAATCCTCTTCATTAATAATCATTTATTTCCTTACACAATAGCGAGATGCGATTTGTGAGATGCTTCATCACATATCACAGGATCGAGATATTTCATCGTAAGTGATATTTGCGGCATATAAAATCTGCGATGTGCGATGAGTCTTTAAGGCGTGCGATCTCGCATCGCGTTGTTGCAATTTCGAAAGTTTGCTTATATGATGTCTTTTATTACCTTTTGCGATGTGATATTTTATTGTTAAGAGAATGATTTTATTCGGAACTGAGCATAAAACTTAAGTTTTTTGTGTTTTTGTGAATGTTTTCCTAAGTTTATGATAGTGTGTTTTATTCAAAAGGAAATATAAGTTCTAGTTTTTTATTTTTAGAAGGGTCCCAATTTATTTTAGTCTTATTACTAATACTAAAATAAAAAAGGGGGGTTGTTGCTAGCCACAATAGGCAGCTAATTCAAATGACTGTTGAAAATAGCTTTCATCTATGTGCCTTATCAAAGTTGAGGTTAAAGCATCAAGTTTGTCAAAAGTGTCTAGAACATGTTGATTTAAATCAGGATGTATAGTATTCTTCTTTAATTGAATAAATTGAATAAAAGTAGGGTCTATTACAATAACATGGACAAAGTTTTCAGATTTGCTACGAAACAAAGAATGCTCAAATGATAAATCAAATTGAAAATCCTCTAGGTTTGATAACTCTTTAGAAAGTGAATTTGCTTTGATTAGCTGACTAGTGATTTCCTGACTTTCTACTTTATTGTTTTTTCTTAAGATTCTGTCTGGATTATCAACAATTATAGCAGGGTTTGGATTTGGATGTGCCCTGGTATAGTATGCTCTTTTGGAAGCCCGAATTTTAAATTTTTTATTTTTTTAATGAAACTTTTTGACAACCCTAAAATGGACTTAAGGTGAAAAAATTATATTTAGGATTTCCTTTAAGGTTTATTAAACCGAGCATTGAGTCCCCAGTATGGTCGCCACTATGTTATCACTCCAAAATTTCCCTAGGGTTGTTCAATGTTATGTTTAAAGAAATAATAGAGGTAACCACAAACCTACTTTTGAGATCAGGATCTAGCCTTCCTAATGCTCAGAGAGGGCTCTCTCTTAATGATTTAACTTTGTTGAGTTAATTGATTTAAGGCTAGTTGTGTAAGCTTGATTTGATTTGTTGGTGGAATTACTGACTTAGATGGATAGAAGACTGTCTTTTTTCCATTGCGCTGTTATGAAACTAGCTCATAAAAAGATAGAAAAGATAGATTAACGCCTTACAAATAATCTTATTCGAGGGGGAAACCTCCTTTACATTACACAAATGAACAATTCTTAGATGATACAAATGACAAGTCCTCCTTTCTATATATAGGAGTCTAAGGGGTCATAATATAATCAGATCTGACATAAAAATAATAATCTAAGGGCACAATAATAACAATAGTGGGCTTCTATGGGGCACAATAATAACAATATGGGAACTACATGGGCACAACAATATAATAAGGGGATTGTACTAATAACAATAAGGGGTTACACTAGTAGTATAGGGACCTAACATGCCCCTCTCCTTCAAAAATTGTTGTCCTCAAAGCTTGATTAGTTCTCGATGCTTCTATATAAAATTCTCATTCTTCCATGTGGAATATTCAGCGGGTAAGTTTTCCAACTTGATGAGATGCTCTGAAATTGATCAATTTCATAGCTATTGACTTCTCGATTTTGTGAATGCTTCAGGTTCTAATATGATTTTTCCTTCCTTGTCAAGTTCTAGCAATATTGTTGGAACTGGGATCTTTGACAACTTTTGAATGAGTTCCCACCCTGCTTCACCATTCTTCCATTCATCCCTTGCTTTGTTTATCAAATTTGGTTGGATAATTCTACCAACCTGTAGCATTTTGGTAACCATACGTTCAATTTTACTCCTTTGGGAATATGGATATCTGTAAGGCTTGATGTTTGGAGGAACACTTCCTGGAATCAAATGAATAGCATGATCATGATCACGAATAGGTGGGAGGCCTTTGGGAGTCTCAAATACCTTCGAATGATTAACCATGACTTTTTGGAGATCTAGAGAAATAAATGATTTCTATGTGGGAACCTCTAGCGAACCTAATTGTGCAATTACACCTATTTTTTTCTTTCTTTATAAGTTTTTTCATTCCGTTAGAGATGATTATCTTTCTTGGTTTCCCTGTGATGCCCCTTAATTCAACTTCATTTCCTTCTGAAGAAAATTTCATGAAAAGTTCTTGAAAATTAAAAGCTATTGTACCCAAGGATTGTAGCCATTGGACTCCTAGTACAACATCAACACCACCCATTGGAATGGAAAGCATTGGGCTATTCAATACATATTCTCCCATGGATAGCTTGATATTATGACACTTTCCAGAGCAATTTATGGTTCCTCCATTTGAAACCATTACTTGATACTCCGGTGTTGGCTATAGGAAGCAATTCAATTCCTTGGCTATCTTACAATGAATAAAATTATGGGTACTGCCCGAATCAATCAACACTATTACCTTTTTCTTCTTGATATGTCCTTCTATCTTGATAGTTTGAGGAGTGGTAATTCTGGCCAATGAATCACAAGATATTTTTGGATTCATTTCTTGATTCTTGATGTGATCTTTCGCTCCTTGAACCTTTTTCTTCTTGATATGTCCTTCTATCTTGAGAGTTTGAGGAATGGTAATTCTGGCCAATGCATTACAACATATGTTCAGATTACTTTCTTCTTTCTTTCGGGTTGGTTCCTGGTGTATATCCTCTTCTTTTGATGTTTCTTGATCCTTTTCTTCCTCCTCTCCACAATGAATGTAAAATAATTTCTTCTCAGCACACTTATGACCTTTAATGTATTTGTTATCACAACTGTAACAAAGTCTTTTTCTCTTTTTTCTTCCAATTGTTGTTGTGTAACCCTTGTAGGTTGTGGAAGTCTAGGAGAAACAACACTTCCATCTTTATAGTTGTGAGGGGTAGACTTCCTTGTTACCATAATTTTGCTTTCCACTTTGTAACAAAGTCCTTTTTCTCTTTTTCTTCCAATTGTTGTGGTGTTGCTCTAAAGAAAGTGTTTCTTTTTGTATCCTCATAATGTGCTATCATTTCCTCCGTGAAAATTGACCACGTAACAAGTTGTTGATGAGAACAAAGCCCTTCATACCATAAAAATTGATCCGGTTCTAAATATGAAGATGTAATACGTACCTTTTGTAATAGTTTCACCTCATGTAGATCAAAATATTTCTCCAACTGTAGTATCCAATTTACCGAATCCTTGCCATCAAACTTCCTCATATTGCCTTTTCTTGATTTTAGGATCTCGATCTTGAAATGACCGTAACCCTACAATTTCGGATCTTTAGGTTCTGCAATTTCTATCTGTAATAGCCCTCTGAGTCCTCTTTCTAACTCCACAAGTCTAATCACAATTGGATTCTCCAAGGAAGATTTATGTCAAATCTCCCACAGTGACTTGATTATAGACCTTTTTATAAGAGTGAACTTGGAGGAAGTGCCACGTGTCACTTTTTGACCTTCAAATTTGAAAAATATACACAGGAAACTACAGTCCATCCTTTTTCTGAAACTTCTTACGAAATTTAAATTTGATGCTTAGAACCAAAGTTATGACAATTTTCCCCAGGTCACCTGTTTTGAATGTAATTCGGGAGTCTGCAAAATCTCTAACTTCCACAGATCATATCTATGACAATATAGTGAGACAGGATCTAAATCTAAAATTTGGACGCGAGCTTCAGTTCGATTTCGATTCAAATGGGTTTTTTTGTAGCTTCTGAAACGTCGCAGAAAAAAAAGATATAGCGAAAATTCCACGATGACCTGTTTTAGATGAAATTCTGGAGCTTGGAAAAACCATAGAATCCAAAGCTGTGATACCAAATGGTATGAAACCAGCTCACAAAAAGATAGAAAAGATAGATCAATGCCTTAGAAATAAGCCTCTTCGAGGGGAAAACCTCCTTTACATTACACAAATGAACAATTCTTAGACGATACAAATGATAAGACCTCCTTTCTATATATAGGAGTCTAAGGGGTCATAATATAATCAGAGCCGACATAACAATAATAATCTAAGGGCACAATAATAAAAATAGTAGGCTTCAATGGGGCACAATAATAACAATATGGGGACTACATGGGCACAACAGTATAATAAAGGGGTTGTACTAATAACAATAAGGGGTTACACTAGTATTATAGGGACCTAACATGGGCTATGGAGTCAATGTGTCAAGGGAACAGGATTGAATCAAGTTCTAAAGGAAGTGTGCAAAGGGCAAGGTAGCTGAGTAAATTTAGATCTTTTAGGCTAAAGGGTGAAGTGGTTTTCAATCAGGGTCAAGTAGCAGTTAAGAGTTCCTCAAACCAGATAATGAGGGAAATCAAAGAGGTCAATCGAAACTAGGGAGCAATGAATATTTCCCTACTCTAGATATCAGAATAAAACATCAAAATGAATAACTGTTCAAGACAGAGTGTGCTTAAAAAAATTCTGTAATAATATTCCAGTTATTACATCCAAATTTTGAAAACATGTAAGTATGTGAAATACTTAAAAAAATAACAATTTAACAAATGAAAGATACTTCATTGAAGTGGTCCAACACATGAATCCTGTAATGCAATGCCTTTATTACTCAGTCCAGTCTACTGACTTGAAAATCTTACAGTAAACCCTTAGGTTTTAGATCAATACAACCATAGAAAGGTTCAACAATCCACACCTCAATACTTCGAATTATGAAGTATTTATACAAAAACTATTACAAACTATCCTAAAACTGATTTAGCAATTATTCAAGGAAAAAGAAATATCTTTATGCAAGAAGATAGAGACACCTAGGAGACTAAAAGGCTAGTTGTCCCCGCTTTTACTGATTTTTCTATTTGTTGTTTTGATCTTTTGTTGCTTTCTCTCTTTTGCTATTTCTCTACGCTGGTTGTCCCTTTACTCTGCCTTTAACTTTTAAACTTTGTCTTTCATTTTATACTCTTTGACTTAATTAATTTGTTACTCTTTTCCATTTTACCTTGACTACTATGTTTTCACTATTTTACCTTTCATTTTCACAGTAAATCATTCAACTTTTCCCAAGTCTCTGCATCTGGTAATTTGATCTTTAACATTCTTCTGAAGATTTCATCAGCCTCTGTGTATTTTGAAAATGTAGGTTTGTTGATAAAGAGATATTTTACCTCATGCTGGAGGTAAAAGAGATTCTCAAAAGTCTGATATAGCACTTTTCCTGTTGGAATTCCTTTCATGGCTGAACTGTTTGCTTGTTCCTTTGCCACTTCTTTGATTTTCTTATCATAGTTTTCATGCCTCATCAACCTATCATTAATGACCAATGGATTAGGCAAACCTTTCTTCCTCAAAACATCAAATTTCACCATAAATTTGGTTCTTGCCAGCTCCATGTTTTGACACTTGTCTTCAAGTTGCACCATCAAGTTCCTCTTGGTGATTACTTTCTTTACTTCTAGAATTGTTTCAATCCTATCACTTATGCCAATCTCTTCCAATTCTTGTTTGTTCTTGGAATTAAGAAACTTAATGATTTCATTGGCCTCCTCTGGTTTGCTACCAAGTTCTTCCTTAACTTTTTGAATAGCTTCAATTGCTTCCTTGATTAAATCCTTCTACTCAAAGATGACTTGGATGGATGGCCAAATATCATTAACAGAGTTAATGATATTGGCCCACAACTGCTGCTTTTCTTGGGAAAGTGGTTCTTTCAATGTCAATTCTTTCTCTAACTTATGTATTCTCTCAGTCAATCTGTTTGAATTTTGCGTTTCATCCTTATGCATGATTTGAACTAGCTTCTTTTCATCCTCTAGACTTTCTATTTGATCTTTAAGTCTTTTTATTTCATTTGTTTGGATGGACATATCCTACAAAAATTTGATTAATTTACCTGCTTCATCACTAGGATGAGTTGCTGCCATAGATGATTTTGTAACTGATGTAGTGGGAATTGCTGTAGCTACTGGAACTGCTGGAGTAGAAGGAACAATTGTAGTAACTGTAGTAATAGTAGTGACATAACTACTTCCATGCTTACTTTTTTCTCCTATTCTAACTCATCCATCTAGTTTTCCATTTCTGTTATTTGAGCAGTTAACTGAAGAATGAGGCTCATCATCTCATCTTTTTGGTTTTGATTCTCTAGAACTTCCTTGTTCTGTGGATGTTCGGTAGGAGGAAATTTAAGTTGTTTCTTCAATGCATCAATGTCTACATTCTTTTTCTTAATGAGTTCTTCTGTACCTTTGACATTCTTTGGATCATATCCCATTTGAATAACTAATTCTTCAAGGGATTTAATTATGTTATCTTTAACCTGTGAGGATGTTTTTTCTAGTTTCAACTGTACTTTTACATTTTACAAAGAATTGTGAAGCTTTTGGGCACTCATAGCCTTGTTTCTCATAGTTGAGTATAACATTTCTTTAGCTTGCTTATGAAATTATATTTGGTCTATAGGATGAACATCTTTGGAAGGAATCTCATAATCTGTCTTTTTGTAATCTGCTGATGACTTAGGGTGTTGTACTGTGGGTTGCAAAAAGGTCATTTGCAATTTTCTTGTCTTATAATCAAATGTAGAAAGTAATCTGTTATGGTCACCAGGAGTCTACTTCAAGTACTGTGAATATATTTCATCTTTTATTTCTTCATTTTTGGCCTTCATGTCTTTGTATCTTTCTTTGATGTCTATTTCTCCGTCCCTTAGTTTACTTGAAGAAGAGATTTCAACATAATGCTACTTCTGGATGATCTGAGCACTAGAAGTTGAAGGCTGATGAGTTTCCTTTTAACCTGATGGAAGTGAATTTTCTTCAATTACAGTGTCTGTATCAATGATCTCAATTGTATCAGTTACTTCTTCTTGCTCATTTACTGGATTCAATTTTGATCTTTTCCTATACATAATTTCAAATTTGTTATTTGTTGTATCTTTGTTTGATCAAGAAACTTCTTCTCTAGTCCTTTTTGCATTTCTGTCCTATAGGGCTGGAGTATGTAGAATGAAACTAATATCCATCTAGTTCTCTCTATCCAGTAAGGTGTTTTCCAACCAATCTGACTAGTTGGCATATTTTTCAATCTCTGGCCTAGACTCATGCATAAAAGGGCTCAATTTAAACTTGAGTCTCATTTTTTTTATGACACCCAAAGGATCATACAACCATTTGAAACTATCACTGAACTTCATTTCTCGTAAAGATATTTCTACTTCCTCTCCAACATCCCTATTATTGCAGATAAAAGGACCAAGCTGGTTCTTGATTTTAAATTGTGATTTCTTCTTGACTGATACAAAGTTAACATCATATGAACTTATGATCTTCCTGATATATTGTAGTGCAAATATCCTCATGGGGAGATATTTGGGTAGCTTATATGGAGTGAGTTGACATCCATACACCCTAATGTCAGTGTGGTTCTGGTATAAATACCCGTCTCTTGTTCTGATATGTTTTGGAAACTGTAAAACTTTCTTTATCTCATCACTGACCTTGGGTTGATTGCTACTGATTAGCATGTTAACAACTGGGTGAACAAATGAATCAATGAAATCCTTGTAGCTAAAATTAATGGAATATTTTTGGATTATGGGTGTCCAAAAGATAACAGATCTAGGATTTTCCTTAGTGTCCACTTTTTGGATGTTAACTGTAAACCTTTCTAATTGGAAATATAGAAACATATGGAACAATACTGAAGAGTGTTTGAATACTCTTTCATCGGGCAATCTGATCAATTGATCATGGATTCTGTCTGCTAAGAATTGGGCAAAATTGAAGACTGTAGCTGGAGGCTTGCCTGGTAAAAGAATAGAAAGTAAACCCAGTATAGTTTCTTCTACATGTTCATCAGTAGTATATCCTAGAATAGAGGACAACATGGTTACAATATGTCTGGCTCTCTCAGAGAAAATGGTGGCAGAATATGGAGGGCTGTCTATAGCAACTTGGGCTTTTTCTAGGAGGAAAGTCTGAAAAATTTGGGATATCTTGGGAAGGTCCAGCTTTAAGTACAGATCAATTAGGCTTTCAATAGAAAATGAGGCTTCATTAGGCTTTGGCTAGATCTGCAACATTTCATTTATTGACCCTGTAGTGATTGTGAACAAAATTTGCTAGTTAGGAGAGATTGTGGCTCTTTGACTTGGGAAATAGCAGAGACTTGGGAAAAGTTGAATGATTTATTGTGAAAATCAAGGGTAAAACAGTGAAAACAAAGCAGTCAAGGTAAAACAACAAAGAGTAATAGATCAGTTAAGTCAAAGAGTATTAGATGAAAGACAAAGTTTAGAAGTCAAAGGTAGAGTAAAGGGACAACCAGTGTAGAGCAACAACAAAAGAGAGAAAGGAGTAAAAGATTGAAACAACAAACAAAAAAGTCAGTAAAAGCAGGGACAACTAGCCTTTTAGTCTCCTAGGTGTCTCTATGTTCTTGCATAAAGATATTTCTTTTTCCTTGAATAATTCCTAAATCAGTTTTAGGGTATTTTGTAATAGTTTTTGTATAAATACTTCACAATTCAAAGTATTGAGCTGTGGATTGCTGAACCTTTATATGGTTGTATTGATCTGAAACCTAAGGGTTTATTGTAACATTTTCAAGTCAGCAGACTAGACTGAGTAATAAAGGCATTGCATTACATGATTCATGTGTTGGGCCACTTCAGTGAAGTATCTTTCATTTGTTAAATTGTTATTTTCATAAGTATTTCACATACTTACATGTTTTCCAAATTTGGATGTAATAATTGGAATATTATTATAGAATTTGCTTAAGTACACTCTGTCTTGAATAGTTATTCATTTTGATGTTTTCTTCTGATATCTAGAGTAGGGAAATCTTCATTGCTTCCTAGTTTCAATTGACCTCTTTCATTTCCCTCATTATCCGGTTTGAGGAACCCTTAACTACTCCATACCAATTGAAAACCACTTCACCCTTCAGCCTAAAAGATTTGAATTTGCTCAACTACCTTGCCCTGTGGACGCTTCCTTTAGAACTTGATTCAGTCCTTTTTTCTTGAAACATTGACTCTATAACCTAATGGAAAATATACAGTCTTCTATTCATCTAAGTCAGCAATTCCACCAACAAATCAAATCAAAACCAAATCAAGCTTACACAAATAGCCTAAAATAAATTAACTCAACAAAGTTAAATCATTAAGAGAGAGCCCTCTCTGGGCATTAGGAAGGCTAGATCCTGATCTCAAAAGTAGGTTTTTCGTTACCTCTATTATTTCTCTAAACACAACATTGAACAACCCTACGGAAATTTTGGAGTGATAACACCCGGTTTGGGAGATATTAAAATAATTAATATTTTTAATGGAGTTCCTAAGTCTAAACTTAGGAAAAATAAAATATTAATGGGTATTAATATAACACTGGATTAGAAGGTTCCAAAATTCATGGGTAAAAACAAATCTAATCTTAGCCATTGATTAGAGATTTAACCTCAGTTGTTGAAGGACCAATGAGAAAAGTATAAGAAGAGGCTTATTGGTCAGTTGGAGAACGCACCAGAGTGATCAGTCATTCATTTTGCTAGAGAGGGGTTTTTAAGCAAAGTTGAATCAGTGATCAACAACAAGGGGCAATGAGTATGAGGTAGAGAGGTAGTGACAATACTGAGAGACTAGCGTAGAAGGAGAGAGAGTGAGAGAAACATCCAGTCTAGGCTAAGAAGAGCCCAACAGAGATAGTGCAGAGGCTAGAGGGACTGCATCATCTAGGAAGAGGTTGTTGGAGTGACGCAGAGGGTCTCGAAGGATGCACAGTGCCTCAGAGGGCTGAGGCAGAGGGTCCCGGGATTGACGCAGGTTAGCAGGAGGCTGACGCAGAGGCCAGAGGGGCTAGCGTTGAGCTTCAGTTGTGCCAGAGAGGGTTTTGTGGGACAGGTTTTTTGAATACTTGTTTCTGGATATAGATGTATTGTTGCTGTGTATTTTTCTTTGTCGAGTGAGCCAGTTAGGTACCCAGTTGTACTCAGATAAACTGCATAATAATATAACCATCTGAATAGTTGCACCGGTTTTCATGCATTGGGTTTTTCTGGGGACATTTGTCCAAAATTAACAGTGTCACTTGTGTGCTTGTTTTCTTTCAGTTAATGATCTGTAGATATTATGACTGTATTTTGTTTATTTCGGTATTTAAATGTATTAAATAACTTGTTCAAATTTAAACAAGTAGAAGAAATAAACTAGCAGAATACAGATTAATTTTCTAACGGATAGACTTATAAAATTCAACAATAGGCAACTTGTGGGTTCCCTCATGTACTTGGTGAACACATGACTAGACATGTTCTATGAAGTTATCCAACTTAGTCGAGCGATGGTTAGGCCTACCAAGTTGTATTGTAAGGTAGCAAGCATGTGTTGAGATACCTCGAGGGAAATTCTTAGTATGGATTATGGTACATACGAATAGAGGGAGTGAAGCTTCAAGTCTTCACTAATGCAGATTAGGTAGGGAGTCCATTTGAATGGAAGAGCACATCAGGAGGGATCTTCAGTATTGGGTCAACGATAGTTTCTTGGTATAATAGGAAATAGAGACCAGTTGTGCTCAGTTCGGCAAAGGTAGAGTACATGGTTGCAAGTTAGGAAACGTGTGAGGCCATCTAGATGAGGAAGATCTTGGTTGGTTTGTTTGGTTAGCAGATGGATCCAACTGTGATTTACTGTAATAATGAGAGTTGTATCAGACTCTCTGAAAATCCTGTTTTTCATTGTTGGTCCAAGCATATTGATATTCGATATCATCATCTTAGAGATTGTGTATTGAGGTGGATTATGTTGTTAGAGTACATTCCAATGGAGGAGCAATATGCTGACATTTTGATAAGGAATTGTCAAGATGTAAATTCAAGTTTCACAGGGATAGGATCGAGGTAGCTGATAATCCCTTTCTTGTTGAGAGGGAGTGTTGAGAAATGGCAACAAGAAATTCCAATTTAAATTTCTCCTTGAATTTAAACTATGAATTAAAATTGAATTATATTCTCATAGCAACTTGTAAATAGTTAATTGAGTTTAATTAACTTAATTAGCTTAGGAATTTTGAGTTGGAAGTCTTTCTATAGTCGTGTATGTCTTCTCCCTAAATTTTAGGGGTATAGTATGAGTTTAAATTGAGTTGTAAATTAGATAACTCATTTTACTGAGTTATGTTCAGTTAAATTAGTTCCAAACTATTTGTGGAAATAATAGAGAGTTATCAGTCAGTTGGTGCACTAGTGCATCCACAAGTGTCACTCTAGTTAACTAAAGATTCCCTCATCAGAAACTCATGCATGTCGATTATGAGAAAGACCCAATTGGGACTAGAGTGGGGGGACAATGTACTATAAGTTGTGTGATTTACTAAGATGTAAATATCATGCATGCAATGAGAGAAGAACTTATGTTTGGATTATGCAGTTTTGGAAGCATGAGTTCCCTTTAAATATGAGTTATTCATCTTAGGCATTACAAAACATATAAGGGGCTTGGAGAGCTACAGAATAGGCTAAGGATTTGGCTTGAGCTATCTTGTGAGCTGAGAGAGTTGAGCATACTTGTGCGGAATTATTCTAGTGAGAACAATCTTTGTATCTTCACTCATAATTCTAATATATGCAATACAAATAGAGGGGTTTTGAGCAGTGGCTTTCCTCAGATACATCGTGTGTTATGTGCCATTGATTTATATTCTTCTTGTTCATATTGTTTTCATAAATCTATTGGCTTTCGTTGGTTGAAAGTAGAAGTAGATTCTTGTCTTGTGCATTAGTACATTGAAAGAGCTTGTGAATGTATAGGATTTTCTACATTGCACACTCTATCACTTTGATCTTCGTCTCCTTATATATCTTAGCCCTTATCCAATACCATAGGTCAAAATCATAGTCTAGCTGATGGTTTTCTTAGACAGGATCAAAACATCCATTTCTGGACTTAGTACCACAGGTTAATACCATGGTGAAAAAACTGTACGCGTCCTTGATTCTTCATAACCTGTGTGTGTACGCAGATTTGATTCACAGAACCCACATATACTTCTTCAAACTTCATCTTTATCATTTTTCTATCTCTGAACTATTATGCCTTTGATCAAACTCTCTATCACATGTAGACACATCCTGTTGACATATTCATCAATTATGTTGTCGTTAAAGGACAACGCATCAAGTAGGTTTCCATCAAGGATAACACATCAGTCATAATGCCATCAATCTCCCCCTTTGGACTTGATGGAAACCACTTTTTTGTTTGGTCACTACAACTTGTAGATACCTATAAAACACATCATCATAGCCTGTAGATACTTGTAGAACACATCAAGCTAAGCACCAAGATTTTCAAACACCAAGTTACTATCCCCTTTGACATCAAGGGAAAATGGTTGATCAATGCTGAGTGAAGGCTTTCGTAGATCTAAACTATTGAGTATGAACATTGAATACTGACAATGCTCCGCTTGAGCACATGTTGGAATTTCTAAAGGATGTACAATGAATTACATGACTCTATGACTCATATGACTTGCCCTGTCACCATGGAATCAAATTTACATCAATCACCCAATCACAGTGGGTTTACATATTTGACATGATTATTACATCGACTTCCCAAGCACATTGGGGTTATAAATTGCATCACATGTCCAAACAGACTTGACCACAATAGTCCATGGTTGAATTTGAAAATGAGTACATCATAGGTCTGTACATGACCTTTACATTAAATGATAGATATGAAATTTATAACCAAGGCAAAGAACCTCAATAAGACAATGATAGTCATCAGCAGTTATCATACATCACATATGATATGCACCATGAGCATATGTTAGCAACACCAAGAACAACAACCTGTACATTTCCATCCTCAATTCACAAGATAAGACAATGTAGCTTCAATATCATCAACCCGTGACCAAGTATGGTGAAAAAACAACATAAGTGAGGACCAAACATATCATCATAAAGTAAGATAGGGTAGTGTAGCATCATTCTTCATCATCATAAAAAATGCCATGTTTCCAAGTATCATCCAATAGATGTAGCAGTAGCATAGCAATAACCATATATTAGGAACATTTTTCTTCATATAAAGAAGAATTATCACACCAACACCACTTCATCAAGAAATTATTACACCAATATGCAACTCAAGAAGATACCATATTGGAGAACTTCAGAAACATAAGAAGCATTACCTATTAATAAGCATCATTATGTATCAAGCAAACATAATGCTAACAATGCATTATTAGAATCATAGAAAATGCTACCCTTGAAACTATGCCAACTGTTCACGATCAGATCTGATCATATCATCTCATATATCAGTAATAACTTCAAAATATCTTCATTATCCTGTCATCCATCAAGGTATCAACAACTTATAAAGGCTAAAAACACTTCTAAACACCATAAAAAAATTGTAATCATCAACCATCAGAACAAAAGATCCAAACAATAATTGACTGAATCATATCAGACCATTTTCTTGAGTCCGTCCCACTGTTTCTTCATCATACATGGATATACACGACTGTTCAGTTTAGAACTCGTATATATACGCGAATTTTATTTATAGGATTCGCATACAAAAAGTGAAATACTAAAATTTCACACCTTCATCTCCCCATGATTCGATTATTCCTATACCTGTTTACTGTTACTACACCAGAAGCACTGTCAGTAGTATAAGAAACATGAAAATAAAAAAAATCCATGGGAATCATCGTCAAGACAAAACATGTATTACTTCCCCTGAGATTACACATCACTGATCCTAAGGACCTGATAATCATCTTCAGCTCTTATGAGATCATGTAACTCACATCATTTCTGTAGTCACTGTGAGAAGCATTCTTTTAAGAATCAATGGATTGCAATAGGGACAATTTTCCCTACGTTTCTGACTAAGGTTCCTTCTTCCTCCATATCTACTTGCAATTTCTAATTATGTGCTGAAAATTATCCCATTTCTTGATTCTGTTCTGTATACCTGACTTGCAATCAGTGGCCTTATTTCCAAATGAGTTACAAGAGAAACAATATCCATAAAACCATCATTTGTGCCTAGGGATTGATCTTGATCTTGATCTAGGATATTTTCTTACAGATGAGTGATTTTATTCAACCTTTCTTTGTAAAACACTATACTGATCATATCCAATGCCAGCCTTGATCAAAGGAGAGTGTTGTTCATTAATAATCTTCTCTAGAGATTTAGAATTATTTACCCATTTCTTGATCTTCTCATAATCTTCCTTTAGGGTCATATTTTTGGATTCTAATATTTCACATTGCTTTTTTTTTCTTGGAGTTGTTTTCTTATGCTTTCTATTCTTTTATTGCTTGCTTCTAATTCCATTTTTAACCTCTTTATTTATTTAATCATTCTGTTTCCTTTTGATTCCAATTCTTAATTAACATTCCTAAGTTTATCATTTTACCTTATATTTTTCATCAAATCATCTACCTCCCAACTATCTGATTCATTGATTGACTGATCTTCAAGAGCCATGAGTACTAGATAATAATTGTTAGAATTTGAATCACAAATTTCTTGATCATCAAATTTTCTATGACTTTCTTCATTAGACTAAAATATGTTCATATCAAAGAACTTCCTTCTAGCAACATTATTTTCATTTTCTTTATGATTTTTTCTATACGAACATTTGGATGCATAATGGCCTACTCTTCCACAAGAAAAACACTTAAATGTAAGCTTGCCTTTGAATTTTCCAGTTCCAACTTGCAACTTTCTTACGAAGCTTGCTTCTTCTTTATCTGATATGTAGCTTGTGTATTTGAGTGATTTATTTTGTTTCCCTGTATATGTGGCTTTGAAGGTTGCCTCTCTTATGTATGAATGACCACCTTTCCTCATCTCAAATGATATCAATATTCCATGGCGTTGATCAAGTGTGAGACTTTTCATATCCTGCATTTCTTCAATAACAAAATCTTTGGAATTGAAATTCAGAGTTAGTGATCTCAAAATATTTTCAACAAAAGTAGCATATTTAATTTCTTCACTAAGATTTCTCATGGAATTAACAATTTCATCTACTCTAAGAAAAAATGTTGCAAGGCTTTCATCATCATGCATTTTCAATGTCTCATACTGTATTTTGAATGTTTGGACTTTAGCACTTTTTGCCTTGGTATCACCCTCATAACTTTGGATAATCTTATCCCACATTCCCTTTGCTGTGTTCAGCTGCATTACCTTCACAAACTCAGACTCAGCCAAAATTCCCAAGATGGCATTTAAAGCTTTTGCATTGATTTCATATTGTTTCTTTCCTGCAGTATCTAAAGGGATGGAGGCTGGAAATTGATATTCACTTTTAAAGATTTCCCATACATCAACTCCTAGTGCCTAAAAGTATTCTCTCATCCTAACTTTCCAAAATACAAAGTTATTTCAATTAGATAAAGTTGGCCTGATAGAAAATACTCCTTCTTGACTACTCATCTTGAGAGATCTCCTTCATGTGATTAAGCTTCTATTGAAGGACCTGCTCTGATACCAATTGTTGGGAAAAATATTGAGAGGGGTGCGGGGGGGGGGGGGTGAATTAGTATTTTCAAACCATTAAAATTTTCAATTTCATATCCTAATTTATTTGCGTGAATTTAATGAAGGGAACCCATTTTTATACATGATTGTTATTCATACAACTAGCGTATATCTAGTAAAACATATTTTTCAATTATTCTGTTTATCTTAATCTAGTGCATCAATACTTAATTAAACATTATATAAAAAATAACAATGTGCAGTAAGAACAAAGTAAACCATCATCCAGGATTTAAGGTGGAAACCTAATGTCAGAAAAAAACCACTATTTTTGTCGTCTCTATCTTCTTTTTAATATAAAGAAAGAAATCTTACAATATTATATTGGCGTAGACTCATACTAGCACATAGGCACCCACCTGCAAAAGGCTACAACCTTTGCTCATTCTCCAGCTCCTACTGGAAGGGACCTCCAACCCATTGATCTCATTTACTGACACCCATTGGAAGAGAGCTCCAACCCCCCGATTTGATTTACCAACTACCACTGGAAGGCAACTTCAAACCCCTAATTAAAGTCTCCAACCCTCAACATTTATGTGGACCACGTTTCATAAATTTTCATAATGGATCCACCTGCTACAAAACATCACAACTTATAGGTCATGTTTCATCAAATTTTCAGACTGGACCCACTACCAACATTTAAGCCCAAAAACAAATATCAAAATCGAAACTGATCTTTGCAACAAATCACTCCATCATTAATTGAAACAACCAATATATCAACCAAATAAATCAACCATCAACTGAAACCCAATCACTAAATCAACCAAATCAACCAATCAACTGAAACCCAAATCAATCAACTTAAAGAACTAGAACAGTCAGATCACTATAACCAGAATACCAATCAACATACTACTCGTCACAGAAACTAGATTCTATTATTGCAAACCATGATCAACCATATATCAAAATATATAATATATTTTACAGTAGCAAACCTGTGTGTGTATGTGATTTCCAAGAAGCATACCCATGTATATATCTTGAACCACTGAACCCTGAAAGTGAACCACTATAATCTTGAACTAAACATTGTGTCATACACGAAACCACTGCATCATTCTGAAATAATCACAGAAGCTTCACTGAAATTCAATCACAAACAAAAAGTGTCTTCATCATTCTTCAATAAGTCAATCCATAATAAAAACATCACTATTTAAGCCCAAATTATCAAGAAGACTCCATTGATAGACCACAAAAGCACAAAACGATTGATTAAACTAATAAGACATCATTTTCATGAAAACCGTAGTTTATGTAGGTGCTTTCCTCAAAACAAACTCACGTGTATATGCGCTTTTTAGGAAACAAACTCGCGTATAGATCAAAATATATATGAGAATTACCAATATCAAACCCAAGTGTATACACTCCTTTCAGGTTATAAAACCCGCGTACCAATCTACAATTACTGGCTCAAACCTTTGCTACATCACATAACTTTAGACATACCCAGATCTCGGCATACACAAAAAAATAATGCGTGAAGACATTATCATCACTCATCAAATAAACTCGTAATCAAGATTGTCATCTCATATCTATTGGATCTGATCCATCATCAAATTTCCTGGGTGCATACTTAGTTTTAGATCAAGCAAAACATCAAAAACCCATTACATTCATATTTTCTTTAGATCTAACTCTTCATAAAATATTCATCACTTTCACACTCTATCATTTTTATCTTGATCTACTTATATAGCTTAGCCCTTATCCAATACCATAGGTCAAAACCATACTCTATCTGATGGTTTTCTTAGACGGGATCAAAACATTTGTTATTGGGCTCAATAGCACAGGTCAATACCATGGTAAGGACCCTTGGTATTTAGAATACCCTAGTGTGAAAAATGTATGTGCCTTTTCTTCTTCATACCTGCATGTGTACGCAAAGTTTCTTTACAGAACCCATGTATACTTCTACAAACTTCATCTTTATCATTTCTCTTTCTTTGAACTGTTATGCCTTTTATCAAACCCTCTATTACATGTAGACACATCATGTTGACATCTTCATCAAGTAGGTTATGATAAAATGAAAATAGATCAAGTAGGTTACGATCAAGGACAACACATCAGTCATAATTCCAACAAGATGTTGGGGAACTTGGAAGGTGAGTGACTGCATGAAAGGGGATGACTAGATTGCCCAAGGGACTGTGTAGCAGAGAAGGGAAGGTTGAGGGATGGACTCTATTTTGGCCATTAGCATTGTGAGATGGAATCAAATGTACATTAGGAGTGTGCGTTAGAACAATGAGCCGGTAACTATTCACTGAGAGGACAACTGCAGGATTTTAGCGTTGGACATTGAATGCATATTTGACTTTTGGTAGTGGACTCTAGACTTCCTGGGAAGGAGGTGAATCCTCGTATTATTTTGAGGTTGGAGGCGTGAGCCTTTGGATCCCCTTGTTGTGGATGTGGTCTATGTATCCTTCATTGTTTTGCAACTGAGGCAAAGGAGCTTTGGTATATGTGCATATTTATGTATGATAATTATTGTAAAAACTATAATGATTTGTGTTATAAAGCTCCAGTAAGAGATATGTTTGTTATTTTTTTTCCAGCAGCAGTTCATTATAAATACTGCGACGAGCTATGTTTAAATCTCCATAGGAAGTATGTTTTTTCAGTGGTTTTTTATTTTATAGGTGTCATTGAACACCAAGGATGTTGTTCCCCCAAGGGTGGTGGCGATCTGTAACATCCCTAGTAAAAAATGCATGTGATAAAGGTAATAAAGAAAAAATAATAACAAAGGTCATGGGACATGTATTCCAAGATAAATTTTGGGCAAAACATCCTAATGGGTGTTCATTTATTCTATTATGGCTAAGGGGAAATCGACAAAGGAAATGGAAAAGGTTTTGGAAAGGAAAGACACATTATGTGACATTTATTTATGAAAATAATGGAAATTAGGAGAAAAGGAAGGTGAAAGGTCATATGTTGCATGTGAGGAGGAAAATGAAGGAAAAATAATGGAAATTGAATAAAATAAATGCCTTAACGATAAAAAGGCTTATGAGGACTAGTTCATGGATTTTGTTAGTTCAGTTTTGGAGCTCTCTCTCTCTCTCTCACTCTTGGACACTTAGATCATTCTTGGATCACTCTAGTATTGGATCAAGGTGTTAGTTCCAGTGTTCGCAACCTGTCACCAGGGATCAACATGAGCTCTTACTATGTCTGGTTTTGTTATATGTTTTGCACATGATATTCAGCACAAAACATGTCACAAGTGTGTCCACCAGAAGAAGCTCGGAAAAATATTGTATATCACACTCCCGTAACCAGTTCTTGGATTAGAAGAAATGAATGCGTGATTCTTGGTTATGCATGTTTTGAGGTCATTTGCTGCACACAATGACAAGTTTAGTAAAAAATCAGTTTCTGAAATAATGGTCAAGAATTTTTAAAAAGTGAAAGATTTTTTTGTTCATCACATACTAAATAACAAAAACCTCCTTCCGTTTATGCACAGGTGCTACTATGTGGGACATATACAGTGATATTTGGAGCCTACATTAAAACAAAGCAAAATTTTCATATTTTTTACTGTTTTAGTCATTTTAGTGCGGGGCTATTTTACAACAGATG
This sequence comes from Pinus tabuliformis, assembly GCA_031772625.1. Lineage (NCBI taxonomy): Eukaryota > Viridiplantae > Streptophyta > Pinopsida > Pinales > Pinaceae > Pinus > Pinus tabuliformis. The sequence goes on from CM062807.1 coordinate 692,403,612, forward strand.
AAAAGTAATTTTTCAAAACCCAAGGAGGTTTTTGTTAAGAATGAGCCATATAACAAAAACCTCTTTCAAGTTTTTCACAGGTGTCACGGATTGGGATATGTGACTAGATATTTACAGCTCATTTTCACAGATTTAAATTTTTAATGATTTTCTGTTTTAGAGATGATTTTGTGGAATAGATTGCGAGCTACTTTAAACGAATTTCCCAAATTTGAGAGAGGTTTTTCTCCAACATGACCTTGTCTACAAAAACATCTTTCATTTTTGTAACAGGTACTATGGTTTAGGAGATACAAGTTCATCTTCAACACCTATTTTCAGAAATTCGGCCCAAGTTTAATGTAACTAATTCTATTTTGAAGAAAATGGTTGAGCTCAATCCCTTAGTACAAGGATGAGAAAATGTATATATTTTATGAATTTCATAGTGTAGTGGTTGGATTTTGGTAGAAGGTTGGATACTTGGGATTGCTTGGCACTCTATTGTACATTTCATTTCTGCAATTTTGGCAAAGGAAAGACCAGGGTTTTGCAGCATTTGTTGGGATCCATGTGGCTCTATGTTTTGATGGTGTTTTTCTCTATGTATTTGTAAGTTCACTGATGTTAATGTGTATCATTTTCCCTTCTCTTTTCTTCTGCAACTAAACAAATGAGTGATTAAGGTAGAATTCATTGGACTGCTATGGTCTGCCTTGAAAATTTGTTTAATTCTACATGTTTTCATCTGTTTGAGGAGGACTCTTGAGATCCTCTTTCCCTCCTTAGCCCCTCACCAGTCTGATCCATCCATTAATTCAATCCAAAGCATCAAAATGATTTCCTTCCTTGCCCCAATCAGAACTCTGCAAAAAACTAGGCCTCATCCCTGAACCCAAAATTTGCCTGTCCCTTTTTTCAACAAAACCCTCAAAAACTCAAATCAAATCCTTGCACTTCATACCTAGCCTAAGATCAGTTGTTAAATCAGTCATCGCAAGCCCCATCGATTATATTTTGCTGAGATTGACTCGGAGAGAGTGCTCTCCTGTCCTCGTAGGGCTAGCTACGAGGCTGAGCGTGGTTTGATGTGGACCCAGAACCTTGTCTTTCAGCCTGAGGCAAATCTAGGCTCTAACATAGTGGCGACTGTTACGCAGTAATTTGTCACTGTCTCCCTGTCAGTCTCTCTGCTGTGTCTGGGTTTCCAAATAATCAAGCCCATGCCCTCTGAATTGGCCAAATGACCCACTTTGCCAAAGTTTGTTTTATCAGCGCGACTATTATTAAAATACTTGCGCTGACTAGCGGCTTATAGTGTATCTGATGCGCTGCCAGCGCGGAAGCACACGGGTTTCCCGCGCTGGTCAAATTTCATGGGACAGCGCACACTTTGCTTGTACTAAGCCGTGCTGACATAGACTTGTCTGTTATAGTCTTGCGACGTCAGCGCAACAGTCCAGTTATGTACCCGCGCTGATCCTGTTTGGGCGAATTTGTTCTAACAGCCAACCTTCCAGATGCCTCCAGACCTGGTTGTTGGCCTTGTGAGTATCGCCCTCCCTTCTATGGCATGTTTGTTCGTCATTTGCCCCATCTTCCTTGGAGTTGAGCTCATCCTCTTATCCTCTATGGGGGCTCCTCTTCTTATTTAAACTTCTACCTTTGCCATGAGCAGCTAGTTTGGATTGTGTGGAGTTTATAGAGCTTGAATTGCTGCTAGTGTGCATTTTGATAGGTAGTTGGTGTGACAAGTGTGGATTGTTGTAAAGCTTAAGGAAGGTTGCATAGTGTGACTTGGGTGAGAGAGAGTTTGTCTTGGGAAATCCATCTCCAAAGGTGAATGCTTAAGAGACTTGCTGGCTGAACCCTCCTGAGAAGGATTCGACGTCAGAACATTTGGTTGTACTCTTCTCTGTATTTATCATTAATAATAGATGACTACTATTATGGTTCCATTCTCATTTGTCTCATGATGGTCAATGTGAATTACATCCTTTCTTACTGATGTATAGTTGCTTTTATTAGATTTCACGCTTGTATTTGTATCTCTCTTCGTGTGTGCAGGTATCCATTCACCAGGATCGTGAAGGATTGTGACCAGCCAAAGCGAAGGAGCGAGGACAGGGCTTCTCCATCAAACATAAGCGTTGGAACTCAAGTAGGTCTTCTTTACCTCTCTTTTATTCGCAATTAGGAACCTGCGTGGTAGCATTGTGTGATTGTTACTAGACCCGTTGTGGGCTAGTAGGGATCGTCTCTGTCCGTAGAGAGGATTTACCTCCGTAACAATTTGGCGACTCCGCTGGGGAGCCAGCCTTCATCCCTTTTCATTCACTTGTTTTGAGTTTGTTTGATTGCTCTCTTTTTGAAGTTCGGGGATTAGTCTGCTGTTTTCAAACTTTCTGGGTTAATCTGGAAGGTGTTTTAGTGGTTTGAAGAATTCTTGCCCTGGTTTGGGGGTCTTTTGTTTGATTCTGTTTATTTTTTAGCCTCAGCGCGTTTTTAATTAAAACAGTTGCGCTGGCATCGCTTGCCTGTTTCTTGAGTATCGCGGTCATCGCGATTTCTCATTGAACAGTCGCGACGGTTCTAAAATCGAACCAGCGCGGTAATCCCGTGTCCTTCCGTGCTGACAGCGCATAGTTGCTACGCGTGGTCTCTTATCAGCGCACAGTTGCTGAGCGCCACCCGCGCTGACACTTGAAAAACTGAATTTGTTCAATTTCTCCTGTTGGCCTTGTTGGTTTGGCTATCCCTTGTTCTTCTCACCTGGTCTATCACTTATTTTTCATTGGTTGAATACTGAAGAACTTATTTCGGAGAGTCTTGTTGAGCAGACCTTGTTTTTGTGTCTCGTGACCTGATTTTACCATCCTGTTTTCGCTGGATTGGCCTTGTTTAGTTGCTTGTTCACAAAGATCCGTTCGTTGCTTGAATTTACTTTCGCGAGAACTTTCCTTTTGCTTGGTTCTTATTCCACCTTGTTAGACTTCAATCACCTAGCTTCTTCAAGTTTTTGTTTTCCTCTTGATTTGGAGAACTTTTCTAGCGTTTTGGGTTTTGGTTGTGATTTGCATTGAGTGATTTTGCTTTTGCTTGCTCAGTGTTGTTGTCTCTCAAAATTCATTTTAAAGTGCGTAGTGCCATTGGAAAAGAAATCAAACTAGTATCTTTTGCGTTCAAATAGTTAATTGGGAAAAGAGCATTTCATTGATTTATGTTCTCAAAAGAAAAGTTTTATTTCATTTCCATTAGCTGCATTAGGTTGCTTGTTTGGTTGTATTCGTTTTGTTTGATTGAAAACTCTTAACCTTCTCATAGTTAGAATTCATCGAACGAAATGATGTCCTTTGGCATGTAGTTTGCATCTAGGTAATTGTGAGAGATCATACGGTAGGACCTGAAACCGAAACTTAACTCAAGATCAACCATAAAATGAACTGAATGAACATAAAAATGCATTGGAACATAACACAAACATCTAGAGGTCTAGGCTAGAGACGTGTTCCGGCGCCTTTAAACATAGTCACTATTGTTTCACATTACGGTTGGGTGATTCCTCCTTCTGTGACTCGATAGTGGTCTAACACGGACTGTGCTCCCATGTACCGTCGCGTATATAGGGAGACCCCACTAGGCTTTTATCCTTGATCCATAGGAAGCCGAGTCTGCCGCCTTGTGAACCGTAACGCACCGAACACAGCATTCGGGAAGATTGACTGTAGTACGTAAAGTCCTTGGTTCTCATATGATTGCCAAGGTGTATAAGCGGTTTTACGGGTTGCTTGGTAAACCTTTTGCCTAGAAATCTCCAGAGTAGTCACTTTTGATCCTTTTCGAACTCCCTAAATGAAAAGGTGCCAGTGAGTGTCTTGTCACCTCGTGCTCATTAAATATTCGAAGGAGACTAGAGTCACCTTTTGTCCTTTTCTCGACTCTTAAAACATGAAAAGCTCAAGTTGTGTCTATGCATCTTAAAATTCATTTGGCCACGATAACATTACCTGATTAGATCTTGTGTGCGATAGTTTTGAGTAGGGTTTTTATCGTTAGTTTCCCTTAGGTCTTGTTGGGGTTTTGTCATCCTGGCTGACCCGTCAACTCCTATTTCAAGTGATCAAGGTTCTCCATCTTCTTCCCCTCCTGAGGTACTAGTTGTAAGCGATACTCTTCCGATCCTCCCGAGTATCCAGCCTATCAACGTACGTGCCCCAGGTGACAAAGATTACGAAGAGGATTGGAACCCTATCTGGGAGCCCGACGAGGACGATTTTCCAGCCACCCCAACAAGTGTCTCGTCTCTGATGTTGACTTCCCCCATGGATGAGACATCTTCTAACACAAGCGAGACGCCTGTGGTGTCGAATGTTGATAATCCCATCCCAGCTACTTCTCCACTCCCTCCATGGTATTCGTCGGTGAGGGATAGAATAGCTGCCCGGATCCCTTCTACGACTATATGGGATCCTAGTCTCATTTCCACCACGAAACCTTTTCCATCGCAACTCCCCAATACACCCGTTACCTCAGTTCCCGCAAATCCAACCGTTTGTGTAGCATATTCGACTTCGGTCGTCAGTGCCGTAACAGCGTCATCATCGAACTCTAGTGCCAGCCCTCCTCACGGTCAAGTGAGTAGTGGCCAGCCGGAACTCTCGCCTAGAGTCATTCACCCTGCACAGAGTGCTCCACCCTCTTCTGATGCGTTTCCAGGAGCAGGGCCTTATGATGCCCAAGGGCAACCCATTTTGGATCCGAATTACCATGGTCCACTCTTTTATTATGATTCTACCGGTCAGTACCTTCAGTTCGCTCAATCCGCGCCTCTTCAACATTTTGTTGAAGTCACGGTACCATTAAACATTACTTATGATCCCGGTACTCATACTTTTCATGGGGGTCAAGCAATCCCTGGGCAGTTTCAATGACCGCCGGATCAAGACCAGCCACCTTATGTGCAAGCCCCTCAGGGGCAACCACTTTATGGCCAGTCTTACCCAGGTCAATCTGGAGGCCCACAAGGACAACCCTACCCGGGACAACCTTTGGCCGCCGGTGGTCCGTCATTTACTTATCAGAGTCAGCCTTCTGGTTATCCGGGGCAACCCGGTATCCAGCAAGGTTACCCTTCTGGGCAACCAGGACAGCCTTACATTCAGCAAGGCCAACCTGGTTTCCAGCAGGGTTATCCCGCTGGACCAGCTGGACAAACTTCCATTCCACAAGCTCAACTAGCAGTTCAGCAGGGATATCCCTCTGGGCAAGGGGGGAAACCCTACGTGCAGCAGGGTCAACCCTCTGCTCAGTCTATGCATCCTCCTGGGCAAGGGGGGCAACCCTACGTACAGCAGGGCCAACCCACTGCTCAGTCTGGTCATCCTTCCGGGCAAACCGGCCAGCCTATTGTTCCACAGCAAGGCCAAGCCAGTGCCCGCCCTAATCCTCCTTCTGGACAAGCTGGCCAGCCTCAGGGCCAACCAGCCGTCTAGCAGGCTCGACCATCTGCCCCGCAAGGACAACCCTTGGTTGTGCAAAGACAACCCGACACCCAGCAAGTACGTCCTTCTGGGAAAGCAGGGCCGTCCCAAATCCAATCAAGTCAACCTTCTGGCCAGATGGTCGTAGCCCAACCCGTTCAAGGACATCTCTCTGGGCCTCAAACTCAAATGAGTTATCAAATGCAAGCTGGGCCACGGCCTCTGCCTTCGTATCAGACGCAGCCTCTTTATCAGGCTCAGTATGGGGCCCAGCAGACCTATGGCTACCAGCAACCCCAGGGGTAAACTCAGTTTACCCCGTATCAAAATTACCAACAACCGTAGGTCACTCCGTACCAAAATTATCAGTATGCCGCACCTACCGGACAAGTTGCTAATCAATGGGGTGCTAGGGGGCAGAATCAAGGTCAAATGACCGCATACGGACAAAATCCATATGGACAAAATCCGTACGGCCAGAACCCCTACGGGAAAAGTCCCTATAGACCTGGTCCTTTTGGGCCAGGCCCATCCGGACAGAGCCCATGGGGGCAACCACCACCTGGTTGGAATCCTGGCGCTCCTTCTGTCCCACAGCCACAGATGTCCTTTAACCCGCAGTTGCCATTTTTAGCGACGTTGGAACTTCCTGATGTGTCCAAGCTGACAAATGATCTGATTCTTCATAATCCGTATTGGTCACCTGTTCCAACTAAAATACCTGGTGATTGTCCAAAGTTTGATGGTAAGGCAGGGGAAGATCCTCAAGCTCATGTAATGACTTATCACCTTTGGTGCTCATCGAACTCATGGCTTGATGACTCTATCCGGCTTCGCCTCTTTCAAAGAACTCTCACCGGTTCAGCCGCTAAATGGTATATCGAACTTAATCGCGGAACTTTTCAAGACTTCAATTCCTTGGCTATGGCGTTTCTCACTCATTTCCAGTTACCCATTCGGTACAAGACTGGGACTCATCTTCTCACGTCTCTCAAGCAGACTACGGCAACACATATCTCTGATCATATCCATGAATGGAGAAGGCGTCGTCGGCTGATCAAATTCTGGATACCTGATCAACTTCTCACCGATTGGTTCACGACTTCCTTTGTCCCCGCGATCGCGCGAGACATCGCTATGGGAGCCTGCGTAACTGAAGAGCAAGCTATCGCGCAAGCTCAGTACCTTGACTTGGTATACTCTCAGTCAGGTACTCTTTATGATATTTTGCCAGATGCCCCAAGGCTTGGACAGACCAAAACTCCACCAAAACCATCTGTTGATGGAGTCATTGGTTCTGTGAATTCGTCGTCAAAAAAATCCTCCGCGAACCCTGGGAAGCAAAAACAGAACGCTTCTAATGAAAATGCTCCTCAGGGCCAATCAAATTCTGGAAGTACCTCAGAGGTTAACGCCGTTCAGTCCACCGCGGCGGACAAATCCTCGAAAGGGAAAGGGAAGGGGAAAGGAAAAGCTAAAAATGAGACTAAACAACCCAAGCAGGACTCTTCTAAAAATTCATCTGAAGATGGAGCTAAGCGAAAACCTAAGTATCCTTGTCTCATCTGTGACGAGGATCACTACACCAAAGACTGCCCTAGGCGGTCCGAGGTTAGTCGGTTATTGAAAGGCGCTCCTGGACCTCCTGCTGTGTTGAAAGAGCCTTTCCCTTCTCAACATACTCAAATGGTGGCCGACCCATCTCAATCCTCTTCCTCGTTCGGTTCTCAAGTCTTCATGGCTGGCACGATCCCCATCCATGTCTCCACTCGAGCGAAAGATTATCCTTCTCATGCCGGGAAAGAGCCGGAGGTCCCCTCCAATGCTCCTCCGTCCAGTTCTGGTCCTCTACACATCGAAAGACCCAACACTGAGACGATCCCCCGACCCCCTCCCAAAGGAGTACTCCGTAAGTCATCCTATAACCCTAATGCTCGTGCTGCCCAGCACTATAGCATTGTCGAGGACTTAGCTCAGGCTCCGTCTGCTATGTCCACGTTAGAAGTCCTCCAAAGCTGCCCCTCACAGAGGAAGTCCCTGCTATCAGCAATTGCTGGCATTGACCCGGCAGATTCAGATTTGATTACTTTCGATCTCGAGGGTTTTACCTAGAGACTGCCTCACCAAGTAGCTTTCCTTATACAGGTCATCATCAATAGCAAAACGATTCATCGTACAGTTATTGATGAAGGCGCCTCAACCTGCATCATGTCTGTTGCTTGCTGGAAGGCTATTGGTTCTCCTGCTCTGAGTCAGTCTCCCACGACGTTAGAAGCCTTCGACGGAAGAGAATCTCGTCCTTATGGTATTCTCCAACGTTTGCCCATTTCTTTAGAAGGTAAGACGGTAGAAGTAGAGGTGGAAGTTGTCGATGAAAATCTTACTTACAACCTCCTCCTCGGCCGCAGCTGGACATACGCCATGCAAGCCGTGGCTTCCTCCTTGTTCTGTGTCATTCGATTTCCTCACCAAGGGAAGATTGTCACGGTGGACCAGCTCTCTTTCTTCGCCTCTTCCTCTGAAGGTAATGTGCTGTTTGTCGAGCATACCTCTAAGTCGTTAGAGAGTGTGGGAGCCGGACTTTTCAAAGGTCCTGCTTTAATGGGAGTCTTTCCCCTCCCACCTCCGAATCTCGCCCCCATAAATATGATCTCTGTACGTTCTGATCCATGGGTCCTTCCTCCCCCGAATCAGGAAGACTCCTGGGACGATATGATGCCGTTGAGTCCCGCTGAGCTCAACTACGTCAAGATTGTTGCTGCATCGGCTCCACCCCCTGAACCTGCTCTCCTGAGCAGTGTCCTCGATTCATATGGTCACGTTCCTTGGCTTGGAGAAAATGGTACTTTGGACCCTTTGAAGGAAATTTTTCCCTCTGATGAAGCTATCATAGAGACCATGTCTCTTGAAGAGCCTCCTTGGTCATATCACCACCATCGCTCTTCATTTCTCCCTCCTCACCAAGGCATGATCGCGTGTCTCGAGCGGTTTGCTCCATGTCTCCCATCTACGCCCCTGTAGACACCTATCCAGATCTATCAAGTATCTTCTGAGGGCAACATGGGAAATATTACACAAACCCAGCCTATCGACATCTCTGTCAAACCAGGGATCGTCGAGCATATCCATATCGGAGTCACTTGCACTCCTGAGGAAGTTCAACTCTACACTGATTTATTTCGCGAGTTTCGTGATGTTTTTGTGTGGTCCTACGAAGAGATGCCCGGCATCGATCCTAGCATCGTGGTGCACGAGATACCTACGTATCCTGGGGCCAAGCCTGTTCGTCAGCGCCTACGCCCTGTGCACCCCCGAAAGGCCGCCGCTATCAAAGCAGAAGTTGAAAAGCTTCTCAAGGCCGGTTTTATCTACCCCATTCCACTGACGGATTGGGTCTCTAATATAGTCCCTGTGAACAAAAAGCAGGGCACTATTCGTGTTTGTGTCGATTACCGAGATATCAATAGAGCTTGTCTCAAAGATAACTTCCCTACGCCCTTCATCGATCAGCTTATTGATGACTGTGCGGGAAGCGAGATTTATTCGTTCATGGACGGCTTCTCTGGGTACAACCAGATCAACATTGCACCCACTGATCAAAACAAGACGGCTTTTATCTGTCCTTGGGGCACTTTTGCCTACAAGAAGCTACCTTTCAGTCTTAAAAATTTCGGCGCTACCTTCCAGCGTGCGATGTCATACGCCTTTCATGACATTCGAAACATCGTACAGCCCTACCTGGATGACCTACCGGCTCATTCAGCAAAGCGTCATGACCACCCATCACATCTTCGCGCGATTTTTCTCTGCTGTAGACACTACCGTATCAGGCTCAACCCTCATAAGTGTGTCTTTTGCGTAGAATCTGGCCGACTACTCGGGTTTATCGTCTCCCGAGATGGTATCCGTTTGGATCCTCTCAAAGTTGAGGCCATTTTGAATCTTCCCCCCCCTGCTTCTTTGCAGCAATTGCAGAGCTTGCAGGGAAAAGCCAATTTTCTTAGACGGTTCATCCCGAATTATGCTGAGGTGGCCAAGGGTTTCACACGGTTGTTGAAGCGAGACACACCCTTCCATTGGGATGCCATCGCTCAGGAGTCTTTCGAGCAACTCAAGCATCTTCTTGTCTCTGCTCCGTTGATAAGACCTCCGAACTACCATCGTGACTACACTCTCTATCTGGTTGCCGCCGATACCACCATCGGCATGGTTCTGGTGCAGGACGATGATGGTGGCACTGAACACGTCATTTATTACCTCAGTCACAACCTCTTGGATACGGAGACTCGTTATGCTTATGTTGAAAAGTTGGCATTGGCCGCCGTGTGCGCCGTCCAACGATTCCGTCACTATATCCTATAGCGTACTACGACCGTGATTTTCGACTGCAACCCTATGAAGTACATCTTGTCGCGTCAGCTGCTGGGGGGCAAGTACTCGAAGTGGATTGTCATCCTCCAAGAGTTTGACTTGGAATTTACTGCTGCCAAGTCTAAGAAGTCTCTAGTCTTCGCTGAATTGCTGTGTTCTCTGCCATCCTCTTCTGCACCCCCTGTTTCTGAAGAGCATATTCCGGACGAAACATTGTTTCTAATCAGTACCCTCGACCCTTGGTATGGGGACATCATCGTGTATTTGCAGACGTCTTCCTTCCGTCCCAAAGTGTCGAAAGACGCTCGACGAAGGATTCGTCACCAATACCAACCCTATCGCATTGTTGGCGATACCCTATACCGCCTCGGCGCCGACTCTGTTCTCCGCCGATGCTTGACTCTCGAGGAAGCTGAGCGAGTGTTGAATGATTGCCACTCTGGTGCTTGTGGAGGTCATATGTCCGGGTATGCTACTGCTCAGAAGATCCTCCGTGCTGGCTATTTCTGGCCTTCTATATTTAAAGATTGTATTCTTGCCGTTCGCGCATGCCATGAGTGCCAGATCTACCACCGGAAGATGCGTGCTCCCCCTGCACCACTGCACCCTATTGTTACCGTAGGTCCATTTGCCAAATGGGGCATCGATTATACCTCTTGTAACCCTCGCTCGGCCGGGGGGCATGGGTTCATCATCGTTGTCATGGATTATTTCACTAAATGGGCTGAAGCGATGCCTACACTAACCGAAGACGGTCACACAGCGGCGCAATTTTTATTCAATCATGTCATTACTCGGTTCGGGGTCCCTCAAGCCATCGTCACTGATCACGGAAAACATTTTCGTAATCATATGATGACGGAATTGACAACCCAGCTAGGCTTGCGTCAGGATAGTTCGACACCGTACTATCCCCAATCCAACGGCCAAGTGGAAGCCGTGAACAAGGTTTTGATCACAATGCTTCAACGCACCGTCAACACACACAAGTCTAATTGGAACCTGATGTTATTCCCTGCCTTGTGGGCCTACCGGACCTCGGTGAAGGACGCCACCGGTTTCACCCCTTTTCTGTTGGTTTATGGACTGGAGGCCACCCTTCTTGTTGAATGTGAGATTCCTTCATTGAAGTTAGCTGTCGGGTTGCTTCCCAACACCACTCCGGTGGAGGAACGGCTTCTTTATCTAGAACGGTTAGACAAGACTCGTCATTTAGCTTCTCTGGCTATCGAATCGCAGAAGAAGAGAGTCAAGGCTCACTTTGACCATAGTATTCAACCTCGTTCCTTTGTTGAGGGAGATCTAGTACTGCTCTACGATCAAGCTAAGGATAAGCTGGGGGCAGGAAAATTCGAATCCATGTGGCTAGGTCCCTATATTGTGAAGAGAGTTTTACAGAAAGCGGCATATGAGCTGATTGACTATGAAGGAAACCCTCTTGACAAGCCCCGCAACGGGCTTTATTTGAAGAAATATTATGCATGATCTCATACACCTAGTTTGTGCATATGTGTGTTTTAGTAGGTGTGTGATGCATGTGTATTTTCGTTTTTCTTTGGTGTGAAGGCATGCTTGCCTCTTATTGTGTTCTCTGCTTCTTGTGCAGATGTCTAGTGCACCTTATGTTGGTTTCGCTGATGGTGCTTCTCGTAGCACTTGCAATTTGTCGTCTGCGGCGTGGGCGATCTATGATCCTCACGGAGAGCTGTTGGATCTCCAAGGTGTGTGCCTGGGACGTACCACTAACAATGTGGCTGAGTACAGTGCTGTGATTGAACTATTAGCCGAGGCAATTGATCTCGGCGTTCGTACATTGGTGGTGAAACTGGACTCCCAGCTTGTTGTCCATAAGCTCAACGGGCGTTATTCCGTCAGAGACCAACGTATCCTAAGGTTGTATCTACGTGTAAGATTGTTAGAAAGGAATTTTGATTATATCACATATCAACACATTCCGAGACGATTAAACACGTTAACTGATGCATTGGCAAACCATGTGTTAGATAGGCATTTTTGAAATAGATAAACATCATACAAGAAGACATAGAAAGCATAATAAGACCATAGGCATATGTAAATAAATTTTTCCAAGCATAGTTTGCATGCGTGCTGTGTGTGCTTTTAAGCTTGCATTTAAAAAATTAAAATACATGGGTCGTGTGTTGTGCAACTGATACGTAAGATCACATTTGTATTAGACATTTTGCATAGCATATAAAACATCATCACATGTAAAAGATCCATCAAAATGGTATATATATATATATCGTGTGGCGCACTAGGCGCTCAAAAATAAAGTGTACATGTCTGAACATAAAGCCGCAAGTTCTCAGTACATCTGAGATGAGTGTCTCTCAAAAATATAACAGTGGAAATAAATCCTAGAAGACTACTGGGCTGGGTTATGCTCTCTGTAGCACACACATGCCCGTGCCACCCGCCTCAGAAGGCGGTGCATCCTAGGTTCCACCACCACTGTGTGGATCTGATGAACTATGGGGACCTCCTCGACCCCCTGGTAATCCGGCACCCCCTCCAGTAACCCCTCAAGGTTGCGAACTATCGTCTCCGTCGTGTCAACTCCTGGAGGAACTAGGGCCAAGGCTCCAGCTCCTTGCCCCTCTCTCCGAGCCTCTGGGGCTAGACCAATGGGTCTCACAGGTGCCACATCTGCACACAATGACATTCATCAAGACATGTACATGAAAACCAAAAAACATTAAAAAATATTAAAAAGAGATCAAGTGTCATACCTCCATCATCCCAATGCTCTCCCGCAGGCAGTGGCATGTCGGGATCGCCGCGGAAGTCCATACCGGCATATGGCCAGTTCTCTATGAGAATAGCCTGTCGATCCAGCCACTCTCGAAAGTATACACCCCAAGCTACTGGGCGGCCACCACCTCCACGTGGCATGACTCGGGCCCATCGAGTGGCCCTCGTCTCCCGAGGACCCCTGGGTGGATCCATAGCCATGGTCTGTAGCTGCAAAGCCGGCACCCGCTCCAGCATGAGCGGAAGTAAGAGCGACCCATAAGCAAACTGCTTCGACTCTCCGCGTCGGCAATTGCTTAGTTGCCTCTTCATGTTGGTCGTCACAGCTGCTGCCCAGTTGAAAATGGTGGGCTGTAGGCACTCAAGAGCAAGTAATAGTTGAGTCATTGACGCCTCATGATTGGCCAAAGACCCCGCTGCCCGCGTCACCAAGAAGAGTATGGTGCGAAGGACTATGTCGCCCACCGTTACAATGCCGACTTTCCTGCTTCGTGTCTTGACAGCTTGTGGGCACACTCTAGCCATAAGCTGATCAAGAGTCTCACCGCTGGGCCGTTGCCCCTCCAGGATGGGCATCTGACCTCAGCGTGACAACCCGGTCAAAAAGTAGATATCCGAGGAATCAAACTCAATATCTCGGCCTCGGATGGTAAATTTCCCGTCCACTGGGTTCCAAGCTCTGATTAAGAGCTCAAGGAGGTCAGGTTGCGCCCTCAGGCGCGGAGTCAGGAAGAACTTCAAGAACCCGCATGCCCGCATTGCATTTCGGCATTCAGGGAGTTCATATGCAGCTATATCTTCATCATCATGAGATCTCTCTTGCCATACAAAAGCCATTTTGCCCTGCAAGACCACGAAAAAGCATCAGGTTGATAATTAATGAAATTTGTACGTCCATTTTATTAAAAACAAAATTTCACAGCGCCAGCGCGTCTGTTTTTAAAACAGTCGCGCTGATAATGGCGCCCCGTTGTTTTTTCATTGGGTCAGTGCGGAAGAACATGCGTTTTCCGCGCTGACCCGAAAGGTGGTATGTGTTAATCTAATTCGATCAGCGCGGACCCGTGCTGGGAACCCGGGCTGACCGAGAGCGCACCAACGCTCAAAGAATTTGCCCAAATGGCCAAATTCCACCGTGGATTTGCAATCAAAAAGGCTTAAAATGAAACGTAGGAGAAGGAGAACCTACCTGGAACAAGCTGCCGGATGAATGGTGTCCGCACGGGCTAGAAATCACTCCGTCAACTTTGCAGCTCCTCCACGTTCTTCACAACTCAAAATGGTAACAATGGTAAACAATGACTTTTACCCCCCTATTTATGGTAAAAATTCATAATTAGCCATAATTTCTTATCGATATGGGTTTTTGTCGCATTTTTGCCATGGATTTAGCTCTAATATCACTTATTATGCTGTCATGCATGTTTTATTATGTTTTTTAAAACATGTCGAACGGATTTATGCGGGTAATTTTTCTTGTGCAGGTCTCAGTAACTGGCGTGGTCATAACAATTTTAGGTACACTTGGTCCCAAAAAATGTCGTCTTTAAGCTCTTTTCCGACATAAATCAAGAAAAGATGGCCGAGCTTCCTTCCAGCTCGTTAAAAGGAACGGAGGGCGGTCACTTTTAAAGCTCTTTTTTCGACCGTTTAACCTAAAAAGATTGCCGGGTGTTTGTCGTTTCGCACTCGTTATTGGCTCCAAAACGACGTACTTCTGACCGCTTTTTTACTTTTTCGGGTCGAAGTTACTATTTATGAAAAGTACTCCTCGATCGTAATGGTTGGGCGGTTCTTTCGAGTATTGTTTTATACTTTTTCGGGCTCAAGAGACACAACTCTACGAAAAAGGACTCCCCTGGAGTTTTCTTTTCCGCTGTCTTTTCAAACTCTCTAAACATGAAAAGACGCCGAGTTCTTCCTTTGTCAGACTCGTTAAAACTTAATGACATCGGACATTGTCGAAACGACACTCTCCAAGCATATGCTATCCCCGTCAAGCTTGTCATCCAAAAATAATCGGGGTACCTGCCAGAAATGGTGGGGAAAATGGAACTGTAATAATTGTCGTGTCGGCAGTATGTCGCTCTTGAACATGGCACTAGTCTGCATTCGTGTCTGGGTGGGAATATCTCATCTCATTTCACATTGGCCTCCGTGGGTTTGGGTTATCCTATTTGACCTCTCATCTGCTCATTTCCTTGTCACCATGACCTTTGCCCATTTGATTTCAAATACTGCCAAATCCACTGTCGTGCCGCCGATATGTTCAAGAGAAGTTGACCTCTGCATTTGTACAACCTTCGCTTGTATCTCACACAAACTATTTTACCTCTGTCTCGTGTCAATGATGTGGGAAACATTATGGCCCACCTTCGATCAAGGTCACTTCCTGTCGACTTCAGCTCATTATCCAGGAAGGCGACTTAGAGACTCCCTTCAGGTGCCTTGGAGCCTGCATGCCTTAATGGCAGGTTCTTCGTGTTTGACGCGAGGTTTACATCATTGGCCTCCGATCGAATGATTCCGTGGGTGTTCGACACCAGCTCATTGATTCACACGCCGCGGATTGTACCTATAGTACCTTGAGGGCCATTGTCATTATTGGTGGTACCTCTCGCGTCTGTTAACAGTTCTCATCATTGACTGGTAATCAGACGATGTTCATGCATGTTCGACTTCAGCTCATGTATTCACATGCTTGAACTTGTACTTTGTTCGGGTCGGGACGGAGCGCAAGACCCTGGATCCCTGTCTGCCATGATCCAGGTTGCGATTTTGTGGATGATCATTACATGACTCATTGATGGATGGCTGCGCCCATACCTGAGCCTTCATGGATGGCTGCGACCATACCTTATTATCATCATGGTCTTCTTAGCTGGGTGGCTGCGTCCATACCACAGACTTTCTTCGCATGTCTTCTGGATGGCTACGCCCATGCCTAGACTGCATGTACTTGATTATCAGAGATATTCGGTCCTTCCTGGTGGTGTTCCAGTTCAGCGAGTTTTGTAAAGCATTTCACCCCTCCCACTCTCTCGGGTCTCACGCTTTAGGGGGCAATCTGTTACGCAGTAATTTGTCACTGTCTCCCTGTCAGTCTCTCTGCTGTGTCTGGGTTTCCAAATAATCAAGCCCATGCCCTCTGAATTGGCCAAATGACCCACTTTGCCAAAGTTTGTTTTATCAGCGCGACTGTTATTAAAATACTTGCGCTGACTGGCGGCTTATAGTGTATCTGATGCGCTGCCAGCGCGGAAGCACACGGGTTTCCCGCGCTGGTCGAATTTCATGGGACAGCGCACGCTTTGCTTGTACTAAGCCGCGCTGACACAGACTTCTCTGTTATAGTCTTGCGACGTCAGCGCAACAGTCCAGTTATGTACCCGCGCTGATCCTGTTTGGGCGAATTTGTTCTAACAGCCAACCTTCCAGATGCCTCCAGACCTGGTTGTTGGCCTTGTGAGTATCGCCCTCCCTTCTATGGCATGTTTGTTCGTCATTTGCCCCATCTTCCTTGGAGTTGAGCTCATCCTCTTATCCTCTATGGAGGCTCCTCTTCTTATTTAAACCTCTACCTTTGCCATGAGCAGCTAGTTTGGATTGTGTGGAGTTTATAGAGCTTGAATTGCTGCTAGTGTGCATTTTGATAGGTAGTTGGTGTGACAAGTGTGGATTGTTGTAAAGCTTAAGGAAGGTTGCATAGTGTGACTTGTGTGAGAGAGAGTTTGTCTTGGGAAATCCATCTCCAAAGGTGAATGCTTAAGAGACTTGCTGGCTGAACCCTCCTGAGAAGGATTCGACGTCAGAACATTTGGTTGTACTCTTCTCTGTATTTATCATTAATAATAGATGACTACTATTATGGTTCCATTCTCATTTGTCTCATGATGGTCAATGTGAATTACATCCTTTCTGACTGATGTATAGTTGCTTTTATTAGATTTCACGCTTGTATTTGTATCTCTCTTCGTGTGTGCAGGTATCCATTCACCAGGATCGTGAAGGATTGTGACCAGCCAAAGCGAAGGAGCGAGGACAGGGCTTCTCCATCAAACATAAGCGTTGGAACTCAAGTAGGTCTTCTTTACCTCTCTTTTATTCGCAATTAGGAACCTGCATGATAGCATTGTGTGATTGTTACTAGACCCGTTGTGGGCTAGTAGGGATCGTCTCTGTCCGCAGAGAGGATTTATCTCCGTAACAATTTGGCGACTCCGCTGGGGAGCCAGCCTTCATCCCTTTTCATTCACTTGTTTTGAGTTTGTTTGATTGCTCTCTTTTTGAAGTTCGGGGATTAGTCTGCTGTTTTCAAACTTTCTGGGTTAATCTGGAAGGTGTTTTAGTGGTTTGAAGAATTCTTGCCCTGGTTTGGGGGTCTTTTGTTTGATTCTGTTTATTTTTTAGCCTCAGCGCGTTTTTAATTAAAACAGTTGCGCTGGCATCGCTTGCCTGTTTCTTGAGTATCGCGGTCATCGCGATTTCTCATTGAATAGTCGCGACGGTTATGAAATCGAACCAGCGCGGTAATCCCGTGTCCTTCCGCGCTGACAGCGCATAGTTGCTACGCGTGGTCTCTTATCAGCGCACAGTTGCTGAGCGCCACCCGCGCTGACACCTGAAAAACTGAATTTGTTCAATTTCTCCTCCTGGGCTTGTTGGTTTGGCTATCCCTTGTTCTTCTCACCTGGTCTATCACTTATTTTTCATTGGTTGAATACTGAAGAACTTATTTCGGAGAGTCTTGTTGAGCAGACCTTGTTTTTGTGTCTCGTGACTTGATTTTACCATCCTGTTTTCGCTGGATTGGCCTTGTTTAGTTGCTTGTTCACAAAGATCTGTTCGTTGCTTGAATTTACTTTCGCAAAGTGGGTTAGATTTGTACATAAATAAGCTGCTCAAGGTAGCATTTTAGTTTTCGGTATTTGTTTATGTACAAGTTGTTGTATGTATATGTTTTCGGATTGGTATGAGTTGTTTTGGGTTTGCAGTTGTTTGACCATCCATGCCCAATGGAAGAGGCACTGTCTACTTTCTAGAGATCTGTAGTTCTTGGGACCTCCAAGGAGCTACCATCCCCATTGGAGCCGATGTTAGTTCCAGTCTTCGCAACCTGTCACTAGGGATCAACATGAGCTCTTACTATGTCTGGTTTTGTTAGATGTTTTGCACATGATGTTCAGCAAAAACATGTCACAAGTGTGTCCACCAGAAGAAGCTCGGAAAAATCTATTCAACGGTATATCACACTCCCGTAACGAGTTCCTGGATTAGAAGAAATGAATGAGTGATTCTTGGTTATGCATGTTTTGAGGTCAGTTGCTGCACACAATGACAAGTTTAGTAAAAAATCAGTTTCTAAAATAATGGTCAAGAATTTTTCAAAAGTGAAAGACATTTTTGTTTATCACATACTAAATAACAAAAACCTCCTTCATTTTATGCACAGGTGCTACTATGTGGGAGATATACAGTGATATTTGGAGCCTACATTAAAACAAAGCAAAATTTTCATATTTTTTACTGTTTTAGTAATTTTAGTGCGGGGCCATTTTACAACAGATGGAAAGTAATTTTTCAAAACCCAAGGAGGTGTTTGTTAATAACGAGCCATATAACAAAAACCTCTTTCAGTTTTTTCACAGGTGTCACGGATTGGGATATGTGACTAGATATTTACAGCTCATTTTCACAGATTTAAATTTTTAATGATTTTCTGTTTTAGAGATGATTTTGTGGAACAGATTGCGAGCCACTGTAAAGGAATTTCCCAAATTTGAGAGAGGTTTTTCTCCAACAGGACCTTACATACAAAAACCTCTTTCATTTTTGTAACAGGTGCTATGGTTTAGGAGATACGAGTTCATCTTCAACACCTATTTTCAGAAATTCGGCCCAAGTTTAATGTAACTAATTCTATTTTGAAGAAAATGGTTGAGCTCAATCCCTTAGTACAAGGATGAGAAAATGTATATATTTTATGAATTTCATAGTGTATTGGTTGGATTTTTGTAGAAGGTTGGATACTTGGGATTGCTTGGCACTCTATTGTACTTTTCATTTCTGCAATTTTGGCAAAGGAAAGACCAGGGTTTTGCAGCATTTGTTGGGATCCATGTGGCTCTATGTTTTGATGGTGTTTTTCTCTATGTATTTGTAAGTTCACTGATGTTTATGTGTATCATTTTCCCTTCTCTTTTCTTCTGCAATTAAACAAATGAATGATTAAGGTAGAATTCATTGGACTGCTATGCTCTGCCTTGAAATTTTGTTTAATTCTACATGTTTTCATTTGTTTGAGGAGGACTCTTGAGATCCTCTAGCCCTCCTTAGCCCCTCACTGGTCTGATCCATCCATTCATTCAATCCAAAGCATCAAAACAATTTCCTTCCTTGCCCCAATCAGAACTTTGCAAAAAACTAGGTCTCATCCCCATACCCAAAATTTGCCTGTCCCTTTTTCCAACAAAACCCTCAAAAACTCAAATCAAATCCTTGCACTTCATACCTAGCCTAAGATCAGTTGTTAAATCAGTCATCTCAAGCCCCATCAATTATATTTTGCTGAGATTGACGCGGAGAGAGCCTTCTCCTGTCCTCGTAGGGCTAGCTACGAGGCTGAGCGTGGTTTGATGTGGACCCAGAACCTTGTCTTTCAGCCTGAGGCAAATCTAGGCTCTAACACAAGGAAAGCAAAAGAAGGATAAAGAAGGAAAAATGGAAGCAAAGATCAAGAAAAGAAGAGAAAGATCAAGTGACTGTAGTGGGATTACTTGCAGGTATTGAATTGCATGTGTGATATCCTTGTTAGATTTTGCATGCATGCTACATGCATGTGTATTGTTGGTTCTCTTGATTTCATTGGCATGGGTTTTCCCAGTTGTGACAATGTTTTTAAGCCTTTCCTTGCCATTTATGGATAACCATGGTGTGGTGAGTTCTCTTGTATTTGCTTGAGTTTGATTGCTGGATGGATTCAAAGTTGAGTGGGGTGGTCTTAGGATTATTCAAAAGGCCTAGAAATCCCAGGATGGGATACACAATAAATCTTGGTTGTGAACACCTCGATTGAGCCTAGGAATCCTCGAATGGTGAAAGGTGGGATACACAGTAAATCTTAGAGGTGAATACCCTTGATTGGGCCTGGGAATCCCTCAATCAGTAATGGAGGAATACACGATAAATTCCAGAGGGTGATGACCTCATTTTCATAAGAATCCCTTCAATGGTAATGACAGGATACATGGTAAATTTGAGAGGTCGAGACCACAAACTCCTCACGGTTTAGGTGTAAAGATCCAGAGGCATCCATGCTTGTTTAAGGCCTAGTGATTTGGTGGAGATTGTAGTAAACCCTGGTTGTATGATGAGGGTTCGGGCCTAGGAATCCCTTGGAGGGATATACGATAAAGCCTAAGGAATCCTTGATTGGTTTTGTTGTGAGTCCCACATTCATGCTTGGAATATGTCACATGAGGTGATTGGTTGAAAGAAATATTTGGTTTAGCTCGATCTATGGTTGGGTGGTTTGTGGAAGTCCCTGATTCGGTTGGATTATGCATACATTAATAAGAACTCATTTTCATTTGGTATTTCATGTGTGCTGTACTTGTTATTATGAGACTTTAATGGTTGTTCTATTATTGGTATTATGCTGATTATATGCTAGTTGTAAGCATGGTTTTGTGATAGATCTTAATCATGGATCTTATCATGTTTTGATTAATGACTGAATAAATGATGAATGTATGACCTATTAGATGTAATTACAGCTATTATGAGAAGGCACTAGACCTTCTTGGTGATTTTCGGATATGTATTAGACCCCTATGTTCAGATGTGTATTTATGACTTGTAGATTTTATGTTCATGATATGTTTGAAAAAATATTTGTCATGGCTAGGCCTTGTTAGGTCAATTTCTTATCTAATATTTGTATGGAATGCTTTTTCCTTGTGTCATCCATGGTTTTGGAAAGTTTCATTAAGTTCTGAGTAAAGGTCTGGATCCTAGCCTGAAAAAGTGGCTTGAATCCCACGGTCGTAGGCACATAATTGGGTGAAAAGAACTGCAATTTCTCCCTTGTAGGAATCATGCGTGTGACTTGAGTGTTTCATTCAAAATTAGGCAGTATTGTGCCAACATCCGGGACATAAAGAAACTGAAAAAATAGGTTTAATTTAGAGTCTGTGCATCCGAAAGTGTGGATTAGCCCTTGGGGGTCCTATAGCATCTAAAAGGGAAGTCATTGAGGGTTTTGGTTTGTCGATTCCACTTCCTTAACGTGATCTAGGAGGTTGAATCATATCATAGTAACTATTCATCACATGTTTACCCTGGTAGGTCAGTAACTTGGGTAAATGTGGGAGGAGGTCGTTACAATATTCCTATGTCACTCATGAAATCATATTCCTGTTAATTATTAGTAAAGAATTGTATAGAATATTTTGATTATACATTTTTTATTTCCGTAGTCTATCTAGACTGCCTTTTTCCCTGAAAATCATGGAAACTCCGCTAAGATTTTGATAAAATCTCGCACGAAGTTTGGTAAATCCGGGTTACAACTATCAAAATTCAAGGTTTTGTGTGCCCCAGAGGTTTTTTATGGTGCTGAATCCATTTCCACCATCAAAATCATGATTCAAATACTATTAGTGCAATATTTTTTTAATTTTATTTTCCAGGATTCTAGCCACTTTTGGCCATCCGGGCAATTCCTCTACATCGGTAGACACTTCCATTTTTATTCCCTTGGATAATATAAAACTACATTAACTGTAATAAATCTTAGCAAATGGAGATGGATGTTCATGATGCTTTGTGCATGAATTGGTTTTAAGAAAGCCACATATTGTACATGATTATAATGAGAGATGTCAAAAGGTTGATCAAACCACTCAGGATATCATGGTTTCTACCAAATTTATATTTTATTTCCTTGTA